>JAPTHN010000002.1:101185261-101622761 GCA_026936325.1 Platynereis dumerilii
ATGGAAATTTGGTATATATTGTGGTGTAGAAAAGAGTGAACTTAGGTAATATGAAGTGATCTCTTAATGGTCAATGAATAATTGAATATATAATATTGAAAAATGCGTAGATCTTTGTAGCCCCGAGCTTTTAAAAGTGACTCTTCTACTTCAGAAAGCGGACTTGGAAATGGCCACCGAGCTTAATAATAAGGATTATGAAGAGTCTGGACAGGCCATAGAGTGTGGTTGTTGCTATGGCACTTATCCTTTTGAGGACATGGTCCAGTGTTTTGAGGGCCATCTGTTTTGTACCGACTGTTTGAAATGGTAAGATATAATCTCTGCTGACCAGCCTCCTGTTGTTGGAATTGACAAAATAGTTATCAACTCGCTTTGTGATGCTTCTTTAAAATTATCAATTTATGGTAATTTGGGCGATTCTTTTTTTATTACAGTTACGCAAAAGAAGCAGTATTTGGCCAAGGCAGGTCTAAGCTACAGTGCATGTCAGAAGATTGTGAAGCCGGATACCCCAGAGTTATGATGGAGCGCGTGCTCCCGCAGCAGACCATCGAAAAATTCGAAGAATTGGTTCAATATGATTCGCTCAATTTAGCCGGAATAGAAAACCTTTTCAAGTAAGTTCTAGATATGATTTCATGTTGACCTATTTGTTATTTGATATTGTCTCATTTTCATTTGTAGATGTTAATTTGTTAGCTTAACTTTCCACAGTGTAAATTAGACCAACACTGAATTATATACATGAAATGTTGAAATAGAAATCAGCAAAATTATGATATATTAAATTTTATTATACTTTTATTATTATAACATGAAACAAAGTTCTGATATGGATTTGTTTTGCAAAATTACCAGAGTTGTACAATGCGTTATGTGTTAATATTTTCGTGTCGTTTTGATATTGTAGATGTCCTGCTTGCCAGTTCGCTGCCATCATTGAACCTCAAGTCAGGGTCTTCGTTTGTCAGAATTCTGAATGCAAAAAGGTTAGTAGCTGTTTTCATTTAAACTATGATAAAAGTCCTAAATTTTAAAAGTTTGTAAATTTTAAAAGTTTGTAAACTGCAACTGATGTCTCAATTTAGAAAAATTGTGAAGAAGTTGATAGAATAAAAGAATGATAAAATTCGGCACAAGTGTATGGGCTCTTGGTCAGTCTTGGACCCACAAATGTGGTAATCCTTTCTGTAGATTTTGGGAAACTAAATCAACACACAGATGATTTACCAGTTAAGTAAGTTTTTGTCATGGTATGGTTGATTGTCTTTCTAGGAATGCTGTACACGCTGCAAAGAGGACTGGAAGGATCACATAGGAAAGAAATGTGAAGAAGTTGAAAAGAAAGATGAAACCAAGCTCAGACTGGAGACGTAAGTTTTCCAAACATCGAGTCTGTCTCAGACAAGAGTAACTCCCAAATTCCCAATATGCTAATTCCCTTGATAGTCCTAATTGACTTGGCATTTTCGACTTGGCGTCAGTGCGTATGTTCTTCAAAATGCTAATTTTCATCTCCTTCATTTTTGGAGGGCATTCGGGTGCCGGGGTACACATGTGGAGATGCTGTGTGCCCCCGGACTGCCACCCCCATCAGGATCTGCTACTGCCAAATTGCATTGGGATAAAATTGTGAATTTGGTCTTTTCTGTTTAGTTTTAAATATAATCGTTTTGTGTTGCAGAGAGGAGAAGATGACCCAGGCCAAGATTCGGTTTTGCTCGCATTGCAAGAAGGGCATGGTGAAAAGTGACGGTTGCAACAAGATGACGTGTACCTGTGGCATGAAGATGTGCTACATCTGCAGAAAGCCTGGGGTAAGTGCTGTTCTTAGCTTTTCTAAGGTGTTACACTGGTACAGCAGCAGTTTTAGTAAGTGCAAATATCTTTGACAATTGTGCAATTCGAGGGACTCTTCTTCCCTTGCTACGTAGCTGTTTCTATTAACGCAATTGGTTCTGATTGTGACATGAATCAAGCTTTGGTGCAACATGGACCTATAGAATATAGAGTCATATCCAAAGTGAAATTATTGTAAAAAGTCGTAGGCTTCCTAACTGGTATTGTTTGGTTAAATCTGATCTTTTGTGGGAATAATGAGCAACATGTACGGAGATGTGTGGAGAAGACTCGAAAAGAAATTAGTTAGTTTCAACAAAATTGTGTATACCGTATTTTCCCTATTAAATGCCCAGTGGGCAGAAGTAATGATGATATGGTCAATTAATAATTTTTTGCATATAAAATACGGTATTCACTACAAGTTTGACATTTGATTATCGGTGAACGCATGGAAATTATGGAGTTCATAACTTTGATTTTGAGTGTCGAAGAATCATTCTCAAATGTCAGTCATAAATAGTACATGTATATTTTTCCATGATAGTTTGTAGCTATAATGATGAATGGCAGTTTTTACAGTAGCAAAAGTATCCGGTTTTCACTGTTCAGGAGCATGTCTTAGGTGTGAATTCGTTCGAGATATGGTGCTGCACTTTAAGTGCGTTTGTCCCAAAGGGAGTGTATGTCTTTGACATGAAGTGGAAGTGATTAGCAGCTAGGACATTCACGACAGACTGGTCAAATCTGTGACAGTTTGCAAACTCTTCCCAGCGGTCGATCTTAAAGTTGCAGAAACGTTGGTCAGTCGGTGCTATGCACTCTGACACCAAACTGCAAGCCACCCACCACTGGACTATGTTGGTGTACATGACTTTTGTGCGGTAAAGGACGAGGGCTCCTGCTCCAAACATTGGCACCTGGGAAAAGAGAAGAAAAAAAAAACAATTACTTACATATTATATGTGATATTCAGAAAAGTGTGAATTTCCGGGAAATTTCATAAGACAAAATTTCCCACAAATATTCCATATCAAGCAACTACTTCAAAGTAAAAAATGTGAACCTTTCTTAGAAAATTCCCAGTGAGAGACAGTGTAGATATTTCCAGGCAATGACATGCCTGAATTCCCTACTTTTTCCAGCCATGGTGATATTATATATTTATAGATTTTCCTTAAAATTTGCCCTCCTGATTGATTGACATATTTGATATTTTTAAGGACAATGTCCGACATCATACCTCCTTGAGTTTCTCTTGGTTGCTTGGGAAGTATGTGTAGAGTTGTTGATGCACTGCGGCATACACTGAGTGGTGGGTTTCTATGAGGAGGGCAAGTCCGCCATTTTGAATAGCGACGTTCTGGAATATGTAGAGCCAAGACTTCCTCCACCTGATGGAGCTGTCGAGCCACATGACTCCACTGTGGGAAAGCAGCACCTCCTGAAGAAAGATATTGTGGCAATTGAGTGATGAAGAAGGGTGTAGAATAGATTGTCCTTGTGCAAGTGATAAGATTAGATTACACTTTAATTTCCAAAGATGAGATGAAACTGAATTTAAGTTGGTGAAGATAATGAAAACAACCAACACAAACTAAGAGGTTTTTTACATGACAGATAAATAACTTAAACAAGAATGACTGGCTAAGGCTATTCACAAATAAAATGTTAAACATAAAATGCCATTTATTCATGGTAAAGGATAACACATAATTACGTTAATCCATTCGATGAATCAACAAGGCGTCGGATGCAACTTCATATCTTATAAAACTTCCTGATTTTCAAAATTTCATGAGAATGGACTCAACTACTAGGGCTACTTCAAGCTGAACTGTAATAATTCAGTCTCACTTGTAGTATGATCTATCATCGGGCAAATCCAAGTATGGATGCAATTAAAAGCATCAATTATGACTTTGTACCTGAATGGCAAGAGCTTTCCAGGCGTAGTTTTCCAAATTTCTGACATGCCTGGGGTAATTTTGAAATGGAAATTGTTGGTATGTTACATTGCAGAAAGTCTTGAGCTAAAACAGATAAACAGAAACAGCAACAGTTAATTAATTTCAGAGCATGTTATCAATTTTGATGATGCATGTAACAGAACATTATTTGCCAAAATGCGATGTGCATTGGTTTTTCCTTGAATAAATTGCCTTGTCATGTTATGTCAAAAGTTGTACTTTCTCTAATCAAATGTTTATCAGCTTTTAAATATTCAATGGCCCAATTTATGCTCAGTGCAATATTATGATAATACACTATTATATGCCGATCCACCTGTTTTATTTGAGATTCAGTCAGGCCCAGGTCGAAGTAGATGAGTTTATATTGTGGATAATGTGAATGTATGGAGCCTATTAAGTCCAAGCTCTCTGTGAAGTGGTTTGAGCTGGCTGCTGTGACCATGACAAAATCCGTCAGGCTTTCGTTGGTTAACCGTATGTAGTTCATTTTGTTCCATCCTAGATGTTTCAAGGAAACCTCCGACATCCACAAAGATTCTCCTTCTCCAAACTGGCCCTCGTAACTGTCCCAGACCTGGAAGATATTTCATTGAGAATCGTGTTTACTGTTGGTGTTTGACTGTTAGGTGATGGCTCATGTTAAAATCCAAGTCAAATTCCATTTTAAAAAAAGCAGTCTAAACGGTTTCTAATGCTGCTTCCAATATTCTTAATGATTCTTATGAATACCCGTTATTGCCTGATCCCAATCTCAGGCTTATGTCAAACTTTAATTGCCTAAAGCTAGTGCCAAACCAGTCCTCTCCGCTTACTTTTTAGCTAGATCCCTGTGTTGATATAGGCCACTAAAGTGCTGAAGAGGAGTAAAATACAAACAAACTATATCCCTATCATTACTTGTCTTTGCTAATTTCTGGCTATATTAACAAGACCTTTTCGATCCACTCACCAAAGTGTCCAGGTTGACACATGCTGGACATTGCGTCTTTAGACGGTAGATGAAAAGCAGAAGTGCCGCTAGCACCACCAGGACCACAATCGTCCTGCGTCCTCTCCATGGGATTTTCCTTGTCTGTTGAATACATAGAAATATCATTATGACATGAGCTTTCATCTGACACAAATGTCTAATTTGTATTGTCACTTTCAATAACCCTAAGTGAGACAACTTGATTTGATTCATTTGATGCTGAAGAGCTACATCTTACCAGGTCAGTGATTGCCATCTATTACCAATGTCATTTTGCATGAAACTTTGGTTTCATATCCTCCTATTCAAAAGTGTTTATAGTCTTGTCAAAATTTGGAGTGCAGCATATTATAACTCTGATATTCTTATGTGCATGACATGACATACAAGAGGTAGGCATTGGTGTGTGGCTGGAACTGCTGTCAATATTGAAACTAGTTGTTGCAGTCATGCTTCAGTGCTTTTCCCAGTTGACCCCTTTATTTATCCTCTGTGAAATTAATTGACAGTCTGTTGCACTTGCCACATGGTCACACTTGAGTAATCTTCGTGGCCAATTTGCCAATATTCAAAGGTTGTTCATTTGCCGGGGTTCCCACAGTCATTGAAAACTCTTTAAAGTCTGTGAAAAGAAAGTGGCCCTGGAAAAGTCCTTCAAACTGCCAAAAATCTAAAAATCTGGTGGTCCCGATTATCAACAGAATTTTTTTTTGAAAATTTGTTATTGCATCAATGACAATGTCCATTATGCAGTCTGTTCGACTGTCACTTAAAACAATCTTAAGGCACACTTAGAAATTTCTCTGCTGCCCACAAATAACAAAGTGATTGTGAAAATTTGACGGAAATTAAATGAGTCTTAAACTAAGTGACATAGGAAAGTGAAGTTTTGTCTAATTTTCCATGAAGCTCCGAATGACAAGGGCTCTGTTGATTCTCCTATATTTAGTCATGTGATATTGAACCCTGGAAGCAGCTGAATAAATGAAAGAGAGAAATCTTTATTCTATTGGAGGCATCCTTTGATTTATATCAGTATTTCATAAATATCATTTGGTGTAAATTTTCTATATCCTTATCTTTTCAGATTGACTACAATCATTTCTGTCAACATGTACGAGAACCAGGGCATGGATGCACAGTGTGTAAAGCCTGTTCCTTGTGGACAAATCCTGATGTAAGTGCAGATTTGTCTGGCCTTGAGCTACTCATGTATTCCACTTCGAATACTGCAAATTGATATATTTTTGTATCCAGAAAGAGTCAACTTTCAATGGGGCATCAGGAAATTGTATATTTTATCCATTATGGCTTTTTCAGCAAGATGATGAAAGGGCGATCGAAGAGATCAGGCAGAAGGGTTTGGAAGATGCCAAGAGTATGGGTAAGTTGAACCTACTGAGAATCAAAAAATTTCCTATTTGTTAGATCTCGCAGATAGTTGATTTACTCCTTGCGACAAATGCAGTTTCCCCGTGGCCTAATTGATGAGTGCGCTTGTCAATTGGCTTTGAGGGCGTGGGTTCAAATCCCACCCCGGGAACTCACTTTAGTCCGAGCCCATGGGACTTTAAATGGAGGCGGGTTGTATCCAGTGTTCTATGCTGGGGCAACTGAAAGACCCTGGGCATCCCTGAATTAATAGGGTATGTGCCAGACTCTCAGTCTTCTCATCTCATCATCATACGGCGGTCGCCTGCCTCGATATAGCCCACTAAGGTGCTGCAGAGGCGTAAAACACAAACAAACTTGCGACAAATGCAGTTTACCTCAGGAGCAGCAAAAAACCAGTTATTCATTATTCCGGGGCTAGAAATGAAGGGGAGTTCTATTCCCCGATTTGGTACGGACGTCTAGATTTGAGTAAGCGATCAATAGTATTTATAAAAAAATGTCTGCATTTTGGCCTGCGGACTTTCAAATCATTTCAAAACTATTGGATTGTTTCAAGCTATTTCAATCTTTCAAAATTCTTAATAGGGCCCACTCTGCCAAGATTTACCGTTTATGTCAGACAGTAGATCAATAAATTGAAAGTACAGTTCCAGTGAGGTACTTTTGGTGAAGAGCCAGTTGCATTTTTATACGTTTCCCTGTTTTTGTTGCAGGCTATACAACCAACAAGGTCATTGGAGCTCCAGAAGAACCTCCCAACAAGAAACGGAAAATTGATCAACCACGTAACCACTATCACCATCCCCAGATATTGTAGAAGTCCTCTCTTCCGTCCTGTAATCATTAGTGTTTGTAGTCATTGATTATCATTTGTGTAGTTGACTCTTAATTAGATTAAGTCAATTATTGTTGTAGTTTGTTTTACATTACAATTTGGTGCTGAATTACCTCTTTTTGTTCTGTTGTGTTACATGTAGCTAGTGACCAAATAGATTTCTACCTTCTACTTAATTTGATTTTGTACAATCCAACTGAAATGGGAACGTAACAGTTAACAGTATTCAAGAAAGACTTACTGTCTCTCACACTTGAAGCTTTTAAAGCCTCTCAAGCTCAATTTTGATGTATTTTATTGTTTCAGATGATATTACACATAGTTAAGCTGATTATGAAACATATATCCAGGTCGTTGTATTGTTGCATTGTATATATTTTTTATGTATCGGAATAATTTCTCAATTATTAAGAATGAGCTCTGTGACACATATATGATTTAGAAGATCGGTTGTGTTAGTGCTAGAGCCATGACCAAACACAAAAAGTCACCCGAGATGTCTGTTGCTGCTTTTGCGGTAAATAGTAAATTATATCAACCGCCAAGACAGGGCAACTTAGTAAATAATGGATGCTACCTTGCCCTAGTTGTTAATACTAGTTGTTCATAATGTAAAGAATAACCTGGATTAACTTTTAATGCTAACTTCCTGTGTTGCCTTAATAACTCTGATGTTATGCCAGTATGTCTGTGCCAGTCTGCTGACACTTGAATAACAAATAAATTCCCAGGGACCAATATATATACCATTGATGTAATGTAATGTGTATTGCTGATTTGAACATTTTTGCAGTATTAGAGGGCAGCAGCCTAAGATACTAGTCACACCTCTCTGAAAGATTGGCTGACAGGTCAGTGATCCAAGATGATTTCAATAATGCTTTGTTATGAACACTTGAACAGTTATTGTAAAGACGTTGAAGTAGATAGTTGTGTGCCTTTATGGTGAAGTTATACCGTTCTGATATTGCATTGCTAGGGATTAATATATCATTTTGTGATTGGATAATTGTATTTGCCCTCTTGTTTTAACTGCTCTATAAGTAGATTACAATGCTCATTCATAGATTTGCCTATTAGTGATATAATTACAGTGACCGTTGGTGTCAATTACTGTATTAAATGGCTGCTTTTACGTCGGAAGGCAAAATTAAGTTGTAAGTTTAGTGTTATTTGCTTCTATTCAGTAGGGCGTATGCCATATATTTATACTGTAATGATTGAGATTACATTTTTGGGTTAGTTATAATTATCAGTTATAACCTATATCAGGAATTAGTTTTATATAATATATATCCTCAGTTATTAATATAAATTCAATGGAATTGGTTTGTAAGTACTTTAGTATTGTAACTATTGTTTCTTATTTGTGCTCTTGTCCCGGGATGGTGGATAGTATTTTTTGCTACCCTGAACATGCTGAAAGTTATTGAATGTGAGTCCAAATCTCATGTTTTACAAATAGGTTCATAAGAATAACTTGCACTCTACTTGAGGATATTTGTTATAGTACAGTACTTAATTTTACGAATGTGCATACTCCAGTAGATTCTACAGTTAGTGTTTTAGTAGAGCAGATTCACAAAATCTAATGCTGATGTTTATTAAACCTCATGAGAACTTCCCAGGCAGTTGATGTTACGTGTATTGTAGTTCTTCTTTCTTCGTCCTGAAATTTCGTCCTTTGTTAAGGGACGTACCCGGGCAGCCTTGCTCCCGGTTGTAGAAGATGTTTGACATCATTTCATTGTTTGTTCAATAAATGAATTAGCTAATTACTTCAGTGTTGATTGTCATTCAGGTACCCATTTGAATTGGTGCCAGTACGTGGGTCATATGCTGGTGAAAAGTGCCTTCTAAAATGTCACTTGATGTTTGGCATGTGATTTCATTCAACTTTCGTCTATTAAAGGTATATAATAATTGGTTGAACGATTTTATTATTATCTTTTTATAATATTTAAATATCCGCTAAAATAGTGGAAAATGCTAATTTGGTATTTTAAAAGCAGGTTTGGTGAGGTGTCGAGTGTCATGCTGAGAATGTCGCTGAGATGACAATGTCATGATCGTCTTGACAAAAGCTGAAATTTCTGCTGGAAAAAAACAAAACTGTTTTCTGAAGTCTTCCAATATTATATACTGTACTCTTGGTGGAGAAATTTTTGATTGTTTTGTGTTCTAATTAAGGTCACTGTTCACCAATATTCTTGAAAAGGTGTACTTGGGCCTAAAGTTTACGAGTGTGCATTGCCTATTAAATCGAGGTGTAGACCCTCGCTTGGGGTGACTTAAATTATTGATTCTGCAATTCTAATAAGTGAATGTTAGAATTAGAACAATTTCATCCAAAAACTAACTACATATGCTGTGAGAGGTGGGCAAGATGTGTCCAAAAAGGTTGGGCGGTGGGATTTTTCACATTAAGGGGAACCGCTTGTCAAAAATGATCATACTCAAATCTCTGAAATGCCAAATGGCAGTATTCAGTGGCGCAACAGGGGGCCTCGAGTGGCGGGGGGGGGGCACCTGGGGGACACATGATTCTCTGGGGTGACACCCGCTTTACTAACTATATTTTTTGCCAAAGACAGTAAAGTCAAGCAGTGTATATGGGAGGCACCTGGGGGGGAAGGTCCAATATGGGAGGCACATGCCCCTCCCCATAGGGACGCCACTGGCTTTATTTGTGTAACAATTTACAAGACTCAGACTCGCAATTTTTTATTTGACTCGAAAAATGGCCGCTAACAAGGGGCCACCTTAATTATTGACTAAACACAAATATTGACGACGAATAAGTCACTAGAATTATATCATCAATTACTCTGTACTCATAAAAAAAAGAAATTCTAGGAAAGGAGACTAAGTAATATCTCACAGTCTGGCGGGTTCATGACAAGTAAAACCTCCAGAATATTATTCTCCCTTGGAACCTGGGAACCTGGAAATGAAACTATTTGTCACCTTTAACATGTTTAAATAGTCTTATAGGCCTAAAAAGTAAAATTTCACAAGCTTGCTGTTAATTTATCAGAACTGGAAAAAGTTTTATTTTAGCCAAGAAATGAACCAGGGGTGCCAGAGGAAACGAGGGCCGCAGGGGAGGTTGTTCGAGACAGCAAATCTAATTTTCACTCAACAATTTAATGCAGCAGCAACAATGATTTGATATTTAATAGAAGTTGTTCTCCAAATTCACTGTTATTAAGCCTAGAGATGAAAGCCCCCCCCCCCCCCCAGGCACTGGTGATGCTATGGGGGAATTTTCTGGGTCAGAAGCAATGCTCGGACTAACCTCCCTACCAGTTGCCTACCATACTGACCTGTGCCCCCCTTCAAACGGAAAGTTAGTTATTGCCAACCCCCTCCCCCCCCCCCGTCTCTCCCGAGGTTACGCCACTGCAATCAACTTGGGCGAGACTGGCGTCCTCTGGTGCTAATGAAAAGTCTATTTGAGAACGCAGCGCTACCTTGTGCATAAAAAGTTCTGACCAATCAGAAACGAGCAAAGTGAAATGCCGGTGCGGTTATTTTGAAATCAACAACGGACTGAAATTGGGAAGAAAACGGGGGAAATACAAGTTAAGGATGGCTGATGGAGGTCCCGAGTGGGAACTAAGCAAGGAAAATGTGCAGCCACTCAAAAAGGGTCGGGAGATGGACAGTTTATCCGCCGCATTGCAACACAGTGCTACCGATTTGACTCGGCTGCAAAGTCAACGACAGTAAGTATTCAAAAATTAGGCCTAACAACAAAATTTTTGAAAATACAGCTACAACATTCTATGTCACAGAATATGAAATAATCACAGAGTCAGTCGCTGGCTGTCGACAGTGCCTGCAGTGCAATACTGAATATCCCAGTGAGAAACTAGAATTTGTGTCGCAAGCGCAACACATGCGAGTTCACCATGTTTATGTTGTTTTGCTTTGATGTGTTGATTCTTGGGAAAATTATGTCGAATTTGGGGCCTGGATTTCCATACATGATCGGAGAAATATAACAGACGATAAACTTAGCAGTGGTACGACCAGGGGGGGCAGTGCCCCTTCCCCCCGAACTTCAGATACTGATGGTTGCAAAAAGTGGAAAAATGGAATAAACAACTTAATGAAGTAAAGAAGAAAGTACAAGCGGCTTACAACACAATTATGGCTATAGCAGGAAGCCCAGACCTTAAAGGTATTTAGATGAGAACGGTGTGGCAGGTGGTAAAGGTCTGCATAATACCAATTGCCACATATGCATGGGAAGCAGTAGCCACTACGAAGAAGGAACGCGAAAACCTAAAAAGGACCATTGACAGCGTCATAAAAAGAGTAATCTGCACACCCTGATTTACCCCTTGGGAACTGCTTAACATGGAGACAGGACTGTTGGAGATAAACTAACTCACCGGTCGCAATAGGATAATGTACACACACAATTGAGGTAATTTAGGTAAAGGAAGTGAGTAGGTAAGAAGAGAGAAGTTTAGAGTGAAAAAGGTGGTGGGGGTAAATGGGGGTAATTGAGGTAGTTTAAGTAGAGGAAGTGAGTAGAGAAGAAAAAGGAGTTTTGGGTGGAAAAAGTGGTGGGGGTAAGCAGAGTCCGCGAAATGTGCTTTTGACACACAGGACATTCGGGCAGGTAGATTCTGCAATTTACCTGCCCAAATGAAACTTTACCTGCCCGAAATTCCAACTACGGTATTGAATTAGTAATTTCAACTCATGTTATGGAGTTGGCGTTTCTTAAAAAATATGAAGTTACTCCAACCCCATATCAATAGGGCCTATTGATCTATAATTTTCTGTAAGGCTATTTAAACCTGTAACTACAAGATGTTTTAAAACCGTAAATTAACATAATTTATATTGCTGCTATTGTTTGACCAGATAGGAATGATACATATTTCATAATGATTACATTTGATTTAATTTGATTCGAACCCAAGCTGTGTTTGTGTGTAGTTCACTGGCACAACAGCAAACCCTAACATGTATACTGTGCACAGTGTGCATGGTGCAACTTTGCAGGGCCTCAAATCTAATGTATGCCAGGTACATGTAATACTTAATTTCGCTAATTGCAATTTGCTGAGGCATTGACTCTTGTTATGTTGAATTGCAATCCATTTGACACCTCTTGGACTGTAAACTGATTCCAATTTGGATCATTGAAGTTTGTCAATTGGCTGGCGATTAAAAAGGCCTCCATTGATTGCTTGAATTGTTGGGTCATTCCCTCCACTCTCCAGCATGTCTGTCGGACATTTGGGCAGGTAACCACTTTATTTTTGCCGGTCACACGCTATTTTTGCCGGTTTTGACCGGCAAACCGGCACTTTTTGCGGACTCTGGGGGTAAGTGAGGGTAAGTGAGGGTAAGTGGAGTGATTTAAGTGTTGGAGGTGTAGAGGGAGAAAGAGGTGGATTTGGGTGGAAAAAGTGGTGGGGGTAAGTGAGGGTAAAATGAGGGTAAATGAGAAATTTAAGTATGGGATGTAAGGGGAGAAAGAGAGAGAGGTTGAGAGAGTAAAGGTGGTGGGGGTAAATGGGGGTAAGTGAGGGTGAGTGAAGTAATTTAAGTATAGGGAGAAAAGTGAAAAAGTGAAGTTTTGGGTGAAAGTGAAGGTGGGGGTAAGTGGGGGTAGGAGGGGGTAAAGTAGAGATGGGTGGGGTTATGTATAGGAAGGGAGGGGGTAAGTGAGGGGAAAGGGGTGATGAGAGAGAAGTGGAAGTGAGGGATTTATACGATAAAGGGAGTTGTGATGTAGACGGTGAAAATGGTTTACAAAATAGAGTTTGGTTCTAGATGGTGAAAACCATATACAATGTTTAAGTTTGGGTCCTAGATGGTGAAAATGGCATACAATGTTTACAAATGAAGATGTGATGGTGGATGGTGAAAATGAGATACAATGTTTACAAAGAGCTAGATGATGAAAATGGGATACACTGTTTATATTGACAGCCAATGGGCTGACAGTATGAGAAGGAAGTGAAAAATTGAAGTATATAGTAATTCTAGGAAGAAAGGGAAGAAATGGGGAAGAGAGGAAGGATAGAGGGATGTTATGAGGGGATAGATGAGGTCGTGAGAGGAATAGGTTGATGAGTAAAGGGGAATTAGAAATTGAGTGATCTAATTGTTTGTTGGAATGTAGGCCTATACTACACTAAGTGTAGCGGTGAAACAACGTTGTGAAACGGACGTTTTATAGAAGTTATTATGGATTGTTTTGAAAAATAAAAAATACCAGACAATGAGCCTACTTAGAGGTTTCTACGATGATTATAAGTGGTTTAAAAGTTGAAGAGAAGTTGAGAGTGAAAAATCTGAAATTTTGATAAAAGAAGGAAGTGATTTGCGGTAAAAAGACGCTATCGTACGAGCGAAAATAAGGGGTTTTAATGAATAGTCGGACAGGAAATGATGGTTTTGTTTCTTCAGACTGCGTTGTGTGAAAATTTGGTGAACATCTGATGATTCTAAGCGGCTGAAATGAGCCTGTAAAGATTCACACCTGCATCAACACTGTGCATATTTTTTAATTTTTTTTCAACGAATTCTCGGCAATGAATAAAGATATCTCCATAAAAAAACTAATTCATATGGTTCAAGGATTTGGGATTCTAAAGAGCCTAAAATTATAATTTTAGCCCCATTAGAAGTGTCCAAAAAACGATCGCAACTGTTTCGGCCAATCAGAGGGCAGTGAAACAATAACAACAGTATTTCTATTTCCTGTTTTGCCATGATTTTGTTGAAACTAAAAACTTAAATTGTAATTAAACAAGACACAAAAGACAAAAGGTGAGCAAGGCGACTCAAGTTAGCCAATTCTTCATTAATTTCATGAAAAAGAAAATTTAAAAAGTGCTCCCTTGTCTCTCACAAACGATCCAAAATTTCTGACTACCCCTTATTTAACCCTGTTTGCCCACAAATGCGAGTGAACTCGCAAATAAATGGGCATAGAAACTGGAGGGAGGAGGGGGGAAGCAGCCGCCCTCCCTGAAGATCGCCCCCCCCCCCCACGTATATTATCTTACTATAGTACCTAATCAGTAATGGCTTACTGTCTACAACATTCACATTTCACTGAAGGTACTGTCAATCAGGTTGACGCCTACGCCTTCGGGCAGTACATGCATTTTTGAAGCCGCTCAGCGAATTTCTGCTGTGTTCTGCTGAGCGCGGACCTGAAAGACAACTGCCCTAGCCCCTACAGTTTGTCTCACAACATGCGAACTGGTGTTTGGCCTGATTGCTCAGCATGTACAAGTCACACTGTAGAAATAAGCATTCGGATAGAAGAGCATGGTGTACGGTCAACTAGGCGACAAACCAACCAAGCGACACCCATCAGTACCAACTAGGTGACAAGAAATTTGGAAATTTCATACCAGTGCAAACTAGGTGACAAGCAATTCCTACTAGATGACACAAATTTACACAGCACTTCAAACTAGGTAACACAAGTTCACGACACATATCCAACTAGGTGACAATACATTTCCTAATTGACCATCATTGAAGGTGATCTGTCACCTGGTTGGTATCCCCTATAAGATATGTGTCACCTGGATAGTGTCTGGGGGTATCTGCTGTGGCTGAGTGCTGTCACCTAGTTGTCCAAAAGGTGTAGCCTAGTTGGTAGTGGTATGTCACCTAGTTGGTTGTCGCCTATCAGGTAGTGTTGTAGGCTAGCTGTCTGTCGCCTAGTTGACCGGCAATCAAAGAGCATATTTGTAATTTACTTATCACATTATTATTGCATGTTTTTTCTGGTGTGCAGTCAAAACGGCGATAAACCAGAACGGCTATTCGTGTATTTACCATAACGGTGATGATAAATTTGACTAGAAAACAAGAACGGCTATTTCACTAATTTTTGGTACAATTAGCTTGCAAACTTAGTAATTTTACTTTAACATAATACATTTTGTTATCCAGCATTGTTTCGGTTATTTACAAGATCATTTAGTTAAGTTTTTTGTTGCTTTTTATCAAGTTTTACCCATTTACTAAGTTTTAGCTGCATTATAACGTGTCAAATTAGACAACAAAAATGTTACGTTATTTTGCTACAAAGTAGCAAATATCATGGATGTGAACTTTCTTGCTACAAAGTAACAAATATTAGACTTTTTTTGCTGAAACATACTTTTCTAAGTTGATTTTTTAACTAAAATTGTCATCGCCGTTTTGGACTTTGATCATCGCCATTTAGGTATTGTATGTAAGTATTGAATAGCCGTTCTGGTTTATTGCCGTTTTGACTGGCAGTCTTTTTTCTGATGCAAATGCTTGTTTTGATACAGGGCTTATGAAGTTCAACTGCGAATGTACAATGGTGATGACCCCATGTCAGTGTGGGACGAATACATAAAATGGACAGAACAGAACTTCCCGACTGGTGGCAAAGACAGTCACTTGGTCACGCTACTGGAACGATGTGTGCTGCACTTTAATGAGAGTGAGGAGCTGAAGAACGATGGTCGCTTTATTGACGTTTGGATTAAAGTGGTATGTTGATTTCCAAATTGTAGATCGTTTTGTTCATGGTATCGAGATAATGAAATGGTCAGAAATGGGCTCAAATGTCATGAGTGGTCTATTCTAATATGGTCTTGCCCTATATTCAGTATTTCAGGAAAATCTGTCGTAACTATTTTAACCTGATATTTTGGATTGCTTTTACTTTCATTGAATGTTTTTGCTTCATATTATAGGCCAACATGTCGACGGAGCCAGGAGATATTTTTGCCTACATGTATAATCACGGACTTGGCTGCAAACTCGCCTCATTTTACGTGGCTTGGGCTGGAGTGCTTGAATCCTTAGGAAACACCAAAAAAGCTGATGCTGTTTTCGAAATGGGCATGAAATCGAGTGCCGAACCCCAAGACCTTCTGCTAAGACGACACAGGTGAGGTTTGGCTTATTATTTCCAAATAAATGTTTCATGCTTTTAGATAAATCTGATTCAGTTCTGGTGATAGATCTGTAGCTATTGGAGACTGACGCAGAATCTTAAAAGAGGTGTCTTCCCCTTGTCCTATGGAAATCTTGATTATTTATATATTAAAAAGTTGTAGAATGACACAAAGTCCTATTGTAGCTGTTAATATTACATTCTGGTTTTAATGGACTGAACCATTTGCTTGGCATTTAACAGTGAATTCCAAGTGCGGATAACTCGATTGACCATGACTGGACAGCTGGAGACTGAACAAGCAGAGGGACCTCAGTCTGCAAAGCCCCGAAAAGCTCTGGGTTCACTGAAGAGCAAGAAAGGATCTGTTCCAAGCATAAGGAGTGCCTCAAGTTCATGTAAGGTTCAAGTGTGAATGATTGTGTGTATTTCTGATTTTGATCGAATGGTGTGTCTGTTGTGTATATTTGTGTACCTGTCTGTTCTACTCGAACTTATGAATTAATTTGTAAGTATTTTGACACTTTGACCTTGTCAATTTCTCATTGGTTATTTGTAACTTTTGCAGTTTGGCTTATGAACAAGTAAATACTAGATTCCTGATTCTGATCAACAGCTCTCTCTATTTTTTTCCAGCGGTCAAACTGAATGCTGGGCCAACGTCTGGAAACAAAGCTGGGCCGACCTTTGCCGTCTGTCAAGATGAAAATTCCATGCCCTCCTCACTCCTTCCTCCGCAGACTGGGGAGTACGCTTCTGTGCCGGTGCAGAGTGAGACGAACAGAGAAAACACACAGAAGGCAGGAGTTTGGACTAATGCCCGGGTATGACATTCTCACTTTGCTTGATTTATAAATGCATGAAAGCTGCCAATATATCAAAAAGCCATGTTTGAAGGAGTATTTTCGTCTAACGTCGAAGCTGAAAACTCTGCATCCATTGACATTACAATTGAAAGTGTCGACACCAGGGGAAACTTATATTGATGCATATATTTCTATTTTCAAGAATAACTGTCATCTCGATTTGCAAAGAAAATTCTTAATTGTAGTAGGATATGTATTTTATTCAATCGACCTCGTCGATTGGTTAGAGGAGGCCCAATAAGTGGTTTGAGTCACGAATTTCGTCTAAATTTTCATCATTTAATAACGGTTTGCAGATTTCATATGTACCTGAACAGTGACTTTTCATATGTTAGGGGTTACAATGCTTACTGTGGTTGTTCCGCCGTATAAATGACGTGTGGCTGACTGTTTATTTCGTCTAGTTTTCCTTTGAATAAGTCGAATTTTCAAGAAAAAAGTAAGAGTGCCATGATTTAACCGGATGTTTACACCAAAGCGAAACTCGGGTGTGCGCATGCGCGTATAAATTCGCGATCATTTACGAAGTTTTTCGAACTATTTCGGATACAAAATACGACAGAAACGAGTTAATTGATGTATTTATGAAGTTATAATCGTTGTAGAATGCAAAGAAACTGCTAGAAAATGTTATTTTTGCCGATTCGTCGTATATTTCGCTGACCGGAAGTGGTTCCGAAGCGGCGCATGCGCGTAGAAAACTTCGCTCGTGCGAAGAAGAAGGACGCCATTGCTGAAATCTGACATCGTTGACAAAAAAAAAGCGATTTGGAAGGTTGTAGACGATCGTTCAAGGTGAATATTGCTAAGGTAGGCATTTGAAGTGCTATTGCGTTTGTCAAGTGAACACATTCCGCTGTAATTGTAAGTTTCTGTGCTCGCTGTTCAGTTGTAAAAATCTGACAGATTTTGCTGCTTTAAATGAAAATTGGATTAATTTCATACATGTGCGCGGTAATTAAGCGCTTTGACTTACTTAAGCGATTATATTATACATGTTGATTCATATTGTCGATTATAGTTTGTGTAAATTTATGTTGTGTGACTAATTTTGCCTTTTTTGACAGTTGCTTCACTTGCTTGACAGTTGGTGCCAGAACCATTTAGAACAATTAAATTGCATTGTATCTTGTAAATTGCATTGTATGTTGTATGATCGAGTATTTGAAGGCTGAACATTCATTTATGTACATGACTACATATTGATTAATTTTGTAGTTCATAGTTTTGGTAAATTTGTGTTGTGTCACAAATGTAGCATTTTTTGACAGTTGCTTGACAGTTGCTGCCACAACCATTTGTGCAATTAAATTGCATTTCATTTTGTAGGATTGAGAATTTGAAGCGTTAATTTACATACATATTGATTCATATTGTGCATCATAGTTTCGGTGAATTTATGTTGTGTCTCAAATTTAGCATTTTTTGACAGTTGGTGTCATAATTGTTTGTGGTGTATGTTTTGATTGTAAATTTGTTGTCACTTTATGTACTGTCATAATTCAGGTTTCAGTACTCCTTTGTAAATTCATTTGCACATTTTGTTCATTTAATTGAATCTGTTTGCTACGGTTATTTGTCACTTGAATTATTTGTGGATGTTAGAAGTTGCCGATAGGGGGTTCAGGGTTCTAACCGCTCGTTAGTCTATATATACCAATATATTTGCATTGTAAGGAAATAGCTTAAATTTGCTCTTTTAATATTGTAATGTATATGACGTTTATTACACAATAATTTTGAGAGATCTATGCATTTTACAAACTTATCATTTTTGTATTAGAAACATCACAGTTCAATATTAATATCAGGCCTGAAAGATAGTGTCCAAACTTAGTGGCGGTGGACTGCCCGATAGTGTCCAAAACTTAGGAAGATATAGTCGTGGTGGAGTGCCCAGTAGTGTCAAAAAAATTGGAAGCTGGTACATCATTCATGTGCAAGTTGTGATTTGCTCGTCGTGTTATTGAAATTGATCAGAAAGTACAGATTTGCCTGTAAAGTGCAATTTAAGTTAATTGAAAGGTGTGGACTTGCCTATGAAGTCCTTTTTAGGTTAATTGAAAGGTGCGGGCTTGCCTTTGAAGTCCAAAAAGGTGCGGACTTGCCTTATAAGTCCAAAAAGGTGCGGACTTGCCTTTGAAGTCCAAAAAGGTGCGGACTTGCCTGTGAAGTCCAAAAGTTAGAAAAGTAAAGAGGCGGTGGACTGCCCAGTAGTGTCCAAAAGTTTGAAAAGTGAAGAGGCGGTGGACTGCCTAATAGTGTCCAAAAGTTTGATAAGTCAAGAGGCGGTGGACTGCCTAATAGTGTCCAAAAGTTTGAAAAGTCAAGAGTGAAAGTGCGGTGGACTGCCAAATAGTGTCCAAATCTATGAGCATTTAAAGGCGTGGGCTTGCCTCTGAATTTCGCAGTGAAAGTGCGGTGGACTGCCATATAGTGTCCAAATCTAAAGTGAAAGTGCGGTGGACTGCCATATAGTGTCCAAATCTATGAGAATTTAAAGGTGTGGGCTTGCCTCTGAAGTTCGAAGTGAAAGTGCGGTGGACTGCCATATAGTGTCCAAATCTAAAGTGAAAGTGCGGTGGACTGCCATATAGTGTCCAAATCTATGAGCATTTAAAGGTGTGGCTTGTCTCTGAAGTTTGAAGTGAAAGTGCGGTGGACTGCCATATAGTGTCCAAATTTATGATAACCCATTTTGCACAAGAACACAATTTTTCAATTAACGCTTTATGCATCATTGAACTATTTTACTTGAAAGTTAAATTGATGTGAATTGATTCACAGCTGACACTTTGTGCTTGAACTAAATATTACACAAATATTATGTGCCTTTTTAATTTGAATGACAGCAACTAGTATTTGTGATTTCATGTTTGACATTTTGCCGAGGCATCGATCTTTTCAACTTGCCAACTTCACTATATCATACATGCAGTGAGGCTGAATTGTAAAATTAATTGTTCGCGCTTGAAATGTAACATATCACGGCTTTCACGTGAAAATTTCAAATGGCAGTTGATAATTAGGATTTCATGTTACACAAATTACATTTGTAATTGAATCATTGACAATGTTTTCCATGCATATAGGAATCTTCAACATAATGATGGAACCCTTCTCAACCTTCCAGCATACTTATATATTTGCTTGACTTGCACAAAATAACTTGTAACTTTCAATATGACTTCTATTTATTGATGTCACCTTTTCTATAGCATTGCCGTATAATTATCAGTCTCGTCATGGCAGAAAGTGGTTATAATGTTGTTCCAGTGTACAGCACTCATGTAATCTGTGGAACATTCCACCAAGGGGCAAGTGTATTTCCAGATGTGAGCAGGGGCAAACAATGCACATGTAATGCACTAGTTGCTGTATGTCTGTTACCTTATTATGCAGCTGATGTCAGTTCTTATGACTTAGACAATATCTTATATGAAGGGAACAGTATTTACTTACAGACTTCTGAAAAGGCTGACGAAAATGGTTACCTGTCTTTCAAGGATTTGCCAAATGTGCTTAACATCGAACATGCTACTTACAAAGTCACAAATGTAGGTCAGCCACATTTTGGCTATGTAGATGAACAAACTGCACAAATCAATCATTTTCAAACCTTGGAAAATAACCTTGTGGCAGCGTTCAATGCAAGCGACACAGCTCTGTTGATGTTAGGCTCTTCAGCTATGTGTGTATTCAAGAATGGAAATAGGGGTTTCTGTGTGTTTGACTCTCACAGTCGCAACAATGTTGGCTACATGACACCCAATGGTACAAGTGTTTTGTTGTATTTCGCTTCAATAGCCAATGTCACAGCGTATCTCACTGCACTATCACACAGCATATCACAGTTTCATGTGCCATATGAATTGCAATGTGTTTTTGTGACTTCATCGGATTTCCAGAGTAATGTTGACAATGAGCACTCAGATGCGCAATCACATCCAACCAGTATACCTGGTGATTTACCTGAATGCTTCTTCAATGACCAGCATGAAACCAATAGATTTCACAGTGCCTCTTGTACGCCAAGTAGCACACAATGCAAGAACAATGTAACACCTTCACATTCTGGCAATATGTCTGCTGAATTACTTGACAGCTACTTCAATGACCAGCAAAACAAAAATCGTTTACATAGCGTATCTTCCAACGCCAAAACAAGCGCAAATACGCCTGCCAAAGTTGACAAAAGGAAAAGGGCAAACAAAAAAGGAAAGACAAAAAACAAGCATGCTAAGCATGACATCAAAGTCACACCGACAAATAGTAAGGCAGCAAAACGCAGGGAGTATAACCGAAAATATTATGAAATGAAAAAAAGACAGAAAGCTGCACAATCTGTGCCTCCCGTGATTACTGTGAATGAAGACTCACATTATAATGAAATAGAATCTGTGTCGCAGACGCATGTTGCAAGCATTGAAACAACAGTCTTTGAACATCCATTTCTTAGTGAGCATCCTATTATATCCACTGACTCTTCTTGCAACATGGTCATTCATAATTCTGTTGATGAAACCGTACAAGAACAGAACATACATGTATGTAGTCATGTTAACTGCAACAACAATCAGTCAAATGACACAGAAAATGTGATTGACCAGAGCAATGATCATGTTGATTTAGCAGCTGCAATCAGTAAGTTTTTGCGCAATGTCAGTGAGGGCCCTAGATATGTCTGTGCATGTTGCCAGCAAATGTGGTTCAAGACCAGTGTTTCACCATTACACAAACAAATCATTAGTATTCCTCAACATCTGTTAGAGTTTTGCTTCACAACAGATATGTTGCATGCAAATGACTTATGGCTATGTAATACATGCAAAGCCTCTCTGAAGGACAATAGAGTGCCGAAACTGTCAACTGCAAATGGAATGTCGTTCCCAAACAAGCCAGCTGTTCTCAACCTGCATCCTCTTGAGGAGCGTCTCATTGCACCCAGATTGCCCTTTATGCAAATTCGTGAGCTTGGACGTGGTCGCCAGTTTTCACTACATGGTAGTGTTGTAAATGTACCAAATGTCATAGAAACTGCAGTGTGTGCTTTACCACGATGCATGAATGAAACTGACACCATTGCTGTCAAGTTAAAAAGACGTTTGCAGTATTCCCATGCTGTATACACAGAAAATGTGCGCCCTGTTGCAGTTATTTCTGCTCTTCATTGGTTAATGCAAAACAGTGCATTGTGGCAAAATAGTGGCATAAACATAAACACAAACTGGTTAAATCAATGGCAACAATCACTTCACAGCTTCAGTACTGACAATTCTGATGACCTTGCTTCTGACCAGATCCATGAAGTCAATGCGCAACATGAAGAAATACAGAATACTTCAACATCTTCAACTAACCATGTTCCTGATGTAAATGCAGATACTTTTGATGAAGTTGATCTCAGTTCAATGCCTGGAACAAACAATACCATGCTTGAAGGCTTGTCAGACAGTGTTTTGAGCATAGCTCCTGGAGAAAATCAGCAACCACTTGGCTTGTTTCTAGACACTGATGCAGAATATTTAGCATTTCCTACAATTTACTGTGGTGATAAGCCAGTGAGTAATGATGTTCGACAAGTCAGAGTCTATTACAGTGACATTTGTAAATGGGAATTGCGTTCTGCAGATCGTCGAGTTGCAAACAGTGTACCAAATATCTTCTTCAAAATGAAGAAAACCTCTATAAAGCATGTATTAGACAGAGCAGGTTTTGCCATTCGCAGATGCAAAACGCAAGGCCAGACTTTCACTGCACATGATTTGTTGAATGATGAAGTGAGAGAAAATCTTGCCAGACTTGATGATGGCTACAAAATATTCAATACGCTACGAAATTCACCCGCTTACATGCAGCGCCGTAAAAAGGATCTTTTTGCAATGATTAGACAATTAGGCTTGCCAACTTGGTTCATTTCACTGTCTGCTGCAGACATGCATTGGCTCCCTTTGTTGAAAGTATTGTATGAGTTCAAGCATGGTATTGTATTATCTGATGAAGATGTCTCAAACCTGACATGGACTGACAAATGTGATCTGGTTCAAAGTGACCCTGTAACATGTTCCAGGTTCTTTGATTACCGTTTGCAGCAATTCATGCTCACAGTACTAGGCAAATCTGGAAATGCACTTGGCAGAATAAGTGACACTTTCTACAGAACTGAATTTCAGTTTCGCGGTAGCCCACACTGTCACATGCTTATATGGATCGAAGATGCTCCAGTATATGGACAAGATGATGACGAAAGCATTATCAAATTCATCGATGAACATACATCAGTTTCTCTGACCGCTGGTGATGATGTCATAAGTGTCCAGAAACATCAGCATTCACGAACATGTCGCAAGAATGGTCATCCCATATGTCGTTTTGGCTTTCCTCAATTTCCAATGGAGAAAACTGTCATATTGCGTCCCTTTGATGATGAATCGCAAGATCTGACTGTGCACAAAAGCAATTTCCAAAAAATCAAAACCTACCTCGTTGATCTGGGCATGGGTGCAGAAATACCAATGACACAAATGTTGCATGACTTGCAATTGACCCAAACAAGCTACATTGATGCAATACGTTCATCCTTGAAAGGTCCACAAGTGTTTTTGCAGCGCACCTTGTCCGAAATTCGAGTAAACCCTTACATGGTAAAAGCCGCATCAGCCTGGCGGGCCAACCAGGATGCTCAATTTTGCCTCGATGGATTTGCCGTAGCGAGCTATCTGATTGGTTATATCAACAAATCTGACAAAGGAATCAGTTCTCTCATGGATGAAGCCTGTAAGGAGGCACGTCAGGGAAACAAAACATTGCGTGAGCAGGTCCGTCACATTGGCAATAAGTTCATTAATGCCGTGGAAGTGTCCGCCCAAGAAGCAACGTATCTACTTCTACAAATGCCATTTACCAAAGCATCTCGAGAAGTTGTGTTCATAAACACTTCACCCCCTGATGAACGAGTATTCATCCTAAAGAGCAAAGAACAACTTGAAGAAATGCCTCCAACTTCCGAAGATGTTGAAGCCACTACTATTCTGAAGTATTACAGCAGACGTCCTTCAGCTCTGACTTCCATGTGTCTTGCAGACTTTGCGTCCTTGATAGTAGTCACATTCCCACCTGACATGCCACTTCCAGCTCGTTTTCAATGTTTAAATGATGATGCTGTTGTTGAAACCACAAATTCTGACATTGACGGACCAAAGTGTGTGACTCTCTCCAATGGCATTGTCTTCCGTTACCGTAAAAACCCACGTGTCATCAGGTTTGTCAAGTACAATGTCAATGTGGACCCAGATAATTTCTATCGCGAACAAATAATGTTGTACAAACCATGGCGAATTGAAAACATTGATCTTTTAGCCGGATATTCCTCATACATGGCACACTACCTCGACAACCAAAATGCCATAAATGAAATTGCCAAGAACTACCAACATCTGTCTGACTCTGTTGAAGCAGTCATTGAATCAGCCTGTGAATATGAACGTGATGACATTGCTCCAAATGCGCAACATATGGATGCTGAAGATATGTCAGTTGAACCTACAACAAGCGCAAATTATGCCTTCTACGTTCCAAATGCAAATTCCTCACACACTGAATATGACATGAGTGCAGACATTGGCTTGCCCCCAATGAGCAGTGAGCAAATTTTACTGCCCAATCGCATTGCAAATTCTGAATTCTATGAACAAATCCGAAATCTGAATCGTGAACAATTTCAATTCTTCTATCATGTCATTAATTGGATCAAAACGCGCACAGAGCCTTTGCGAGTATTCCTTTCAGGACCTGGAGGTGTTGGAAAGAGTGTGACTATTAGAGTGTTATACCAAGGTCTAATCAGATGGTACGGACGAGAAGCAGGTGCAGATCCTGAAGCCACAACAGTCATGATATGTGCACCAACTGGCAAAGCTGCGTTTTTGGTTAATGGCTCCACCTTGCATTCCGCATTTCGCATTCCACCCAATCGCAATGCCACCTACCAATCCCTCAGTGCAGACGCCCTCAATACCTTGCGTGTCAAATACAGCAATCTCAGTATGTTAATGATCGATGAAGTTTCAATGGTTGGCTCAAGAATGCTCAATATTGTAAATTGTCGGTTGCAAGAAATCAAAAACAACAATGACTTGTTTGGTGGCATCCATGTAATCATGATAGGGGACCTGTTTCAGTTACAACCAGTGATGGATCGTTGGATCTTCCAAGATGCCAATACCACATATGGGAGTCTAGCAACAAACATCTGGCGTGATCATTTCACAATGTATGAATTAGTCACCATCATGCGACAGAGGGATGACAGGACATTTGCAGAACTTCTCAATCGTTTGCGAGAAGGTAAACATACAACACAGGATATCGCAACCTTGCAATCCAGAGTGCTTCCTCCCAACTCTGTCACTGATCATGCAATCCCACATCTCTTCCCTACCAATGCCCTTGTTGACAGTTTCAACAATGCTGTCTACCAAAATGCCACCACTGAAAAAGCAATAATCCAAGCCAGAGATGTAGTGCATGGTGACTTTAGCAATGCTGTAAAAGAAGCCACATTGGCACGCCTCCCAGATTGCTCATCAGCCACTGGCAACATTCCTAGATATCTCCATATTGCAATAGGCCTTAGATATGATATCACATCCAACATACTTTTGGAAGACGGTTTGGTGAATGGAACATCATGCTTGGTGAAACATTTGACATACCTGACAAACACTCCGCTACCAAGCATCATATGGGTTGCATTTGATGAAGATCGTATAGGTCAATCAACACGCAATAAGTATCGTCATTACTATACAAATTCCATACAATCCACCTGGACTCCGATATTTGCAACCACAATCCATTTCTCCTTTGGCCGTGATGCAAAACGCATTTCCCGTACCCAATTTCCATTGCGAGCCGCAACAGCCAAAACCATACACAAAGCGCAAGGATCTACCATGGAACGTGTAGTAGTTAAATTCAGCGAACGCAAGAACAATCACTCACATTATGTTGCACTCAGTCGTGTTACAAATATCAATAGTCTGCAAATCCTAACCCTCAATCCCCACAAAATCAGTGTCGATGAAAAAGTAGTAGAAGAAATGCAACGTATGCGAACATCAGCACAGCTACAGTTCACATTTACTCCTTTGTTTCACATGCCTTCAAACACTTTCTGTGTCACCTTTCACAATGTACGTTCCCTTCACAATCACATCGAGGATGTGAGGCATGATCACAATTTAACTTCCTCTGATGTTCTGGCACTTGCCGAATCTCGTCTTCAGCAAACAGACTGCAATGATGCTTTTGATATACCAAACTATAACATCACAAGATGCGATGGTCAATCTGTGTCAGGGCGTCCACATCATGGCCTTGTGACATATGTGAAAAACCATTTACATACCACTCCAATCACAAGTTATTCCACTACATCATTTGAAAGTATGTCCATGTACTTGCATGACATCAATGCAGCATTGTATGTATGCTACAAGAAGCCATCAACAAGTCTATCAGCCCTCCAAGCCCATTTCAGAACTGCTGTTCTCAATCACCTGTCAAACAGTCACTTCATAATTATTGGTGATTTCAACCTCCCACTTGGAACATCACAATATGAAACGTTTACTACATGGCTAGCAAGAAGCGTCCCATGCTCCCAAATGATCTCTGGTCCCACAACCGACTATGGATCCTGTCTTGACTTGGTTTACTCCAATATACCAAATATCAATGTCACAATACTAGAAAGCATGTGGTCTGATCACAAACCTATATCTGTACAACTGTCTGTGTAGCCAGCATGCCCTATCATCATCATCGCACTGAGCAATACCACAAAAGAAAACAGCACTTACAATGTTGACAACATTCCAATTCTCATTTCAGACTGCGACAACTTCAGGTTCCAACAGATGCTACTCGCATGTAGTCTACAGTTCCAACATGCAAGCATACCACATCCCTGTCAATTCTCCAGGAAATCCAGGGGCCAATGCTCTTTTCCCACCACAAATGTAAGTATCTATAGCACAACTGTAAGTATCTATAACTTCAAAACCAACATACCTGCAGCACATACACCACTCATATGAACAAGTTACCACTAGAATTATTGGATACCTTATTAAGCTCACTTTCTACATCTGCTCCATACACGGGTATAGCCTGCCAAATAGACAGCTGTAAATAGACTACTAGTGTTGCCGAAACTAATCCTCAAATGCCAATTTACAATTATATTTCAAGATGTACTCAAACAGTTTAACCACTTTTCCACCCTATTGTTCCAGGTTCTCGCCGCAAGCATGCTACACGAAAAGCCCGAAGCAACACCAAATCCAAAACACGTTCCAGCTGACCACATAAAAGAATGTAAGTACTATCAATATACTTGCTAAAGTAATTCATCTTCGATCAATCCTTCAACATTTTGCAACCATGTACTCTCTCTATTATGTCAGTAAAATCACCCAATTCCACAGACATAAGAAATGCCAAATTTACATATGCAAGCCAAGTGGCATATCCTTATCCACATTTTCCTAAAATTGTCAATCTAATTCATTTCTACTACCTACAGTAAAAAACTCCCAAAATTACATCAGTACTACCACATTACTTCCATTTTATATTTCCCCGCAATTCCTCAACTGACCTCTCTTTATGAGCAATACAGTTGTCACAATACAGCAAATTTGAATGCTATTTTGTATAATTGCTCTTCCACCACTACCAACTGATATGATTCGTACAGCAATGAATTATGCACCATTTCATAACCTTCACAACAGGTTCACATAATCATTACTCTTGCAGAAGTACACAAAAGCTGCATCAATGAAAGCTGTGCTTGTTGAACATCCCACAAATTCAACGATACATCCCGCTCAAGGTAATCCTACGCATTTGTGAATTGCAAATAATTATAATTATCTCAAACGCTGTCAAAAGCCAACATCACTTTCATGCATCAAAACACACAAATCAACCACAACCCCCTGTGATCTTATATTTGATATTTCACATCCTTTCTTTCCAGGCTCATCACTTCTCCTTACATCACAACGACCTGTCACAGCCTTCCAAGTCGACACTTCATTCTTCATTTCCACACAACTTTCATGGAAAAAACTGCGCGCTTTCATCTGTCATATCACAGACACTACCTGGCATTAAATGATTCAAGAACACCGTCACACTGTGCTTCTTGACACATTTGCTCATATACCACAATCCAACTACACCAGAAAAACATTTCCCAAAAACTATAGACTCTGCTGCTGTCATTCAATGTACTTTCACTTTAATGTATCAAATACACTCTTAAAACCAATATGTACCCTCTTTCTTGTATCACCTCAAAATAACTGTTCCTCATCATGCAGTGCATGTCAAAATTACTCATTTGCAATTCCTTTCGTCAACATACACATGCGTTGCTCAGTGGTTAGAGCAACACCATCTTCAATGTCACTGAGGTCGATTGTTGAATCCGCGGATTCTTGTTGGTATATGAAAGATGTATGCTAAAAGTTCAACATTCACAGAATTCAGTGCCATGATTCATGAATAAGATTCAAGTCACAAAATAATTTTGGAGGTTACATCGCATGTATTAAACATTTTTTGGTGTTTTCAGGCCCGCCAGAAGACTCGTCCTCTTCAACCAACAGAACCTGGCTTTGCTGTCTTCACTGAAGATGCCAGCAAGGAACAGGCTATGATGTAATATTGATAGTACACTTGTCAAATGTGACTTTTATTTCATTAGTTTTGTTTTCTGAACAAAAATATTGAATTAAAAAAAAAATTATTATTCTTATTCCTCAGGACTCCTATGAAGGGCAACCCATGTTTTGAACAACAAGTTCTGAGGTAAATAGTGAAAATTGATCTTATAACTTGCTTCTAAACAGTTCTGGATTGAATTGAAGTTGCACACATAAATAAATAAATAAACCATGATTCAATTATTTAGTGAATATCTTTTTGTTACAGTGAGAGAAAGGCCAAACCGTCAAATTTCTTGCAAAACTTTGAGCAAGCCACAGGAGGACCCAAGGGGGAGGCTACTCAGCTTCCTATGTATTGCAAAGAGCTGATTTACGGAGGAGTCACTGAGTTGAGTTTTGAGGAACTTAGGGCTGCAATGTACGAGGCCAAGAAGAAAGAGGAGATGAAGGAACAGGGTAAATGCTGAGAATTTTAAGAAGTTTTAAAGAAAACGTTCCTTCTCATTCATACTTACCTGGGCCTCCTATTTACAATGAGAATCCCAGTAGCTTTTGCTTGGTTCACTGCTCACTAAAAATGGACTTGACCAGTGCAAATGGTGTATACTTGTTAGATCATATTATAATGCTTGCATATCTGCACAATATTTATGTACATTGATTAATTGATGAAATTTCTGTTCCAGAACAAAAGCAAGCCATGGCGTCAATGAAAGAAAAACTGAGAGATGAGCTGATGCATGAAATTGAAGCTCAAATGGCAGAGAAGTTCAAGAAGCAACTGGAGGAAGAAAGGTGTGACTTGAATTTGACTTTTTATCTGCGAACATTACATAACTATTGTTTGAAAGTTATTCAACATAGATCAATGCTCAAATGCTTTCTGTCTCAAATACAGTGAAATACTTAGTTATATTTTTGCCTAGACTTGATTTCTTGAAGTTAGTCCTGTTTCTCACATGATTCCAGACAAGCCTTAATTAGCAGCCTGTCCAAGGTGAACATTCAAGAGTCGGCTCATGCTCCCCAGGAGGCGCCTGCATCAAATACAAACAAGCGACCCCTGGGAGAAGCCATGGAAGACATTCCGAACAAAATCCATTCCTCATCCAGCGCAGCGTCTTCCTTTCTCTCGGTAAGACTACCAAATTAATCTTTGTATTGTGACCTTTATAAAATGGAACACTTAAAATTCTTGAATGTTACTAATTTGCAAATTTGGTATATATTTGTAAATTTATTCTTTGCATATGTTTTATTCAATATTTAACAGTTTTTAGTTGGGACGTTCATGTGATTTTTCAGTACCTATTTCATTAAATTGCATGGCATTTGTTACTTGTTGCAGGATCCTCCGTCAACCAATCTGAATTCATTGAGCGTCAGATCCGACCCTCCATCTGCAAACTGCAGCAGTAATTTGGGTAGGCCTGGTTCCTCATTGGCCGATCACAGTACTAGTATTTCAGGGCAGTACAGTGTCCCACCAGCTGTTAACAGAAGCTTGGGACTTGATCGCAAAGACCTCAGCAGCACTTGTCATACACCTGACATGCCCGCAACTAACATAAATGCAAGTTCAAGTATTTCAAGATGTGATCCTCCCTCGGTTGGCAATGCTAGTTCGCTGGCCAGCCGCTCAAATCCCTCAATGGTTGACCACAGCAGTCTGAACTTGTCTAAAGTTGGTCCCCCATCTGTTGAGCGCAGCTTGAGCCAGTCAAGCCACACTGACAATCTGAGCAACCAGAGCCGGAGCAGGTGCAATCTGTTTGGCCAGAAACAGGCTAATGTCTCTCGGACACAATTCAACACCTCCTCCAGGACCCCCGATCCCTCCGCGAGCATTAATCTCAGCTTGAGAAACGAACAACCTCGTAATGCGGCTGACATGAACCACATGACGCCAAGCAGTCACTCTGGGGTCTTCAGCATGACCAGTTCAGGTGGACGACTCCCCTCGGCAGATCCCACTCCTGAAACTAGCATGACGGGCAGACTAGGATTTGGGGGAAAAGTTGTAAGTATAACTGACCATTTATCATGTTAATAGAGCCGTTGGTTATCCGAATAGCCCTTTCCGATAAATGCTATGATGAGAATCTATGTTATGTGCTTTGATAAGTGTTACGGATGATCTTGAATTAGTGATATCTGATTTAATCCGACTTCAAATTTTAAAACGATTTGGTTAGAAATCCTCTTTCAATCCTGACTGAACACAGTCTGCTGTACAAGCAGGAGAGCGAGCGAGGCTGCAGACTGACGAAATTCAAGTCGAATTGGGTATCGAATTGGGATCTGGGTTACTAGGAGTGCTGCCCCTAAAGTCTGCACTGCTGCCTGTCAGGTCCGCGCTCAGCAGAACTCAGCGGAACTGTGCTGGCCTACTTCAGAAACAGCTAGAAATTCAGGTGAGCGAGGACCAGAGAGGCAGCACCAATTCTGAAATGTTGGAGCCTGCTCGCTAACGCTTGCAACAAAAGCAGGCTGCTGTAGCTTGCTTTCAATCAATTTTGATAGTTTTTTCATTCAGATACCAACTTTTAGATTGCAACCAAACATGACGTGTACTCATTATTTCTACTGGATGTTAATAACTGAGACTTGTCCATAAGCTCTGCTTGCGTGTTATTGTCTTCATCTTCCTAATATTTTGTTGCAGAGCATGACAGCCCCATCTCCTACAGTGAACACCAGAGCGGCGCTGCTGGCTGTGCAGAGTATGTTTAACAGGACGCTTAACACGAATGATGTGGCTGGGGACTTCGGATGGGAAAACAAATGTGCCGCCACGGAGGATTCGGACGATGAGGACCAGTTTGCTAATAAGACTGGTGTGGGTATGTTGAACAATGTTGCGTGTTGGAATTTCACATATTCTTTTATTATCTGACTCATCCCATTCCCAAACTACCATTTTGCACGCTTCATCAGCTTAAAGAGGTCTTCAGACTTGATATTGATAGTTAAGTTATGTGAGAACCGCCAGATTTACTTATTTTTGGAACATCATCTCAGCCATTTTTATTACCTTATGATATTAATTTAGCATATAAGATGTTTTAATGCCTTTAAAAATGTTTTCCTTGATAATAATGAAGATTAATTGTAAATTTTTTCCAGGCACCGGTGCTCCCAAGGCCTTCTCTCTGGGTGGATTCCAAATTTATGATGAGAATGCAGCGGCCAGCGATGACAAGCCTCAGGTGTCAGATGCTGTTGACAAGGAAAATGTGTAAGTTTTGAAACTGAGTTGATTTAGCGTGTTATGGTTTGCTTTTTGTATTGTTTCTTTTAGAAAATTAATTACAGAATTTCTCCAACATACCGAAAGTTTCATTGTGTGTTACTGGCAGAACCTATCTTGGTACAAGAAATGTATAATTAGACGAGCAGAGCTCCGTCTATTGTAATACTAGATCCAGTGAGGATCCGGTTTTCAAATCACGAGTCAATGAGTGCACATCTCGTTCTCAATCGTGGGCTGCAAACGTCACAATAACTCATTACTTACCTGCCCAAACACTCATCTGAACTGTGAAGATGGGACATGGCATTTCTGAAACATTCCCTGTACATAAATCCGTATTTAATGGCTTTATTTCAAGTGTTAACATGGCATATTTCTCGCCATTCTCCCGACATTCAATGCTTAGAAAATGGTACAAAGATGTGCGTCCTGCAAATAAAAAGGTTGCAACGAAGCTTTCGCGATATCCGCTAGGGGGCAGTATTACACACAAGCTCCACATAGTGGATAATTCCTAGGTGGCTGGAAAGCCATGAAAGAGCATTTCAATTCCATTATTTCTGCACATTGAAAACAAAACTAGAACTTGTGTCGCAAGCGGAACACATGCAAGCTCTATGCGTATGTTGTTTTGCCAGATAGATAGATAAGGGGGCGACCATTTAATATCTACTAAGGATAAGGGGGCGACCATTTAATATCTCCTAAGAATAAGGGGGCAACCATTTAATATCTACTAAGGTGCTAAGATAACAAGATAGATAGATACATAGATACATTGATACATAGATAGATACATAGATAGATAGATAGGATAAGGGGGCGACCATTTAATATCTACTGAGGAGGGGGCAACCATTTAATATTACTAAGAATAAGGGGGCAACCATTCAATATCGACTAAGTTGCTAAGATAAAAAAAGTACATGCATGAATGAACCAAGGGGGCAACCATTTAATATCTACTAAGAGCTACTAAGTTGCTAAGATAAAAAAAGAACATGCATAAATGAACCAAGGGGGCAACCATTTAATATCTAGCACCCCCCAAGTATGGGGACATCCCCGGGGATAACCCAAGCACATGGGGACACGGCCCCGGGGATATGGGGACACGGCCCCCGGGGACATGGGGACATACCCCCGCGGACTTGGGGACATACCCCCGCGGACATGAGGACATACCCCCGCGGACTTTGGGACATACCCCCGCGGACATGGGGACATACCCCCGGGGACATGGGGACATACCCCCGGGGACATACCCCCAGGGAGATGGGGACATACCCCCGGGGACATGCCCCCGGGGACATGGGGACATACCCCCGGGGACATGGGGACATACCCCCAGGGACATGGGGACATACCCCCGGGAACGGGGACATACCCCCGCGGACATGGGTACATAGCCCCGCGGACATGGGGACATTCCCCCGGGGACGTGGGGACATGCCCCGCGGACATGGGGACATACCCCGCGGACATGGGGACATACCCCTCAAAACGGGGCCCACTCAAACGGGTCCCTCAAAATGGGGCCCCCTCAAAATGGGGCGCCCTCAAATTGGGCGCCCTCACATGGGGCGCCCTCAAATGGGGGCCCCTCGAATGAGGCCCCCTTCAAATGGGGCCCCCTTCAAATGGGGGCCCCCCAAATGGAGGCCCCTCCAATGAGGCCCCTTCAAATGGACCCCCTAGCATGGGGCCCCCTCAAATGAGGCCCCCTCATATGGGGGCCCCCTCAAATGGGGCCCCCTCCAATGAGGCTCCCTCAAATGGGTCCTTCAATTGGGGCCCCGTCGAATGGGGCCCCCTCAAAATGGGGTCCCCTTCAAATGGGGCCCACTCAAATGGGTTCCCTCCAATAGGGCCCCCTCACATGGGGCCCCTTAAAATGGGGCCCCTCAAATGGGCCCCCTCCAATGAAGCCCCTCAAAATGGGGCCCCCTCAAATGTGTCCCTCAGAATGGGGCCCCCTCACATGGGACCCCTCAAAGGGGCCCCCTTCAAATGGGGCCACTCAAATGGGCCCCCTCGAATGAGGCCTCCTCAAATCAGGCCCCCTGAAATGGGGCCCCCTGAAATGGGGCCCCCTGAAATGGGGCCCCCTGAAATGGGGCCCCCTGAAATGGGGCCCCACAAATTGGTTCCCTCTCACTTGGAGCCCCCTCAAATTGGGCCCCTTGAATAGGGCCCCCTGGAAAGTGGCCCCCCCATTGTGGGCTCCTGTAATTGCTCCCTCAAACGGGGTCCGCTGCTCGTCTTGCATATGGAAATATGCTCCCGTCTAGTATTTATTACTGTTTTAGAAACTAACACCAAACATTGTTTTAATTTCAGAGGAGTACCAGCAGTTTCTAAAACACCCAAAGCACCTCTTGCAGCATTGAAGAGCAGGATTCCTCTTCAACCCAGGAAAGTAGTTGCTGAAGCAGAACCCGCATCTGGACTTGGCTCGGAAGAGCAGATGGAGGTCTCACAGCCTCCGCAGCCGAAGACGGTGATCCCTTACGAAGATGTGGTAGACGACCACCAGATGGAGCAAGATATGGAAAACCACGACGGAGGAGCAGAAGCTGCGGCTTTCAAGCAGTACAGTCTGTCGCCCAAGACTTACACTATGCCCATGCCAGGAGTGAGTGACTTGTCTTAGCTTTGTCGCATTATAGTTGATAGTTATTACTCAAGCTTGTTTCTGCTTTTAACAAAGCTGTGAGGACTTGTTTTTTAGATTTGAATATGTAAGTCACGGGATATTGATATTGATTCACTGCATTAAAGTTGCTTCAAAATAATCTATTCCAATGCATATATACATGTTTAACTATTCAGGTTATTGCCAAGCCTTGAAGGACTAATGAACAACAAACATGGAACTAGAAAAAACTGCATAACTTTGAATTATTCATCTTTTAGACTTTATTTGGGAAATTAAGTTTCAAAACGACTTTTTCACCTCATATCCAGTGTTGCTGAACTATTGTACATAGACATGACAAGATAATGTGGGCACGTAATAATTTTTGAATTGATTATCTTCAGGACGATGACGATGCCCATGGAGGATTTGAAGAGATGGGAGACTTGACGTTTGCTCCGAACTGCATGTCAACGAGAATCTTCCATCCTCAGTCCTTGCAAATGGCCGCTACTCCCTTTACCCCTGGTGGAGAAACTGTCTCTATCCAGGCTCCCTCTGTAAGCAACATTGAAAATGATACATACGCACCTCCCAAAACACCCAACACATTCACAGAATCAGCCAGCACAGAGCAAACACCAGGTAAGGCCGCACATGATTGATCTTTAGCTTCTCGAATCCTCTCAAGGCACTTTTTCTAGGGTCGGTCAGTAGGACAAAAAAAATAAAGGTGAAAAAACAATTTTTTATAATGTCCAAAAATTCATGATATCTTTTCATCTGAATTCATGAGCTCTTGTCAACATTCATGGGGGAATAAAAATTTGTGATTCTATGTTTGCCACAGGTACAACAGTAAACAGAACAGCACCCACTTTTGACGAAACAAATGCCACAAGAAATGAAAGGTCCGAGAAGGGATTGAGGTGAGAGAACTACTGTTCATTTCCAATCTTTCTAATAATGATATTGGTATTGATTTTGCAAGTGATAAATTTATTTTAAACTCTTGTTATTTATGCATTGGCATTTACCCTGTTTCAGTCCAATTATTGAAACGAGTAATGAGGACACGAGATCAACAACAGCCTCCTCGAACGGCAGCAGCACTTTGGATCACCATTCTAGTCTCAGCGCCACTCATGGTAAGACACGGTTAAATACACCAAAAGCCAAGATGCTGATGCCTCTACCCAGTTGTTACAAGGAAAATTTATGTTTCAATAATTGACAAAAGATTTCTTATAGGCCTATATTTCACACTTACTGCCAACTTTCTTTTTTTTTTCGAACACATTCTCATCTTGATTAGTCTTATAGAATTGGCACCTAAATTCTGATTCTGGTTTGAAAAATTGCTTCCGGGGAATTGTAATTGTAATTGTAACTAGTAGACGGCCACCGCAGAGCGGTGACAAAACTTCACCTACTGCAGAACCAGTAACTCGAAATAGACACAGGTAGATGAGCAAGTAAAAAGTACGTGGAAATGATACAGGAATCCTACTGTAATACATTGCAATACATGCAAGTATGCAAAAAACATAGATCACTACGTAAACCAATACATGAGCCAGCAGGCTACATGCTCCATCGGACATGCACCAGTATATGCACCAGTACAATGTACACACGCAATGGACCAGTAAATGCCCCAGTGAGTACATGCACCAGTACTCCAGTACAATGTATCATACAGTGGATCAATACATGGACTGGTACATTGACCAGTATATGAACCAAGTACATGCTCCAGTACATGAACCAGTACTTGCACCAGTAGTCCAGTACAATGTACCAGTATAATGTACCAGTACAATATAGCAGTGAAAAGGTTATTATATTAGGGGTTAGGATTAGGGTTGGGTTGCGGTTTGTGGGAGGGTTAGGCCCACAAACGATGACGCACTGGCACAGACCGACGAAGAAATGGTTTCAGATAAATCCAGGTGACTAAGCTGGATTCGAACCCAGGACCTCACACATACGACACCCATCGCCTAGCAATAAGATGCGGCTGCTCTACCAACTGACCTATCTCGACCTACATGGACTGGTACATTGACCAGTATATGAACCAAGTACATGCTCCAGTACATGAACCAGTACTTGCACCAGTAGTCCAGTACAATGTACCAGTATAATGTACCAGTACAATATAGCAGTGAAAAGGTTATTATATTAGGGGTTAGGGTTAGGGTTAGGGTTAGGGTTAGGGCTAGGGTTAGGGTTAGGGTTACCAGTGAAATGGACCAATGCAATGGACCAGTACATGGACCAGTACATGGACCAGTACATGGACCAGTACATGGACCAGTACATGGACCAGTACATGGACCAGTACATGGACCAGTACAGATATGATCGATTGAAATGATGGTACAATTCATTAATATAGACTTCAGAAATTACTTGAAAAATGTGGTTTGTAACTTAAAATCGGTCTAGAATCAAAACGATTTAATGAAAACATATATAACTTTCCAGGACTATGTTAACGGAAGTTATGGATAGGTGTAGAGAGGTTCATTGCAATAGGATGATTCCTTCCTTGTCAAAATATTGGTATATTGTCAAAATTTGACAAAAAACATGAAATTTTCAGGGTCCGGCGATCTTTTATACCGTCATAGCTACAACAAAATGTTCAGAAAAGGAAAACTAGGGGAGAATTTGGCCTTTCCAAATCTGTTTTCAGATTCTCCGTAACTTAATTAGAACCGGAGTTACTGTAGATTGAAATTATGGTACAATTCAGAAATATGAACCTTACAAGTCAAAGAAAAAATGTAGTTTTAAAATTAAAATCACTCTGGAACCAAAACGGTTGAATGGAAATACATATAACTTGGCAGGATTATGTAAACAGATGTTAGAAATATGTACAGGCAGGTTCATCAGAAAAAGATGATTCCTTCCTTGTCAAAATATTGATATATTGTTAAGATTTGACAAAAAACATGAAATTTTCAGGGTCCGGCGATCTTTTTAACCGTCGAAGCTACGACAAAATGTTCAGAAAATGAAAACTAGAGGAGAATTTGGCCTTTCCAAATCTGTTTTCAGATTCTCTGTAACTTAATTAGGACCGGAGCTACGGCCGATTGAATTAACGCTTTCTTTGAGAAATGTGGAAAAATATCGTAAATTTTTCACTAATTTTTTGACCTTGTGACCTTTACTGTGCAACGTAGGTCAATCCGAGGACCTTGAAATTTTACAGGGAGCCTCTAGACTATTTTAGCAAGTATGTCTGCCATTTTTGTAACAATATCTTGATTCCTTCTATGTGTAAAAAAATCAAATGTCAAAGAAGTAGAATTTTTTGTAATGTTTGACCTTGAGTTTGACCTTGAAAAACATATTCTAGGTCAAAATCAATATGATATTCTGAATCGCAGTAGGTAACAAAGGGGGGGTCAGTTATGCATTGTAACCATGTAGAATCAATATTTCCCTGTCTAAAACGCAGAAATGTGTCATTTTTTAACATCTGACGGTTAGCTATATTTAAAAAATTTTCATAAATCTGGCAAAGGAGGTAGACAAAACATGATTAGACATTATGAATAAACAGGTCAATGTTCATCTGTCATCTTGAAATCACGCTGATATCTTGTAAATAACATGGTAAAAAAAATTGCTGAAAATGGCTCCTTTTCAAAGTTTTTCGGGTCAAATGACCTTGAAAAATGAGGTCAAGGTCAAATTTAAAGGTCTGTATGGGATTATTAGGTGTATGTTTGGGGGGTTTACTATGCCATGTTAGCAGCTAGAATCGATATTTCAAGGTCAAATTCTCAAGGTCAACGGTTTTGGTGACGCGGTATGACTTTAAAATTGCATAACTCAAGAACCGGTAACAAAAATGAAAAATGAAAAGTTGATGCAAATGTCCCGTGAGTTTGGGCATGTTTTGGCACCATCGGTATGACTCTACGACTTACGGATTCTGAGATCCCGCGATAGACCTTAAACCATAAAAATGGACTTTGTACAACGTGACCTTGACCTACTTTCATGAAAGTAGGTCAAACTGTGAAGAAGGTATCTGGGACCTTTCCATGTACCGGAAGATGAAAACCGGTAATAACCGGATGAGGTACATGTGTTTGAAATATGGCGAAATCCGACTTTGAAGGACTCTGTGACCTTGAAAAATAGGTCAAGGTCATTTACCTGAAAAACGTATTCTTAGATTATTGTAGGCTATGTATACATATTTTTTTCAGATTTCCCCGATGACGTTTTTTCTGGCGGAAAAAAAATAATAATAATAAATAATACCGATTACAAGAAACTTCACCTATGTGTAGGTGAAGTTTAAATACTCTCAATCATGCACTGCAATGCAGGCACTAAATTTGTGGTGGGCCTTGCAAATTGCAACAAATAAAAACGATAACCTACCATTTTGTGTCAACGCAGATGTTAATTGTAGTTTCATTTGTAACGGTGGAGAATCAACTATAAAAAATGTTTCTTGATAATTTGTGTAATATTGGGATCGGATGTTCTGATTTAAAAATCAGTATGAAATTTGGAGCCTAATCCTTGCTTTAATCATATATGACTTAATGTCGAATAAAAAATAATAATGGTCTATACTTCTACCGCAGGTCCCCACCACACAACAGCCAATGGACAAGCCTTGCGACCGATGTCCCCTATCAGAGAACCAAGCCATGAATCGTTATTTGAAAAGACTTGTCACGAAATTGACATTTCTGCCTACGTTCCAGTTTCACCAAGACGGGTAAGTTGAGGTTTCCTTTTGTGAGACTTACAAATTAGCTAATCTAACAATTATTCAACACATTTCGGGTACGAAAAGAAGACATCATAGTCACTGGTCAGTACTGTAAAATAGATTTTTGTTTATTGATAGCTTATAGCAAATGATTGTTAGTCTTAAAATTACTGGAAATTAAACACTGCTCTCTTACGCTGTGCCCCGGCTCCTGGTGGCAGAAAATACTGGTGCAGTCCTTGACGTGAATAAGTGTATAATAATTTTGTTGCTAATTGGGCATTGTCGTTAACAGGAGGAGTTTGAGAAGTCGGTGATGATCAACCCGCTTGACCCGTTTGATGAGGAGGAGATAGCAAAATTTCTGGCCCAGTTGGATGAACCCATCGAGTACAGCAGCAATTACAGGGAGAGCAAAGAGCCCTTGCCTGACTTCAAGACTGATGGCATGTACTTCATAGGTGGGTCTACTATTGTAACTGTAGCTTGATGGACAAAGATAATGTAAATACACATGCAGTGGATCTTAAAGATGAATCAGATAAAATTTAGTTGAAAGAATTGTGTAACCTGCTAAAAGGATCTGGTCTTCTTTAGGGGTGTGACAGTTTATCTTCTCCGGAATATATTATAGGGATGGCTTGCTGAGTTGGTCCCGGGTTCAATTCTCGCTCCAGCTGGGTTACCTGGACCTAACATGCTATGTTGGCCAGCAGTTTCAATGATCCTTTGCCTCATTGCTGTGTCCCCTTGTCTATATTAGCCTGCCAAGTGCATAAATGCAGGATGTATAGCCCCAATCAGCCTTCCTTCTATCTCTGAAATATGTAGAGTTCCTCCGTGGCCTAATGGTTAAGAGTGCTTGTTTGCACAACCACTGGCTCTGAGGGCGTGGGTTCGAATCCCACCCCGGAACTCAATTTAGTCCGAGTCCATGGGACATTAAATGGAGGCGGGTTGTATCCAGTGTTCTATGCTGGGGCAACAGAAAGACCCTGGGCATCCCTGAATTAATAGGGTATGTACCAGACTCACAGTCTTCTCATCTCATCATCATACGGCGATCGCCTGCCTCGATATAGCCCACTAAGGTGCTGCTGAGGTGTAAAACACAAACAAACAAAACAAACAAAATCTCTGAGATATGTAATACTATTAACTTTTCAGGTGATGACCAAATAAAGGTGGTCTCAATGGTGGGCAAGGGAGCGTTTGGAAAAGTGTTCAAGGTGGATTTGTTGAAGGAAGATTATGAGGACGAGGAGGATGATGAAGTGCAAGACACAAAAGTGATTAAGATCCAGAAACCTGGATGTCCCTGGGAATTGTACATCACCAATGAACTGCATAGAAGACTGGCCAATGTCAAGGGCATTCGGGATGTGGTACGACTTAGTGAAATAGGATATATAATCATGATAAGTTATCTGCTGCTGTCGTTGTCCGTCAATTTTGCTGATGTCAAAAAGTGCTTCTTGTATCTGCAACTCACATATTCTTTCCTCTGTGTATGCACTTTCAGCGATCGTCAATCATGAAAGTTGACCGTGGCTACTTCTTCACTGACGGCAGCTGTTTGTTGTACGACTTCTACAAATATGGAACTCTTCTTGTAGGTTTGAATGTCTTTATTGTCAGTAAAGTTTCGGCTTTCTTAGCACTCTCCAAAGTTGTATGGTAACCTAATGCGGCCTGATTGCACTTCTAATTTGATGTAAATCACATGCTGTCCACATGTTGACATATAGCGTAGTGGAATTAGCAATTTGTTAATCCAGTTTCGGCTTTGGCGAGTGAATTATCTGATACATAAAGTTATGCATATTTTGTTGTACACTCCTCACACTCTCTCCTCATAGGCTGAGACAAATCCTTATGGTTCTATGGCAAACTACACCTAACATGTTCACTAGGATTGGCTTGAATGCCAAGAACGAAAGCGATCAGGCCCCATTAACTATATCATCAGCTTTGGAGGGACACTTTTTCTCCCCATCTTCTATCGCAACTAATTAATTTGACATATTTCACACCTTGTTTCAGAACATTGCCAATATGTACAAGAAGAGTCGCTCAAAAATGCCGGAGGCTTTCGTTTTGTACATCACCTGCGAGTTGCTGGCCATCACAGAGGCCATGATGGCTGCCAACATCATCCATGGAGACATCAAGCCTGACAACTACATATTTAGGGGCCTGTGAGTACTATTGATTTTTTTATACGAAGCTTTATAACCAAGTATGGAACCGTGACTTAGTATTTCAATATTTTTAGAAGGTTTTGTATCAGGTCCCTTTCAATGTATGTACATATGTAAAATGTAAATGTAAATGTCCATTTTATTGACCGAAGTTGGTAAACAACCACTAGATTATATTTTGTTCATTTTTCAGACCAGACTTGCAGGATGTCCCCGATTCACAGGTGTTCAGTGGACCAACAAAGGCACTGACCATGATTGACTTTGGTCGCAGCATTGACCTTAATTTCTATCCCTCCGGCACAACGTTTGCAAATAAAGTGAACACTTCTTGCTTCATGTGCACGGAGATGATGACTGAGAGGCCATGGACGTTCCAGGTAAGTCGTTGCATTGAATCACTATAGTCAGGATCTGAAACTGCTTTGCTTATATTGTGGTTTACACGAAAAGTCATGATCATGTCGTAATTTACGACGATGAAATTTGCGACTCAAATAAACAGCAGTGACATGTTTTTGCTCAGCATATAACCATTGTCCACCATGATTTTTCACTACGCACTCAACTAATGTGGGAAGGCTCCGTGACAACTAAATTACGATATTTTCTCTTGCTTTATAATACTGCTCCATAATAACCCAAGTTATGAATTTCTTCCTAAAACTTACTGGAGTCTGCTGACAAAGTGACTGTTACAGTCTGAGACTCCTAATTATGTTTTCAAATGCTTGTGGTGTTTTGCATGCTAACTCACAGGTCTGTATTTGCTTCATTCCAGACTGACCTCTTTGGCGTGGCCGGCACAGTGTTCCTCCTCATGTTCTTGGACTACATGAAAGTTTATCAGGAGCAGGGAGTGTGGAAAACAACTGGAAACTTCAGAAGGTTGGCATTTTGCAGTTTTGCATCTAACTACATTATGATTCAGTGCATAAGTTGATTTTCACCTTATAGAGTAAAGGTCTGCATTTGTTGTCGTGCAAGATTGGTTAAAGTTGAGGTTGGCAACTGCTTGTCAAAATATGTTAAATGCTGCTATGCACATAGAAATACATAGAACGGACATGAGGTCACTAAATCCGCCATATTGGAACTGCCCTGAGACATGACGTCATTGTGATGTCACAGCAGGAGCAACAAGATGTTGTGTTTGGCTGATTGTGACGTGACATGATGCCATTGTTACTAGTGACATCACTATTATTGGTGACATCACGGTTACCAAATGCCAGGCTGCCAGGCAGTTCCAAGATGGTGGATTTGGTTGCTTCATCTGCTAGAGCCTCATGTCCGTTCTATGTATTTCTATGGCTCTGCAGCTGTTTCTGTCCTGACTCATATCTCAACTGCCCTCAGATGTCATGTGTGCATTCACTTGTGTGTATTAAATTTTGTTTCATTTAATTTCTGATGATAAATTTTTCTCTTTTCCGTCCCCAGGCAATGGCAATTTTCAGACCTGTGGATGAAGTTCTTCCGTGTGATGCTCAACGTTAGCAGTTGTGACGACCTGCCTGACCTACGAGAGTTGAGGGAAGAGTTCCAAAGAATATTCCTCACCAAAAAGACTAGGTACATAAGCGACTATCCCCAGCTGGAGTTAGAATTGTACAAAATGTAATATAAGAAAGATTGTATTGTGTACAACTTAAAGAGTAATCATGGCGCTATCAATGTGTAATATGTATATTTTTAATGTAAACAATTCTATGAATGCTTTACAAAAATCTAATATCTACACCTGTACAGAAATAATTTGTTGTTGTAATGTTCTTCTTGATGCCCATAGCATTGGCAGTCTGGTTTAGAAATTCCAGTGGACTGTCCTTATGGTTCAGGCAACTGAAGCTCAACAGTTGGAAATTCATTGATTTGGGGTTAATATATTCAAAGTTGGGCTGTCCTAATGGTTAAGGCAACTGAAGCTTAACAGTTTGAGGTTCTCACGTGGAGTGGTCAACTCTGTTGCTCTTACAACCCGCAATTTGCAGTAGAATTTCTAGTGGCACTTGTGCTGGCAGGCAGCTCTCTTCAATTCATATTCACACTTAACTGGTAATTCAATATACTTCTGGGAGTCTTTTATTTTGTCATTCAGTCTTGGCGTTTGTTTGTCTTTTGATAAGATGTCAAAGAGATATTCTTCATGGCAATCTGGCTCAGGGTTACAGTTCAGCTATCAGTAGTGTTATCTTGCAAATCGGGGAACCAATGACTCCTTTCAATCCTACTAAAGGCATATTGTCTGAAGCTCGTCTTGAGTCGTCTTATATCAATTCGATGCAGGTTCTTGTTGTACTATTAATGTGGTTGACAAGTCTCAAAATAACCGGTTTAAAATGCTTGCCAAATAGCATGTGAATCTCCTCTAAACTCTAGGTGTTGCACTGCAGAATGTGTAGTTGAGCACCACCATCATCAAGGAAAGTGTTTTGGCACAATAACATGTGAATCTCATCTGTGATGGTTGGTGGTGTGGTTAACTTTTGGTCTGTTTCTTGTGTGTCATTACTACTTCTTGGTTTCTAACTCCGATATAAGGAGCCTAAATTTGCAATTAAATGCTTCTGAAGCTTGTTTTTCCATCTAAGGTCAACATCGTGTGTGAAGAAATTGCTTTGTCTACATCACCGACATGGGAGTCGGGAGTCGGAGGTTTTTGGGTGGAGTCGGAGTCTTAACTTTGATTTTGAGGTGGAGTCGGGAGTCCAAAATTAAATTGGTGACTTCTGACTCCTAAAATTAATCTAATTCACAAAAGCATTACAAAAATCTAAAATGTGTCACAAATTTTACAAATTTCCTTATCAAGTTTTTATGTACAGAATCCTATGATAATTAACTGAGTCCGCGTCGTAATTCAGGAGACCTCGGGAGTCGCTTTTCAGAGAACGCAGACGGAGTCTGTTCACTTACAACCGGGCTTGGAAGCCCTGCATATGGGATAATGTTTTACCACTGACGGCTGGGTGGTAATTATTTTAAATTTCATTCTCTCTTTGCTCTTACTCTGGTATTGTTCACTTCTTTGATCCTTGGCTTGACACAGTTGAATATAAAAATGCTCATTAAGACCTTTACATATGTGAATCTAATAAAGTCTGCTGTTTCTGAAGGAATTTCTGCAATTGAAGAGACATGCCAATCTTGTCTCAATGTTTACACTTATTAACACAACGTCAAAACGAACATGATCAGACAATTACATTTTCCAGCAGTATCATGAATTGACATTTTGATAAATTGATTTTAAAATGCTTGCCAAAAAGTATGTGAATCTCATTAAAATTGTGGCCTTGTGTGACAAAAATTTGAAAATATGTAGTCAAGCATCTAGGACAATGTTTTGTTTGGATGGCTTGAGGTTGGTTTCGTGGTTGTCCATTGACTTCATTTCTGTTTCTGGTGTGTCCTTATTACTTCTTTCTGACTGAACATTAAGCTGCATTCAATACTGTGTGATCAACATCATGTACAAATAAATGGTTTTGTCCAGCTCCTCACTGTCATCAAGGAAAATTGTTTGCATGTGAATCTCATTTGACAGTTAGGGAGCTGTTTTTGATTGTTCGTTCCATTTCTCTCGTGGCAGTTCTTGGGATCTTTAAGATATCGGTCAACAGAAATGCGAAGAAAAAAATTCTCTGACAATTGGATGAATTGGTGAAATGAAAAATCCCTATACTTCTGTTTATAAAAAATTTTTATCATCAATCACTTCATGGCGCAATTGTACTTTCGTTTGTAACCCTCGACTATGTGACAACTTTAAAATGCTCACAACATAGCATGTGAATCTCATCCAAAGTCATGGTTTAAATGTGATAAAGTGTTTTGTCAAGCAAAGCACTGGCATCATGGAAAATGTTTCGTGACAATGGCTTGTCAATCACATAGGAGCCGAAGTATGTTCTCTATACCAGGTTTTGCCACTTAGGGCTATTCCATTTAAAAACCTGGGGCAGGGGTGGACAGGTTACATTTTTGACCCCCCGTAAGCCTTCATGTAGCGATAATGCCCCCAATACATCTAAAGCGACTTCTTTTGCATCCCACCATACATCTGAAGCGAATTTCCGCCGATCCCTACATCCATCTTACGAAAAATAAATCAACCTGACCACCTCCCCCCCCCCAGGTTTTTAAATGTAGCCCTTCCAGATATGGGCTAATTCACGTCATTCAGAACAGTACATGGTTACAATTCATTAACGGTGGGAGGGCGAAGAAAATGATCCGGCTCCACCACTATTAAGCTACAATCCCCTTGGTATTGCTTGTCACTCTATACTGATGACAAAGAGTTCAAACTTGGAATAACTATTAGGCTTATTATTAGGCTTTCCACATTAATACACACGTGCTTTGGGCTTGGGTCTACTATAGGATCGATAACTCCAGGCTAATCCAGGCCACTTGTTTAGACTGTATCGAATAATGAGATGAATTACCAATATCAATTATCAATACAGGTTGTAGTTGACAAGTCCCAAAACAACGGTTTAAAATGCTCGCCAAATAGCATGTGAATCTGATCCGAAATATTATTAAGGAAAATGTTTAGGCACAATAGCATATGAATCTCATCTAAGGTGGTTGGTGTTGTGGTTAACTTCACTTCTGGCCTGTTCATGCAGTTGCCCGGACACAATATGATCAGGGTGTCTAAACATGATTCTTTCAGAGGATTTGCGAATAGGTTAAAAGTGAGAGGCTGGACAAGGAAGGGTCTCCCTCTGAAATTCGCCATGCACCGTGCCTTGCTGCGATCTACTGCGTGAATAGGGTAAATTCTGTAGGCATTTCCCAGTACTTTTAAATTTGATTACAATTTATTGTAAAGCAATCAATAAAGTTTGGCTGCGGTTGCACCTGTCGAACCACTAGAACATGTTAGAACCTTTAATCAGCTGCTCTTATCCTTGAAGGTGTTGAAAGGGCACGCCAAAACTAGGTGATCACAAGATTTGCAAATTAGACACTGGTGGGGGGGGGGGGGAATGACCAAAAGCCCCGACCTATGCCCTGGATTTGATGCCGAGGGGCACAGTAGCCAAAATGTGCCCGAATGGCGCTCCATTTTGGAGGAAGGAGCCCAAAGGCTCTATGGATATGGGGCTGGGCGCTATAGGGTCTGGGTGTTTCCTGTATCCCCCTGGAGGAGTGGCTGTTTTCTCCTTTCCCCGAGTTGCTTTTCCTGTCTAGTTGACTTAGTTTCCGCCTTTTGCAAATTTTCAATGTCCGTGCAAAGCAGCTTTACCACTAGCCCACGTAATTTTCCTGCAGTTCACCATGGTTCTTTTTGCTTGGCTTGGTCCACTTGTGCTCCACAGAAGGTCTCTTGTTAGCTGATCTGAGTTCCTTGCCATTGTGATTCTCTTTGGGATCGTGGGGGGGGGGAAGGGTTGGTCTAGCCATAGCTTACTTGGCTGCCAATCGCTGGGTCCAGGGTTCGAATCCAGCTCTTGCTGGGTCACCTGGACCTATGTTGGGAGGCTATTGCAATCAGCCTTCGTCTCGTTGTCGTGTTCTCCTGTCCTACTTAGCCTACCAAGTGCGAAAATACGGGACGTAAAGCCCCAATCATCCATCCATCCATCCTCTGTGGGATCACTTGCACTGGATGTAGCATTCTCCGTTGGCTGTCCCCCGTTTCCACCACCATTGCCCCCGAAGAAGCTCCATGTGAATTAGTTTGGTAGATTGCGGCATCCGTACCCTGAACCCGATTGCTATCCGCATGCGAACTGAATGTTAAAATCGAACCTTGAGGCAAAAACAGTAACAGTACTTTTTCCTGCTTTTGACAGCTCAGGTAGTTGTGTTGGAGGCACTTCCCACTCTAGGAGGCAGCTCTTTCCTCTGGGGAGGCTCTGCCCTATCAGCGTGCCTCGCCGGACCAACGTCGGCCCGAAGCTGGTCCGATGCTACTGACATCGGACTGACGCTGGGCCGACGTTGGACCGCCGAGGCATGCTGACAGGGTGTCTTCATGCTCAAAATTGTTGGGTGCCCTTCCTGTAAACTGGGAATTGCAGGAAGCCCTCGCTGAGTTCTCTCTGTTGTGGGATATTCACTCAACTTGTATGCCTTATTTGCAGCACGTAATTTTGACACAGCACTAGTTCACCACTGTGTTATGTTTTTGGCCATGTTGTGCCTAGGACAGACTGTCCTTCTTCCATGGAAAATACACATATGGAACACAATAGACTCCAGGCGATAGGAGTCACATCCGTCTGTACACTTGGACTTTTTGAGCTGGTGCCATAATGTCAGCGTACAAGGGGAATTAAAAAAGTGTTGACCTTTTTTTTTTGGCATACCTTTCAGTGCTTAATATTAAGTTTCAAACACTCGGTTTTAAAAAGCTTTAAATAAAAAGACAAGCATGGCTGCATTTTCTGTTTTGAGACGATTTCTGACCTTCGAGTGTACAATCCCATAGGAGCTGACCATGCGTTTGACTCCTGCAGAAGATGAAATGGCTGAAACTAGTTTTTGTAGGCAACCAAAGCATTCTTCATCCATGGCTGATTTGTTTGCGCTCCCCCATTTGATGGCACAGACCTCCCTCAACACCTTCTCCTCAAATGTAAAACTTTGGCATGGTGGTGGCTGGGCTTTAAAATTTCATGATCAGTGGGATGAGTGATGGCTTCATCTGAGCAGTTTCCTCCTCTCCATCTTTGGATACAGTCTGAGCTTAAGTAGTCTCCTCATCATTACTCAGAGCAGTTATGGTTGATCCTCGGAGACCAATCACCCGGCCAATCTGGTTTCCCACAAGTTCAACGAATTCAGTGATTCCACCGTGTAACAATGTCTCACTCAAGTCTTAACTCTCATTATTGTCTGGTTGTCATTCAATCCTTTTTTTACCAGAGTGAAATGATTGAAATGTCCTTCTAATTTTCTGGCCACTGACTTTGTTTTTCCAATTTCATTCTGCTCCAGGCCATCATTAATCACCAACTACAAGGAATGAGAAAAGCAGTTAATCCTTGGGATGCCTGTCTCTGCAGCAGCCACTGACATGTCACTTGCATTATCTGAACTCCTGTTTTAGGTCATTGATGTACTTGCCAATATTTAAGACTTTGTTTCTTAACTCCCAGTCCTTTGTGATGTGATGACAGGTAAGTGTAATATAGCCATAATTGGCAATGCTTGTCTAATGATCAGTGGTTAGGGCTGCATGTTTAAGTACTCTAATGTTAAACAGAACTAAATTATAAGATTATTTTGAATTTTACTGAAGCTAGAAAAGAAATGAGTAATGGAAAATATAACTCTGAACTCATGTATCTCAAGGGTGGCTGAGGCGAACTGAAATTAGTTTGAATTAATCATAAATTGATTATGTTACTGCAGTCTGCTCACAGACTCTGAACGAACAGCATAGCTGGAGAGTCTGCCAGAAATCGGATGACCTCCAGCTGACACATTTATTAATATTCGAGTAGGTCAGGTCATGTCCAGGTAGAGGGACCTCGTCACTTGTGCTCATACGCACAGCTGAGCTGCCAGCAACATATAAACAAAGCACAATCAACAATTTTAAACTATCAATGAGTGCACATGCACTGCCAATGAGCACCATAAATTATGAAGTTTTACAAATCCTTTAACAGCTATTGCCAGCATGATTTAAATGATAGTTTAGGGCGTTCTCCAACGAAACTAATTGAAACAACAAACGGACAACAATGAAACACTAAAGCATTCATTCAATTGCTTTGAGAGATCTGAAACAGTTAATTATGTCTGTCACACCAAAGAAGAGTTAATCTTTTTGTTACAACTTCACAAATAATGTATGTTGTGGCCAATGGTCAGGTCAAGCTTAACAAGCTTATACTGAGAAGTGAGGGTGCTCGTGTGTGGCTGTCTGGCTGGCTGCCAAACAGGGACTACTCACAATTCCCTGGGCAGGAAAAATTATGACTCCGCCAAAAAAAAAGTTCCACAACAAGTACCACTTTGCAGTAGAGCCCTGCGCGGTCAGACCGCAATGCGGTCGCCCGCAAGGACCGCAGCCCGCGGGGCGGTGCGGTCAGAGTTTTCTTGACCGCATGCGGTGCGGGGCGGTCGCGGTCAGGTTGAGACCTTTGCGGGGCGGGGCGGTCATGGTCACATGTTTGCCAAGCGGTCGCGGGGCGGGGCGGGCAATCCATGCGGTCAGAATATGACCGCAATTGACCGCAAACTTCAGTATCTGTCAGTATTTTCTGTTACATATCTATAGGCCTATATATTTTTTAATTTAGGGAAAATACAGTGACGACATTCAATAATTGGCATATTTTACATAATTCCTAAACTTGAGCATATCAGTTTATGTAACATCAATAATATGTGTAGGCTTATTAGTAAATCAAATTTGTTGTTCTTTTTCCAATTGAAAATTAATATCCAAAGTTATTGGACCTTCATCTGTTCTCAGTCATAAGTATACCAAAGTTAGAAAAATCAACCCTTTTGCATTTTTGCAGAATTGTAGAAATATTCTAGAAGAGAATTGCATTAATAATATTACAATGTGATATTAATATGCCAACATTACTAAATAGACAAGAAGTGTATAATAGACGGGACAGTTAGGCCGCAGGCCGCCGAGCCGAAGGCGAGGTGTACCGTCCCTTACGGCAAACGTCTGTGGAGTGATCCAGAACCAGTGATCCAGAAAAAAAAAGTGATTCAGACATCCCATAATATGATCCTGACTACTTTTTCTCGTCACGGACGTGCGTGAAACATTATTTCATATTCTTAGCAATAAGGTTGTTTTTTCCTAATTTCACTGCCATTATCATCCATTTTTACTTGATTTAATATATTAATACTACTTTTGATACTACTTTTGATAAAGTTTTAAACCATTGTATATTTGAGAGTTGAGAAATGGAGGGGGCCTCAGAGGCCCCAACACTGCGGCTTTGTGTAAACAAAATTGGTTGCGGCTACAAGGGTTAAAATATAAAATTTTTAGCAATTACTGTAACTTAGGGCAGAGCTCCTTCACCTTCAGTGGCAGATCCAGAATGATTGCATTCACTGCGGCTCCCATATGAGACTTTACGAATCCAGGATGGCTTCCGTTAAAAAGTTTGATTGACATTTGGCAGAGATTTTGGCTGAATTCGGGAATTTTCACAGATGCCAATGTCCGAAAGGTATATAAAATTGTGTATCAAAGAGTTCTGGACATGTCTAATCTGTTTTCAGTGATGTTCAATCAATTTTTCAGTCACCAGAAGTGCCTGAAGCCGGTCAACTTAGGCGCGGGCAACATTTTGACAATACATCAAACTGTTAAATTTTCATTTGATGGTTAATTTCATTTTTAGAAGCCTTTCGGAAACAATAATTTATTATATTATTTAGTCTCACCACAGCTTAATAACTTAAATTGGAGAAACATTGTGTGACTTTGATACGTGTATATTTAATAAACTAAATATAAACTATTTATTGTTTCAGCGACACATCGATGGAAGGCATGACAGGAATTTGGACAAAAACACAAGGTTGTCGAATGATGTACGGCCCAGTTATGCTGCTCAAGTTTTTCTCAGTTTTCAGATGCATTTATTGTTGAAATAAATGTTTCATTTTCAAAAAAATGTTTCTTACAACGAAACTTGACCAATTAGTTTATAATAATAATTGTGCACTTGTATGAATATTATATATGGATATGTTTGTTCTCCTATATTTGCAATATTTCTGAAAGTTGCCTCAGAAATTAAAGTGCTGAGGAATTTGAATCTCATCAAGGTAAATATTCTTGAGGCTATTAAAATGTTTGAGCTTTATGGAGTGTTTGAGCATGTGATTTTCATCCAACCTCAGGCTGATGAATTTTTTTCTTGAAGTTTCTTCAGTATATATATGTGATTTATCACCATTGGAATATTTTATTATTTGGTACTGGAGGTCTTGCGGAAAACTGGTGTGACTGCTAATATATGGGTCAAATGTTCTTAAGGCATTGATGTTGGTTGGCATGTTTTGGTTATGGTTCTTCCAGATTTCAGGGATAGACATCGGTTCAGAAGTTTTAGTTTCCAAAAATACTCCATTTTAATTGTTCTCTCATCTGATTTGTCATACGTAAGTAACTGCCATTGAAAGCAAAAGTTACATCCAGGATGTAGCTAAATCAAAAGCATGAAGAGCTGTGAATTTCATTAGATAATTAAAACTGTGATGTTAATAGGCGTGAAATTTTAACAAGGATGTTGTTAGTTTTATTTGGCCTGTAGCTTGGTTCGGAAGCAAAGGGAGTTTCAGTTAATGTGGTGGTGAAAATTCGTATCAGAATTTTAATTCCTTTATCGAGAATTGATGTTGATATTGTTATACAAATCAGTATTTACATATTGTCCCGTCTTCTATGCTGTGGCATTATCATATTAATATTATAGCTGCATAAGGGTATCTATTGTTGGACCACCATTGTTGTCTCAAGACAAAGACAATGCAGTTGGGTCAATGCCCCTATAACAAGTGGCAGTTCACCTAAAGTTTGAGAAATCAAGATTTAGTGTTTTAGTAACCTGGTAGAAACATTAATAATAACATTTGAAAAATAGCACACTAAACCACGATTATAGGCATGTTAAATATGAAATATTTTATTTGTACAGTTATTGTATCAATACCCCACATAAAATGGGAATTCCCCTAATTTAGTAATTAGTATGCACCCTGGTAATAATAAGTACAGCATAACAGGTAATTGTAATTATGGCCTATTCTTTTCAATATATATTTTTTTCCACAATAAACTTAAGCTAATTAATAAAACTTGATTTATTTTTTTCTGAATAAAAGACTAAGTAAAGAGTTGGTTCTTACACACACCTGTAGCTAGTGGAACCAATCATGCATATCTGCTATCACCAAGTGCTTGTTCAAACAGTGTCATTCCACTTTTACCCCACAAGGACCAAAATAAAATAATTACTTGCAAAATAGTGCAATTAGAAATCTTTTCAATAAAAAACAAAAAACAATATGTATTTGTTAGTATTACATGAATGATTCAACCATTGCATACAAGTGAAAATCTCAGATTTTAGTACAATGAACTCAATAAGATGTAAATTCAGATTAACAAAGTATAAGTGAATGGTATATTTTCTATTTTTAAGTCATTTAATTTCAAAGCTTTAAAACATGTAAATGAATCTTATTCTAGAGATAAAATCTACAGAATAAGAAGACAGAGTGAGACAAATCTGTAATCATTAGTCATCCATTCACTGTTTTATCATTATGTGATTAGTTTCATATATATTCTTAGAACAAAAGACCCAAGTCACAAAATCTTTTGAACTGCGGACATCTGCGGTCATATTGCGGTCAAGCGGGGCGGTCGCGGTCAAGCATACCATGTCCGCATGCGGTGCGGGGCGGTCGCGGTCAGGCCTCAAGCATGTGGGGCGGTCGTGGTCGTGGTCAGCTTTTCAGCAGTGCGGTGCGGTCGCGGTCAAGCTTAGACCATTGCGGGGCGGGGCGGTCATGCTTTTGGGTGACCGCGCAGGGCTCTACTTTGCAGCAATAGCAGCATTCCAATAATTAAGTGGCCGATTAAAATTTATTTAATATTCAATTCTAGACCTAATTCAACAGACCAAGTCATTACTCCACTTCTCTTAAAAAAGCGGTCGTTACTGCATCTGAATTCAGGCAGAGTTCACTGACGGTGTCAGCTCACTGCTGCTGTCTCTTATGCATGATGTAAAATATGAACTCTTGTGTGGCAGAGTAATGTTACTGTGTCTTTTAAAAATCTATCTCTCATTTAAATGTCAATTTATACAATGTATTTCCATAGGCTGATGGAGCGGCTGCCCTCTCTTCTGTTAGGCAAGATCTTTGTGCAGATGGGATATTGCCGGCAGTGCTGATATCCATTCCGAAGGGACGGATGTTGTCTGTGTCACCAGGTACTTCTGAGTGATTTTAGACAAAAGTTTCACTCTTCTTTCAGTCCAGTACTGCACTGTGGGCGAGCGTCAGCTCATTGTGTTGAGCTAGTATTTCCTGAGCTGCAACTTGATCTGGCAATGGAGTCGTTCCTAGTTTTCCTTTTCATTACGCGGAAGGCTTGCGAGAATAATAAAATACGCTGCATATTTCCCAGAATCAAGGAAGTTAAAAGTATTAAAGCCAGAATACGGAGGGATCAAATTGTGATTCACACTTTTTAAAAGATGTCTTATTGGATATTCACGACTAACCCACTCTCACCCTCACTGGATAATCCAGCTCCAATATGTGATGACTGTCAATGTCCTCTCACAATTAAACACATATTAAAAGACTGTAGAGACTTTCAACGACAAAGAGACACATTTCTCCCAACAAAGCCTCTCCAATTTCTTACACACAAACCAGAAAACATAATTTCATTTTTGCATCAAACACAGACATATTACAAAATGTGTAGAAAAATGACAAAGACATATAACATTATAGCCTGCCTCGATATAGCCCATTCAGGTGCTGCAGAGGCGTAAAACACAAACATGCACACACTTAAAATAATGTCATATGTTACTTAAGTCACACAATAATTTTGGAGGTGGGGCTCAGCAACGATGGACTTAATCCGTGAGCAGTTTATCCGTAGTAAGGGCAACAGCCAGTGAGAATCCAACAAATTTCGCTGTGATGACTTCTGGCTGGCTTGAGATGACTTCATGGTAGAAGCCCCTTCTAGCGGGGCAGATTTGTCATGAATAGGGGAGTAATAGTGCATTTATACATAGAAACATGAAACTTGGCACACATTTCAAAAAGGTCTTAAAGAAAATATTTAGATAGGGAGCCACTTCAGATTTGACCTAGTTGACCCATGGCAGCCATTTTCCAAAATGGCGGCTAATTTTCTCATTTTCCTGCTTTCTGTGAAGTGCCTATAGTATTAAAGTATCGAAACAGTGCTCATTATTCCTTCTACAGATCTAAAGAACATTATCAATTGATTTCTTGATTGAACTGAGGAATTTTAGGGTAGTCAGGGTCCATTTTGTCAGAACTGTTGAAGAAAATGTATCATTTTCGCGGTTTCCCATAGTTTCATGGAATCTCAATTGATTTTAAAACTGACTACATATTTGAATTCCTTGTAAGAAGAGCTTTCAAATGAATCGTCGCATCAATAGTTTCTGTGAATTTTTTGTCAAAATTAAAGAAACAACAAAATCTTCAAAAATCATTTTATTTTCATTTTTTCCATTTTCGCACCAAGTTTACGAAACCCATTGATGCGGGTACTCATTTGAAAGCTCTTCTTACAAGGAATTCAAATATGTAATTTATTTTTAGATTTATAGAGAATTGGTGTAACCATCCGTAACCGTGAAATCCAGTGTTTGAATCAATATTTCTAACAAAAAGGATTCCAACAAGCCTAAAAATAGACCAAGGCTACCAAAAAATCTTATAGTAATGTACTGAATACTCAGAGAAGCAATAAAAAACAATATTTATGTGTGTTCTATTTGTAGGAACTACACAGAAAGCAGCAAATGGAAGAATTTACCACCATTTTCGAAAATGGCTGCCAGTAGCCACCTAAACTAAATTTGAGGTGGCTCCCTATCCAAATATGTTTGTATATATGTTTTTCAAGTGTCCGCCAAGTTTCATGCTTCTATGTATAAATGCACTATTTTTTTACATAACTGCCCCGCTATTCAGGTCTTGGGCCTCCTCGTGGCGGTGGGTGGTACAACTAAGGTGAAGACCTCTATCCTTAGTGGCCAACATGAGACAGTGCACATGCATGGTGTGTCCTCTACCTTACAGGGGAATATCAATGGTTATGTCAAATAACACGTTTCAAAACCAGATCGTATATCAACCGGGTAACCAAGGTGCATGTCCCTCAGCGGTTAACCAGGCTAGGATCGAAAAGTTTTTGACTGGAATACCAGGATTTCAATGGTCAAGGATTTCAATAGTCAAGGACATCTCCGGATGACTTGACTGACCCTGACCACCTCCCCCCCCCCAAAACTGTCAAGGACTGAAAATTTGCTTGTTGTCAAAGGTGTCACACAATCACTGCAAGACCTATCATCTGTTGCTCTCTACGAAACAATTGCAGACCTTTGCGACAAGACTATCTCAGATAGCCTAAGGCGTTAAACCAACGACACGTTCCTCCTTCAACCTGTGACCACAGACCAAAACGATAAATTGACCAATATCAAAGTCACCATTGAACCTTTTCAAAGATCAGCAAAGGCATTATCTTCTCCAAAGAAAGCAAGACCTGCTCTGACAATGAACTTACAAATTGGTTTCACAAACACGGCATCGCAAAATTCAAACGTCTCGCTCACAAGAATGGTTATGAGTTACTGTTGCTAACATTCAAATACAAAAGAGTACCACAACAGGTCCCCGTGGCCTTTGAATGGTGCAGAGTTTCTCCTTTCTTTCACCATCCAAAAAGCTGTTTCAATTGCCAAATGTACGGCCATTTTAGTCGTACATGCATCAGGTCAACCATTTGTGCCAAATGTGGCGACCATGATCATACTCACACACACGATAAACCTTGCTCTAAACTTTCACATTGTGTAAATTGTTCAGGGAACCATCCTGGGTTAAGCCATGAATGCAGAGTCTTCAAGAAGGAAAAAGAAATTCTACAACTACAAACTGAAAGACAACTGTCATTTCCGGAAGCCGGATGCCTCGCAGAACAGGACACGGACAAACCTTGCCAAGAAGCAGATTACACAGAGAAAGATTCATCCGGGCAGGAACCTCTTCACTGATGTCTTAATGAAAACAGCTTCATCGCCTCAACCAAAGACTGAAGAAAATGAGAATTGCCCTGGACCAGTTGTGCGCCTCACCACAGAAGCTCCAACAAAGTCATGTAGACTTCTGATAATTCGCAGACCAAGACTTCTGCCAAGTGCACAAGAAAAATCATCTGCCAAGAAAGCATCCAATCCAGCAAGACAAGAATGCTCAACAGACCACTTGTTACCTCCCAAGGACAAGAGTAAGATGGCCAGCAGTACAAAAAAATCCTCAATTCACAAACTTGTCATCATTTCACGGGACAGCCACCTGAAGGGTGTGTCATCCTATGTCATCTACAAGACAATTATGGACATGATTGGCAAACCACAGTCAGTTAAATGACAACATAATGGCAATCTATTGGCTCAAGTCATTAACCCCACTCACGCCAGGAAACTTCTTCAAGTTTGAGTATGTCTCCAAATAGCCCACTCAGGTGCTGATGAGATGTAAAACTCAAATACACACACACACACACACTTCATGGTAGAATCCTTTGATCTTGCATGGCTAGCTTGCATGTTATGCAAAGTATGTTTGCTTTCATGGAACAACTGAAAAATAAATGTGAAAATAGCAATAAACCTACAGACTATTAAACAAAAACAAGAGTTTTTATGCAAGATCATGAAAAACTGAACAGAGTGTTATCTTGTATCTTCACTGAACTTCTGGCAAATCAAGGTCTTCCTCCTTTTTCCATCATCTGTGAAGTGGCGAGCTTTTATTGCCACAGTTCCTTCAACCTTTGTCTGTCCGCCTTCAACCTTTGTCTGCCAGATTGTGGTACTATACCTCTCTCTTCGAAATAACATCAGTCACAAGGTCTTTGTAAAGGCTCTGGTCCTCCTTGCTCAAAAAGTATACATGGTAGAAGCACACTCAGTGCTTCCCACATCCTGAGAGTTTCAAGATGACGTCATACGTGGAGAGCCATCTGATCGGGACATACCTCTCTGGAAAAGGTCATTCCAAGAATTAAGCAAACTTCTGTGGGTCTCTCCCTCATGTCAACGCTCCACTTGTGATCTTGTGAAGTAAAGGGGATTCAGCAGACTTTCAACCCAGTTATTGAAAGGCACTGTAAACTTCTTGGCGGCATTGCGCATGTGATGACTGGAGTTGCCATCAATGTTATGCAGAGAAGCTGTCTCATTTTGTCTGATTTTAGTTTAATATGATCAAAACTGTTCTTGCCATTTCCCGAAATTTTGAATTTGAGGGTTGGATCACATTACCCCCGGAGGTCCAATTGTTCCTAAAGGCAGAGATCTTTTTACACAGCAAACTGACTTTTCGAGATATTCCGGCAAAGCCAATTCATCCTTCCTAAAGGGATCTAACAGGGCGACTGCATGCTCTATCTGATATTGGCAGTTGTTTATCCAAATTTGCTGTTATTAGCAGTTTTGCTGCCTTAACTGTAGTTTCTAGCCAGTTGACTGTTTGAAATGGCATTGAAATTACATTGAATTCAGTTAAACAGTTAACTGTTTAAAATCGAACAGTCAACTGTTATATATAATAGTAACAGTCTTAAGGCCATTTTTTACTAAAGATAAATCAAGTACCTTAGGGCCTAATATTATGTCAATTCTCTTAAATAGTACACTCAAGATGCTAGAACTGTGATAATCAGGTCAATATTGTAATGACTTAGCATGTAAACAACACAGAACGCATCTTTATACCTCCCTAGACATCTTAAATTGTTATTTGACAACATTTACCTGCAGTTTACTTCATGATTTTTCACATTTCATCAGTTCTTGCCATGTGCTTGTGTTTTCTTCTAATATTTATTTTTCGCGGCGAAATTAGGTCAACTCGCCCCTCGCAACATTAACAAACCGTTTATTTACGTAAATCTAACAGCTTTAAACTTGTCAAATTCATGATTGTATGGTGGCTGATTCGGGCCATTTCGCCCGGCTCATTTCTCTCGGCGCTCGGCGGATTCTTATCTTCGCCCGGCGCCTTCTTATTTTCGCCCGGCGACTTCGCCCGGCTTACGGCTACTTCTTATCTTCGCCCGGCGACTTATTATCTTCGCTCGGCGACTGCTTATCTTCGCCTGGAGCCTTCTTATCTTCGCCCGGCGCATTCCCTCGGCGCTCGGTGACTTCTCCCGGCGCTTACTAACTTCGCCCGCGACTTCGCCCGGACACTTTACCTGGCTTTCGGCGGCCCGGCGACTTCGTCCAGCGCCCGGCTACTTATTTTCTTCGCCCTGCTACTTGCTTACTTCGTTTGGCTACTTATTTTCTTCGCTACATGGCTTTATTTCCTCGCCCGGCGCTTAACTAACTCGCCTTCGTACTAGGGCATATTCGATTGGCTCTACTCTAACATTATAAGGGTACATTCGTTTTGCAGGACCTTGAGTTTATTTCCTGTATTTATACAGTTCATAGGCTAATTAGAGCTAATTAGTTACTGAATAATTACTTGATAAGAGCCAATACTTATGTATTGAGAACAAGCAACCAAGCCAGATAAGACTTTTTGACTTGACTGAACTGGCCAGATCAGAGTCTGACATCTATTCTATAGGCCTTTTCCAAAAGACCGAGGCTATTTGCACCTCCGGGAGGTGCGTATAGACGGACGAGTCTATTCGCACAGCCGGGAGGTGCGTATAGGAGCTGTCTATTCGCACAGCCGGGAGGTGTGGTTAGGCCCACGCAGCTATCCGCACAGCCGAGCTGTGAGCCAACCAGCCAAGCACATGTTTGTTTATAGGTACTGCACGCTGAATTGACCCAAACTATATCCCTGTTGATACCCCTGGGGGACTAAACTGGAACTATAATATCAAGCACAGTCTGGTCAATCAACCCAAGTATGATCAAGACAACTTAGTGACTTGCCCAGCAGACGAAACATTATCAACAACAATGATATGATACCACTAATTTGTACAACTTATTACCTGAAATGGTTTCATATTTAGCCCAGGAGCCCTGGAGAGCTGATCTCTGGAAACCCCCAACCCTCATGGGGATCTAACTTTGGAAGAAATGTAAATTTTTCCATTTTTTTTTCTGCATTTTTTTGGCTTTTTCCCATGAAAATATGATGATTTGATCTGACATGAAGTTGCACCAAAAATTATATTATAAAAGAGAGAAAACATAACATCTTAAAACATTAAATATGACTAATTTCCCCACATTTGGCATTGATGACACTTGGCATATTATCTGGTCTTAATGTTATCTTAAGGTGACTCAAGCGTGGTAGTTTGATCATACAGATTTTTCTTAAATTTTGCACAGGTAGTCTATTGGACCCATACATTCCAAAAATGAAAAATAAAAAAAATTCACCGACTAGTTTGGTTGCCATGGTAACAGCATATTTGGCCTGATGACTGCTTAAAAGTTGTAAATTGAGTTTTTGGTTATGTACCACAGAATAAAGCATTACATGCATTTGTCACACAAAAATGTCAGAAATGTCTTCCCATGGATGTAAACCAATACATTTGCCACAAATTTGAAGAAAAAGGTTAAAATAATTTTTTCTGTAAGAGCTCAAAGGGCACAAACACACTATTTAATTGCAGAGTTTGCATGCATCAATTTTGGCAGTAATCAAATTTTAGGAAAACGATCATACAGATTTTTTTTAAAATTTGCATATATCATAAACAGGTTATTGTCAAACAAATGTACAAAAATAAAAAAAATTCACCGAGTCGTTTTTTAACGGCAGTACCATGACTATGCCAATGTCAATTTAAAGAAATAAAGACAATTTTAGACACAGTTGACTGAAATTAGTTGAGAAAATTCTTTTGATAAAGACGAGAAGCTGAAACTTTGAATTAGCATAGAATAGGTGTTAATGCATTCAATAAAGAAATAATTATGCTTCTATCTGCATTAGATCTCATTTAAATAGCAAATTACTGGCTGCCATGCTGTTAAAAAAAAGAGAGCAGAAAATGGTAACGTCACAACTTTTTCAGGGCCTGCAGCAGTGGTGACGCTATGTTGCTAGGCAACCAGGCTGCTCAGAAGTATGTGCAGTGTACCACGGTTGAGTCACCTTAACCCTTTCCAGACTGTGCCTAAGTTCATAGCCCCCTGTACAGTACCTTAATTAGAAAAATTGAAATATTAACATGAAATTCACACAGAATTTGCAATTTTCTCCACTGTCTGGAAAGGGTTAAGCAAGGTATGAATTTTATTATGTTCCTAAGTGTTCCAAAGATCTAAAAATTCACTTAATAATGGACTATTTTGGTGCAATTCAAACACTGCCTGTTTGTTGCAAACAGGAAGCAATTTGGCTGTTAAATTGTACTTTGAAAGTGTCAGTGCTTCGGAATTGACTAATTTTATAAATAATTTAGTCCTTCCAATTTTTCCAGCTTTTTCATGCATCTTTTCACACCTCTTTGTAGTTAAACATCTTCATTGAAATATTATATAATTTTTCACTTTAAGGTCTATCTCAGGACTATCCGAATTGTATGCCTGATCATATTTGGTGATTTTAATTGAAAGAATTGACCTGCATTCAATCTGAAGTGATCTTCAAAGCAGTAGGCCTAATATTGTTAACTGCAATTAAGTATGCCACTCCTTGATGCCTTTGTTCTTTCTCAAGCAATCAGCAGACTGTAATTGATCAAACACTCACAGATCCTGATTGCACTTCGGAAACTTGAGTCAGTATGCAAAGCCAGAGTCCTGCAGATTCACCAACACACTGGGTTTACCACCAGGGGCGCTGCAGCATCAAATACAGCGGCGCCATCTGCCGGCGGCGGTGCGTATAGCTGGATGTCTAATCGCACAGCTGGAGGGCAGACTAGTACCCAGTCTCCCCGGCGGAGAGACTAGGAGGTAGTATCTGCAGGAAGTGGGTAAAGTCCCCGTCGGAAGTTTAGATGCGCATGCGTCAATAATCACGTGATCAGGAAATACCAACTGCCGGGAGACTTCAAAATTTGAAGAAGGAAGAGACGAAAATGGCGGTTGGGGTTCTTGCAGAAAAAACGATTTTGCAAGTGAAAATTCAATGTGGTAAGCTTACCCTCATGACAGTCATTGAAAACGGTCTCATTGAAACCCACAGCATGCGTAGCTAGCACAGGGTGTAACAGAGTATCCAAACTAGTTGTGTATTGCTGTGAAATGTAATTTTTAACAATTTGTCTATTGGGAAACGTGGGATTCGAAATGGCGACCGGCATTTTTGCCATGTTGCAACTGTGACTTTGTTGTTGGAAATCTGTCAAATTGCTTTGGATGAATGCCAAGTTTATGATCTATAGACCCTATTACCTTTATCATTACACTGTATCATGAATTTGGTCATTGACATTGGAGGTACATGCGATTACTTCTAATACTGTGCTTTTCCCAGCATTGCATGTGGCTATTGATGGTGAATTTAGGCACTCATGATGTAGGCATTTCACTGATAATATTTCATAGTGGCTAATGCGAATTTTGTCCTGGTGTCCTGGGAAAAGCAATAATTATATCATGCCTACATTAATTCATTTGGAACTTGACAAATTGAACCATCAACATCCTCTGCTTTGTGGGGGGGGGGGGGTAATTTGTGTGTAAAAAATCTTTTCTATCTGTAATTGTGTACTTCCTTCTGTTTTTACTAAACGATTTCACATATATGTTTTATTTGCCAGCCGTCCCCCCCCCCCCCACGGACTATGAAGATATTTCCAATGTGTGGCAGTGGAAATCAGAAATCCCGACACCCCTGGGGATTACTGTAAAATGTGAGAAATCTAATCATCGACCCTGAGGGAACATATTGAAATTTGGGAGGGATGAAGAAAACTTCGAGCTTGAAACCCCACATAACCCCCTGGAAATGCCTCACCATTTCCCAACTATCCATGTGGGGAGGGGCTATGTCAGCGGTGCTGGAAGGAAACGAGGGCGGCAGGGGCGGTCGGCGAGAAAAGGGTAAATCTAATTTGCGCGACAAAATTTTAATGTAGCGGCAATTAAAAATTTTTATATATACTTATAAGTCTTGTACATTTTAGACTAAAATCACTATAAATTAAGGCATAATAATGTTTTTTTCTTTGAGATGAAAAGGGCAAACCTGGAATTTTGGGTTGTGCTTTTCCCGGCATGGAAAAACCTGGAAAATGTGATATTTCCAACAAAAACCTGGAAATGTCTGGAATTTGGGGTTCTCTTGCCAAAATTGAAACTTTCCAACAAATTGTGGAATTTGACGACTGTCCGGGGCGCAAAATCAGTTTGAAAGAATTTCAGGTTTAGGCCTTGAAAATTGGTTTTGGCAGCCTTGAAAAAGCTTCAAAAAACCTTGAATTTGAACTTGGCAAAAGAGTGGGAACCCTGCTTGTAATATATTGCATGGAAAGGAATAATTATCTGTCACTCTGGTAAACAAGTTTACCATTAATTTATTCATTTCATGTCATGCTTTTCTTGTATAGGAACTGATGATTCTGCGCTGCTTGTTTGCTTGAAATTGGCTCGATCTGTCTTGATGCATCTATGGTGTTGCAACAAACCAAAAATGAAGACTCTGGGTTTCTGCTTATTCCACAGACTTCTGATCTCGTCACAAATCAATGAATATCCATGCGAAATATATCCTATCAGGTATATCATAATACCAGTATTTATTGAAATGCAGGCTTTTTTTAATCAATTTTAAATTAGACTTAATTTACTGTAAAATTATGATTTATTCATTATTGAAAAATGTCATTGTATCTTTTTTATTGTTCATTTTATGAAACTTTGTATCCAGCGGGGGGGGGCCCCAAAGACAAACCTTAAAGTTGGAGAAATGTATGATAGAAGGATATCTTCTCAATAAGTAAACGGTTGACATGGCATGACCAATATTACAATGGTATAGCGTTTCTACTACTGATCCAGACTGCTTCTTTTTTTTTAATCAAGTAATTTGTTATGTATGAATATATTAACAACTTGGTTGATGATTCATTTGTCGTTTCAGGTTATTTTTGGTACTGCAAAAGAATCACAGTGACATGCACTTCTCAGAAGCTCCATGAAGTTCCCTGACGTACTGGTACGTGAGCATACTCGAAAGATGGCATCTGCCAGTCCTAATGTTGAGGCTGGTTTTACCTCCATATATTTATTATGCTCATTTGTGTAAATATGTATGTCTCATTCTCACATTTCCAGTGTGAAGTTGCTGTCCAGATTTTGAGATTGTAATCAGTTTACAAAAATGGAGTGTAATTGATTCATGTTGTTGTCATGCTGTTCAGTATCAGAGCATTGTACCTCGAGTCAACTGCCATTGTATTGCAAACTTTGGTGTGTATATTGTAAGTTTGAGGAACTGAGGGTTGCAAATCCAAATTAAGGAGAGTCTGCAAGTTGGGGAGTTGACGTCTCCTAGATTTTGACATAAATGTAAACGCAAGTCAACAACCAATTTACATCTCTGCAACTAGAAATAATTCAGCAGCAGTCGTCTCATTACTCTAGTTATTTCTTATACTTTTTTGCAGTTTTCTTTCCAAGAAGTTGTTGGATTCATGCAACTTGTGCAGACTGACAGATCATCAAGATGACCTGATAAACCCGTTCATGTGCTGGAAACCTGATCTGATGCCCTTCGTTTCAATTAGACAGTTACACGTACCGTGACGTACGGACATCCGGATTCCCAAGTCTGAAATTCAAAATATTTGAACTTGCTTGTGCAAAATCGATGCATATACTTCGGAGGTGATGGCAACGAACAGTTACTTTACATTTTTTTACTTTATCAGTCCTGACGCTTTAACTTTAAATCTTCATATTGACAATTAATCTTTAGAAAAATTTAATTATGTATAGTTATAACAATTATGTGATACCATCTGTTAATGTCATCTTTGATAATGCTAAGATATCCTCTACATTAAACGTAGCACAATCATCCAAGTAAGTACATGAGCAATATGACCTAAGCCTTCCACATCAATTTTCACTAAGAAAATAAATTTGCAGTTGGCCGCCTCATTAATTCATTGTCATATGATTTGTTGACTCATTCACGTAGATCAATGGATTATTATTGATATGTTGCTAATATTCTTTTTCAGCTAGAAATCATATCAGCTTCAACGAGAAATATCGATATGGTACTGGTTTATTCCAATTCCTGTTCAATTCATGGATCGCGGTAGCTTCAAGGGCGAGCACTTTCACATTGAATTTAAAACAGGTGAGCATAAGTTCTGCTGCTGTCAGAAGTGAATGTTCTGTTGAGAGAAAGCATCCTTTTGCAACTTGCAGGATGCTAACTCTTACAATTTTTCTTTTTGGCCCACCTATAAATTCCTTTATTTAGGAAAAAATATATAGTCTTATATTTTTAAAATTTCAAAAGAAAAATGCATGCATATCCATGTTTTGGTTCATGATATAAAGTTTCAGGCAAATTTTTTTCTCCGATATGAACAATGTTGTAGGCACATTTTTGTTTGCAATATGATTGAAACTGTTGTCATTTCGCTGATTGTTTCAGCAAGGAAAAATTACTATACATGTATTGTCTATTTAACCAGATAAAATCCTCCAATAATTTCCTGCATTTTACCATCAAAATCAATATTCTTATTATCTTTTATTTGCTGTTGGGTGGCCACCCGCACCTTGCCGACCAGTACTGAAAGTGGCCTCTGCAATGATCATCATAACCTTCCAACCTATTACATTTTAAAATATCGCTTTCTGCCAATTAAATACAATAATCTGTTTTTGCAGTTTTTCCGTCTGAAAGATAAGAGTAAGTCTCAAGAGCGATTGATCAGATTTTATGCACTATGCACCAGTTTAGTGAATTAGAATGTGTGAAGTCTTAAGGGAGGTATTGGTGAGAAATTCCCCAAAAATATGTGAGCTTCACTAATTCATATCTTTGACCTACACGGTGCACCAATTCAGGCAACCAGTCCCAGCTTGCTGTAAAATTGAATTCAATTTCCCTTAGAGCAGGGGATACCCAACTAAAACTTATCTTTTTATACCCGATACGGACCATTATTAGAACAATTGCGGAAAAGTGTCCTTCTCACCCATACCTCCCCTTAATTACAAGTTAAAGGAGAAATTAAATTATCATTTAATATTATTTATCTTTTTTAGTTGAAAAGTTGTTTCTGGGCTGGAAGAGGCTGTTTCAAATGTCATCTTGACCAGAAGTGATGCCCTACATCGCTGCTAGGACTGGTAAGACCTGTGCCCAGCCATCGCTGAGTCATCTGATGAAAGATTCAAAAGTTAGAGGAAGGAGAACAAAAAAAGTGGCAGTGTTTCTGTCGAGCAAGGACACAATTAGATGTACCACTGAACATATTAGCGGGTAAGTTGCATCTGGATAGTGGGAAGAGTGAATTTGAAAAGTATTTTAATAAGGCTTTTAAATCTTACGAGTCCTTACATCTTATTTTGCTTTATCAGAATGTAGAACATCTGTACTCATTTTCACACTTGCCATAAAATGTTCAAAGTAGTCTTTTTGCATGTTATTTTGTGTTTAAAATTTGGTGTAACGTCATGCTTAGATTTTTAAATAGGAATAAATTGGTTGCATCCTTTCGACTCTTCACAGACATGGCAAATGACTGGAATTAGGACAGTCGTTTCTGCAGCTATTTGACCTTCTTTCGAGTCAGTTTGAAAATTGGTTGAGATGCAATTCATATATAATTATATATGCTATAAAGTTGTGTCGTATCCTGAGGTTGATTAATCTTGAAGTTTACAAAATTCATGTTTTAGATTTGCTGTGAAAGTAAACAAAAAATAAGTAATATGCAAAAATACGTACAAAATTATTAAATTTAAGGATCTGTTTAGTGCAATTTCTGACTACTTGGATGTCTTAATCTCAATAAATTGCAATTATTTTTTGACCCTGTCTTTATATTATTTGCATTCTATCAGAGGCAATGGTCAGTCAGGAGCAACCAACACGCCACCTTTTCTGGATACAGTTACAAATGGGATGTCCAGGAAATCGCTTTCACCTTCCTCGCTACTGCCCGTCGTAGACACCAGCATACAACAAATATCCCAGCTCTCCTATTGGTCAATTGCCAAGCTCTTCTGCAGAGGGATGTCGTGAGAGCAGCGACGTCGATGTAACATGGGTTGAAGGAAGGGTGTCACTTAGAGCGGGGGATACCCAAAATGTAATTGGTTCGTATTTTTGGCCAGGGAAAAGCTGCAGCCCTGCAGTTGCTAGAAAAACCGGCCTTACTCAGTTATATCATAAAGCATTTATCGTAATTTATTGTTTTACCTAAATGGAGAGTTTCTTTTGTGCATAGCGTGTGTCATTAGTTGTGACAGAAATATGAAGATTCATTACAAATTCCATTTTTGATTGCCATATAGGCGTTCTCTGTTTTTACTGTGTCACAGTGGCGGGGGAATCCCCATGGCGTAGGTTTATGTCCTAGAGTGGACAGGCCTCTATTTGAGCACATATGCTGCCAATTCAGTCAAATATGAATGTATCCAAGTCAGTATCATTGTCATTTCCTACCCCATGCATCGTTTCGCCCTGTTTTCGATTTAACTGAAAAAAAAAGGCAGGTATTGTCATCCACTTCTCCAACTTGACTTCTGCCTGATTGCTCCTCATCTACCGGTCAAACAGCAGAAATACACATACTTACAGGTAGATTAGCTATCTTGTCATTACATTTTGTCTATCCCATTTTTATGATGTTTTGCTACAGTTTTTCTATGATTTTGCATGACGGCCGTCCATGCTGGCAACTGGACAGACTAAAATGCATAAATTACAGTCAGAGCTGCCTCATGTAAACTCAACTTCTCAATACACATTTTTTGCTTATGTGTTATACAAATAGCATGTCAAATAGGTGATCAATGCCGATCATTCAGTCCCTGTGGGACAGCATTGAGCGATCCAAGCAATCTCCAGACCAATTCTAGTTAGTTCTTGTCCTTTCAGAATGTTGATATCCAAGTGCTTCGGTCAGTAATTACTTTAAATATTTGTCATCTTAAAGGTTATCCTTGAATATCCCAATTTGGTGCTGACAGGACGTAAAAGTCATTCACTCACTCACTGACTCTGGTTAGGCCGAAAGGTTATTGTTAGGCTGATAGGTTATTGTCGCCAAAGGCACTGGTGATACTTATCAGTTCTGTCGGAGAAGCTCTTCACTGATTGTATTCATAAGATCTTAAGTAATGTTAACATTTATTAATAAGAGCTATTCCATTTAAAAACCTGGGGGTGGGGTGGTCAGGTTACATTTTTGACCCCGCTCATGCATCTAAAGTGAATTATTTTCCACCGCCCCCCCCTGCATTAAATGCAAATTTTTTACCCACCCCCATGCATTAAATAAATTTTATTATTACAATGCGTAAGCCTTCATGGAGCAATAGTGCGCCCCCCCCCCCCCCCCCGGCACATCTAAAGCGATTTCTTTTGCATCTCACCATACATCTGAAGCGAATTTCCGCCGATCCCTACATCCATCATTAGAAAAATAAATCAACTTGACCTCCCCCCGCCCCCCAGGTTTTTAAATGAAATAGCCCTAATTACCATGTACTTTCTATGTTGTTTCAGGTTGTTTTTTTGCAAACCTGATTGGAGGAGAAAAACTTGCAATTTCATGAGCTTCGTTAATCTCTTTGAAGTCTCTCACAAATGACCTCATTCGACGCTTGGCAATGGTGGATGATGGAGCTGATTTGTGCTGAACAGTTTGTTATTTAACTGATATATTACTCATAAAATAATAAGATAAAACGGATGAGCAAACAAGTTTAGTTTGTTCTAGTATATCTTTTTGGCCAATCACAGATTTTCCTAATAGACTTACTGTTGAAGTGGATTCAAAAATGGATTTATGAAGAATTGAATATAAAGTAACTTCACTGACACTGACTGCTATATTCTTTGATGGAAACATTACATTGTTAATTTTTGTTAATTTTAGTGAGACAGGTTGTCAGAGTGCAAACTGCTAAAACACTTTGGCCTATTTACTTCTCTCCAACGTTTTCGTGATATATTAATTATATGTTTTTTTTTGTTTTTTTTTTAGAGACAGCGTGCTCAAGCCAAGTTCTTTTGGTACTTTCTGACCAGTAGTACTGAAGGAGGCCACTGCAAGGAACATGGCCTTCCAACCTATTTGAAACTGTGCGGGAAACACTTCACAATAATTAGACAGCTACACCACAAAGGCCTAATGTTAGTATTGGAACCACTTTAATTTCCTATGCACAAGGTCTACATGTTCCCTCGGCAGGGTTGCATGATAATAGTTTTGAGATGCCGTAAGTGTAAGTGCCATGCCATGATTTCGATAAGTCTTTCCATAAGTTCATAGACAATAGATTGACTTGAAAATTGACAAATTTGTTCTTAAAATTCAGAATGTCACAAAAATTTCGGGGGAAAAATCGAAGATTAATTTATTGCAATTCTGCTGTAACTTCATTTCAATGCTTGATATATCTTGATTTAATAATAATAAATGTGGGATTAATTATGAAGCCCCAGCCCATGGGCAATTGATGATAGACAAACGGGATCCTTATATGTTTTGAATTAAATTCTTTACTTCAGTACTCCTGGTGTACAGTACTAATTGAGTAAATTACTAATTGTCCGTTTCGATAGTTTTTGACAAAATTTCGATTTTCATTTGTATAGTATCTTAAAATTACTACTTCCTCAACTTCGATGATGTCATCAATATTTTTTCAATCTGTGAAAATCGAAATGTATCTGAATCCAAGTAAATGAAATGGGGTGTGTTCAACCTGCTGATGACATAAACTTTGCTAATCGAAACTAACTTCAAAATTAAAAGGCAGCAGCGTATTGAGCCTTATCTAAGTGATAATGATGGCCAAGTATTATCAGTTGTGCTTATTGATGGTATTCTTTTTGCAGAGCTCTGAAAGGTTCCCGTCACTTCCAATGCAGACTTATGTTGCATGCGTTCAATAGCATTGAACAAGGCGTCAACAAGGGCAAGTAATCAACTTTAATTTAAAAGGTGAGCATCACATCAACTTCTATTTCATGTGAAATATAAAATATGAAATAATTTATGCCACTTGGTGTGTAAGTTTGTGCAAATAAATTTGGCATTAAACCACTAAATGTATTAACCGTGAATTTTAGGATAATAATGTGCAAATCATCCAAATGCCAAACCAGTTATAATACAAATTTTCTCAATATCACATTCTGAAGCGCCTTGTAATGTATTTTCAGGTGAACTTCATATTGTGACCATCTATGGAATCTTGAGAAACTGCCAGATACAAAACACTAAAGTGCAAAATCTCCATGATCAAAGAGTGCTTTTATGTTTGAACCAGGAAAAAAGACCATGGACTCTCTCAAGAAAAAGACTTCATAGCTCAGGTTGAAACTCTAGTAAGTGAGCACGAAGCAAACTAGTTTCTGTCTGCATCTTTTGCTCAATTCTTGGCAGGGTTGGCTAGTTTTAAATACGGCACGGTTGTTTTTACCAATCGGTTTTGTCGGTAAATACCGCCTTCCCACTTCTTCCGGAAAAAATCCCAATTTCGGTCAAAATGCAAAATTTTGCTTAGTATTGTGGTAATCTTACAAACAATTGAAGAATTGGGTTAAGTTGGCAAGCCGGGGAATGTTGGCCTCCTCTTTGTACCCATTTAATGCCAGAAATGCTAACTTTTCTCACTGACACTGTTTTCTTTGGGACATTTACCACCTGTGTCAATGAGGATAGTTGGCATTTCTTCCTTTAATTCATTATTCATCTATTTCATTGCTGGAACAGCACAACAGTTCACTGACAAACTGTTAGGCTTTTTGCTTAGACCATGTATTTGAAAATTATTAGAATGTTCTTAGAATTTAAAAAGTTTGTTAAAGTCCTACACTAGTAACCCTTATTATTTTTTCTTTTCTTGTTAAACGGCAGTCATTGTATGCGTCAGGATTTGTCAGCACTCTTCAAGGATCTTGAGACGACTCTGAGACAGTAACAGCCCTACTGTAAGAAGTGGCACACAGCTGATTCAGAGTCCATTTGTTCGGGGTAAGTCCAAAAAATTTTCATATAAATAGTGTTTTTCCTTGCCCCTGGCAAATATAAATATTGCCTTTGGTAATTGCTTTTTGCAGTGCATCTATTGTCAGAAGCAGTCTAACAATGCTAATTGCAATTCTGCAAGTTCTAAAGCCTTTTTTCACCCTCAGTTTACCAAATTGCCATTGAGAAAATGCTCTTGAAGTCGATCTGACAGGTGTCAAAGCTGATTGCACTTCGCAGTGCAGTGCTACTTTGATCTTGTATCCATGGATCTTATGCTTAATTGCTAATTCCCAACAGAACCCAGGGTTTGAATCCTCAGATTCTTGTTTAAAAGGTTGTTAGAGCTATTTTCCCTACATATGGTTCGTAAGTTCCCTTGGAATTCGGGCAGTAAACTTTCCGGACTACTGTCCTATCATTTGGACCAGCCAATCAGTAGAGATTCAAGTCCCATCGGACCAGAGCCTTCTGTAATCTATTTCTCACACTGCGTTTACAGTTTAACTCTTGCTTCAAACCACTGTTGCCTCTGAATAGCCCACACTGGTGCTGATGGGGCGTAAAACACAAACTCAACTCACTCACTGCTTCAAACCAATGAGTCTCAGGTTGAATGAGTCGTTAAATTGGTGGTCCTTTGTATCAGTGTCTGTCCTGGGCAAGTGAATTATCCCATATGAGGTAAATGAGTAAGATGTTGAGGACTCTTGCTCTCTCTCTCTCTCTCTCTCCTGCATCATCAATCGACCCTAGTGAGCACTCAAAACTGGGCTTAGAGTTCTGCACTTACCATATCTGTCTATGATTTCCGGCTCTAGCCACATCACCTGTACTTGAGGTGGACAGCTTTTCGGTCCTTTGCTTTATTTCCATGTCGTCTTCCACTCCTTAATAGCCTACCAAGTGTATAAATACAGGGCCTAGAGCCCTAATCATCCATCCATTTTATATTTCAGATGTTGACGGAGCATGTGTACGACTACTCGTCCGGCTCGACCACTCTGCGCAAGCAAGCGTTCCAATCCATCGCAAAGTGTGTCGCCGCTTTAACCATCTCTTGCAAGCCACAGGCCGAGGCTATCGTTAACCAGTTTGTCAGTGATGTTAAGGTAGGGACGTATGATTAATTTATATGACAATGCATCACTCTAGAAAAAAAGTAGATATCTTTTGTCTGTTTTGTTGGAAAATCTGGCTTTTAACTGAAAAGTTATTTTTGCTATTGGTTGCTTTTGTTTCTTCATTCCTTCCTTTAATGATTTTAGATAATGATATAATAACTTTCATTTGCTGGTATAATTTTACTCAAATGTTTTTCTTTCTTTCATTTATAAACCTTTGACACTCTGATCTGATATCTTCCTTTGCAAGTCTTCTAACGTCGTCATTCCTTGTAACCTCTTTTTGCAGAACCCAAAATCTACATACCCAATGCGATTACTGTCATTGCTGACCTTGGATGAAATCGGAAAACATCTGTGAGTAACTTTTTATCATTATAAGTGCATGAATAATTCTCATATCCTTTGAAGGATAAAATATATATCATTTATAGAATTTTGCTTAGTTTCAAATTTGTTTACTGCAATTCAGATAATACCATGTCCAACGATTATTAAGCAATAACTCTTTAATGAAATGTTGATATGCTATTAAATATGTAGTGTGCCTGTCCTCAGAGATTTCAGTCTCTACTTCAATTATTACAAATTGTTTTATCCAGGGACCTGAGCGGCCAGGGAGAAATCCCGAATGTCATCATGATGGGTTTGTTGTTTGGCAATTTCGTTTGCGAAGGCATAAGCAGCAAAGATTGTAGTCCATTTTGCTTGCTATTATCATCGTGCCTATTAATATCACAAAAGATACATCATTTGGTATGATCTTTCGATTTTTACTTTGAGATTATATTTGCATGAAAATGGGAAATCTTTAAAGCTTGTTTTCTTCACTGTAACAACCTAAAACTTAATGGCCAAACATAGGTTCAACATTGATTTAGAGGACAATTAGCGGACACTCTGAGAACTTGTTGAGAAATGACTTAGTGGATCTCTCTTTATCTTTTTTTGAATGGATAATTCCAAGTTTAACCAATCTCAAAGTATACCTCTTAAATATGGAGATTTAGTGTGATTTAATGGCGTCATCTGTTCCATTCTTCCATCCAATGTCTGTCCTCTGTTTTCAGGTAATGTTAGTGTTGGCAACTTGAAAACCTTCCTGCCGTTCGTACTTCGGGAAATCCAGGATCAGCCAAAGAGACGGTGCCTTCTTTTGCATTCGTTGAAAGAAGTGAGTTCCGATTTGTATTAAATTTCATAATTTAATTTAATTTAGTTGCTTGTCTGCAGATGATTAATTATCTAGGCGCCTGCGCCTAGATCATGCTTGTACAACCTGCCATTTCCTGCGTGTTTTTCAACTTCCTGTTTGTGGTGAACATGAAATACAATGGTTTCATGCGTTTACCTTCTAACTAAATAGCTGTCCTATTTGCTGTAAATTGGCAGAAACAACTATTTCTGGTTTAAAAAAATCAGGACACTGTCCTAGATTTATGCAATGTCTAGACTGTGTGCACTCAAGCGGAACATGTTTGCATATTAGAATGGGCTGCAGCAAAATGTAAATAAGATGAAAACAGCTTTTGGTGGCCCATTGGATTTCATACCTATACATGCTGTATGCTAGGATCTCTTACCAGCTGGATGGCTGATTCACAATGGAGCATCTACAATGGCAGACAGAGGTTCATCTCATGCTTAAATTGTTAAGTTAACAACCGGCGCCTAGATTTGCAAATTTTATTTGCGCATTCTAGTTCAGTTTTGCATATCCTTCGACAATGACATGCCGAAAGTGCATTACTGAGGTCCCTGCCTCTTCTATTAAGACAAGTCAGTGCATGAATACAGGACAGGGGGGTAGATCCTGGGGGAGGCCCCCCAGGATGAACCTGGGGGGGATGATCATATGATTATCCCCCCCTAGAATTTCAAATTATTAATACTTGGTATTGACAATTATCTGTCATATTTAGCAATTTTACATGTTACCAGTTGTGTGTTTTGTGGAAAAAAAAGTCTAAAATCTAACCTTCGAAAATCTGTAATATATTGGCTTTTGTGTCCTCGAAATCTACTGCTGCGCAACTTTCGGCCCGTTGGGCCTCGCGCGAAGTGTGCGATCCCCGAAATCATCCTCCGCTACAAAAATGAAAGATCTACGCCCCATTATACAGGAAGTAAAGCCCCATCACAAACCTTCCCTTTCACCCAGCCTGCACAACCGATCCAGAATTTTAAAATCCGTAATTTCAAATTCTATGGACTTGACTTTAAAGATACATTGGCTTATTTGGAAAAGTGTTGTAAGTGTATTGATGTTCCGTAAGTTTTGCTATACTTGTATTAAATCAAAATATATCTTTGCCTTTCAGATTATCAGCTGTCAGTCTATCAACACGGCTTCCATAGATATCAGGGTTCCCACAGTCTTGAGAAGTAGGGAAAAAGTAGGGAATTTCCAAAAGCCATTTTCCAGACCTGGAAAGTAGGGAAAAAGTAGGGAATTTTCATTTGTAGTAGGGAATTTTGATCTGCTGGAGCATTTTGCCGATTGTTTTAAACATCATAAGCCGCAATATGATAAAGTAAACTAGTAACATGAAAACCTGTCCTGGGTAGAAACTTGACCTATTACTCTCAGATTTTTCTTTAGTTTGGCTTATTCAGCCTGATGTGCGAAGAACTCATTTAATTAATAAAGAGATGGTACTACGTTTGAACAGTCTGTGTAAAAAGTAGTGACGGCAGGAGACATAAGCTAATTGATGGTCTGGAAAAATGACGTTAAAGTCTTGAAAAAGTAGGGAATTTCCATTAGGGAAAATTGTGGGAACCCTGAGATATGTTAAAACCAAATGTAGATTCTATTTGGTAAGTAAATTCAACTTGGTTGATTTCTCTATTCATCTGTAAGGGCAAATAGGTTAGCTCAGTTTGTAGCATTCTGCTCAAATCTAATCTTCTAATTGCTTGGTCCAAGGTTAGATTTTAGCTCCAGCCAAATTAGAGAAATTAAATAAACAGTGAAAAACTCATATTATCGCTGACTGATGTGTAATCTCTTTCGTTGTCAGGGAGAGGAAATTTCTAACCTTCATTAAAAAGTGTTTGGATGTTTCGATCCAATCCTTTTATCATTCTCTGCAAATGAGGGACGTCCAGCTTTAGAACACTGACACCATAATTGTATTTAATGTGCTCTGAAAAATGTAATTGTTCTGAAGTAAAATAAATTATCAATTAATCAATGTGCATGAATACAAGTCATAAAGTCCCAATCATCCGTCTTGTGTCGATCCATCTTGTAAATATTTTGTCTGAACCTTAATTTAATTTTTAGGTCAGTACTAATGGCTCGCTGAATGCCAAGAAGAGGGAACGAGGAACGTAATCGCAGAATGTTTAGGCAAACTCACTCTAAGAGACCCCATGGGATTCTTGCCGAAGTTAAAGACGCAACTGGCCAGGCCCTTCGCACTCCTCAGAAGCACTGTGGTCATAGTCGTCAAGTTCACTATTTCCGATCAGGTAAGTCTGGATGTATATATTAAGCACCGGCTGTTTAGTAGCCATTCTAAAGTGGGTAAATCAGTTAACTTTTGTGAAATTTAATTGCTGAACTAAAATGATATATGGTATTTTGGTAAATTTTTGTGAAACTTTTCCTTCATTTGATCATTCATTAATGTGAATGATTTGAAAATGTTGCACCAGTCTTACTAGGGTACTTCTATGGCTGTAGCTGACGTTTTAAATTAATTTGTTTTTGCTCTAATACAGTCAAGTTTCAGCGTAAAACATTCCAGGAATTTCATTCTTTTCATGTTTTGAACGATAAAACATTGATCATGTCATTTGTGGCTTGTGATTTCCTTTGATTTTTCTTTTAATTTCCAGCCACAAGCGATAGATTCTCTCCTCCGGGAAAACATGACGCACTTCTTGGCTGCCCTACACGACAAGGACTTGAATGTACGAAGAGTAGCTCTTGTTGCATTCAACTCCGCTTCGCACAATAAGCCCTCGTTAATCCGAGATTTATTCCACGACTCTTTACCAAGTTGTACAGCGAGACGAAGGTCAGGAAGGAGGTCATCAGAGAGGTCGAAATGGGTCCCTTCAAACATACTGTCGACGATGGCCTAGATATCAGAAAGGTAGGGGTTGATATTTAAATGTTACCTGACAATATTTACTTTTGGATTGGTGTGCGTCCCTGTATCTTTGTAGCTTTGTAGCTGGATTGGGCCGTAACCTCTTCGGTTATTGGCCCCCCCTTCTTATCGGTTCAGGTCTTCCAAGTCTTGAAGCTGCGCTTTCATGAGTAGATATTCAGGTCGACGGTGTATATTGTTACCAGTGGCCAGTTTATAACAACATCAGATTAAACCTTCACTCCAAACCTCCTGAACAAAGGAGTACAAACCAACGCCCGTGCGTCAACAACATTTGTTTATAATAGAGTGGGTAACTGGCAACACAAAAAATATATATACTGTAATATATAGGAGTATAGATATTATACAAATAGTGGATGGTGAGGAGTCCAATATAGAGAATATTGGACAAAGAAACAGCTATATTGGACGAGGCGCTAGCCGAGTCTAATATAGCTTTTCTGAGTCCAATATTCTCTATATTGGACGACTCTCCATCCACCATTTGTTATATTCTCCACTTTATACTGTTTTAAAAATCTATAATATAGCCAGCCCCATGTTACTTGGAGATCTCACTCGGCCATGTTTGTTTCAAAGAATTTCTGGCTGGAGGTGGGAGGGGGGGGATCCACTATTTTAAACAATCTGTACATGTAGTGTCTATAGTTAAGCCTGGAAAATTTCACTCCCTCAAATTAATTCAGAAGTTCTAAAGAGTCCATAATTTCCAGTGGATGATCATAGTTGATTTTGGGATTTATGTAGCATGGGCCTTTTTCCCCTCTCAATTGAAGAGAAAAAAAATTGCTAAATTTAGAAGGCTTCTGATTCTCAATACCGCCCCAGGCGTACATTATAAACAGCTGTAATTTAAAAGGTTCAAACCATGAAGGAGCAGGCAATGGTGATGTCACCATTGTTAGTTTGGTCTCATGACGTCACCAGTTGTGATGTCACAATAACAAGTTGACCATTATGAGTCAATTTATGACATCACCAGTGGTGACGTCACAATTGAACAACAAGTATTCTTGTGTCGGATCCAATATAGCTTTTTATACTTTACTTCATCCAATTATACTCTATATTGTACTCCTTCCCATCCAATATTTGTATAATATTGGACACTGACACTGCGTTGTGATTGGCTGACACAATCCGAGTGGAGAATATATATATATATTCTCCACTCGGATTGTGTCAGCCAATCACAAGCGAGTATTCTTGGATAATATCCTTGCTATATTATGCTGAGAAAAGTTATATTGGATCCTGAAAAGTTATATTGGATCCGAGACAGTTTTTAAATGAAGAACAATCACCTCCCTACTTGTTGTTCAATTGTGACATCACCACTGGTGATGTCATAATGGTCAACTTGTCATTGTGACATCACAACTGATGACGTCATGAGAGCATACTGACAATGGACTTGGTGACGTCACCATTGACTGCTCTTTCATGGTTTGAACACTAAAATTTGGCTTTTTTTTTCTTTTCAATATAGAGGGGAAAAATACTATCTTAGCAGCATATCCTAGAAATTTAAAACATCTGGACAAATATTTTTTGTCAACTTAAAAGGAAAATATAACTTATATTGGATGGAGAATATAACAAATATCGGATGGTAAGTCGTCCAATATAGAGTATAATTGGATGAAGAAAAGTTATATTGGATTCGGCTGCGCCTCATCCAATATAACTTTTCTTCATCCAATTATACTCTATATTGGACTCCTTCCCATCCAATATTTGTATAATATTTATGAATGTTCTTTTTTTTTATATTTATATTCACATGTTGTAGTAGTTTTTTGTTAGAAATTAATTTATTCATGATATGACTTCCAATGGCTGTGACTTTATCATAAGTACAAGAAGTGAGGTCTTTGCAATATGGATAAACGCCAAGCTCAGTGGACCTTTACCTCCTCTGTTAGTGGCCCAACCAAATTTGGTTCAAGGTTGAACGACATGTAGTGTTAGGGCAGAGAGGAACGGCTCACATGTTGCTTATTTCTCAATCAGCCTGAATACAGGCTTTTTGTAAACTCGGGATCAAAGGTTCAAAGTTGAACGACTTAGCCCCCCACAGGTTTTGCTTAACTCTTAAGTGGAAAGTCATATATGAATTGGTTTTATATAAAAACAACAACAGCAAAAGAAGAGCGATGATGATGATGATTGGGGATGATTATTAATGAAGATGGTTTTCTGTACTATGGCCCTGTTGAGCTAGGCGATGATTTTCCTTATAGCGCAGTCATCTGGGTGACACCCATCATGGAAGCATTTGTGCAGGATAAATCTTTTCCCGTGTTTTTGGCGGAAAAGGGCTGTGTGTTTCAACGGGGTAGCAACTCCATTATCCATATTGCACTTGGTGATTAAGTCATTATGAGAACGATGGCAAGATCTATATCTATCTGCATTTGCTAGTACGATTCTTGGTGTACTCGTCGTTTTGTTATTGGCGAGTCTGTGTTCATTCCACCTTTGGATCTGCATAGTTGGGATTGTGCAGAAGATAGGGACAGTACCCTGTTCAAGAATAAATTTCTCAAGGGTTGTAATTTTGTTCTTAATGTTAGCTATTAGGTTGCTATCGTTCTCGTAGATCACTTCTTGATAATTTCTGCCACTCAATTCTTGAGTGATGTCACAAATTCCAGCCAAGATATAATAATGGGAACGGTCATTGGTGAGGGGCGGGTGACGGTAAATAATAGGGCTATCACGATTACAGAATTTCAAAATCGATTAATCTATGGCCTAAAATCGAATCGTAATCGATTAATCGCCGTTTTCCCGCCATTTTAGAGAGCTAGACAAGTCGTGTTCCTTTTAATATCATTGTCTTGAAGCACAGCTAAGATACCTGGATATTCCATTGAAAATACTAAGTGCAATTACGACTTCACACTTCATTCACTCCAGTCTGCTTCAATCAGGTACAACCAATCCAATTAGCCTATCCACTTGACCAATCCAGTTGCAATTCACTCTTAACACCTGGAAATTGCAGGTTATACAGTGTCTTCAAGGTACAAATATACAAATAACAGATTAATCGAAACTGGAATTGATTTTTAACTAAAATCTTATCGGCGGTGATTAATCGGTTAATCGTGTGAGCCCTAGTAAATAATGTGGTCCGCGACGAAAGACCGACAGGTGTTAAAACCTCCCCCTGCTCTTCCCCAAAAGTCCTCCATCTTTTTGCATTTACTTTTGGCCCTGGAACGTTTAATATTCAATACCCTACTGTCTCCAATAAGTGCATTCATGATGCTTTGGTTCAGTTAAGGGACTGGATCTGAAAGGAAGTACAGAAATAAAATGTCATGTTGGGACTATGGCATGTCATTTCTTTCAGGGTGTTGGGACCACAATTTTTTAAGGCCCGATTTGAAGGAGTTAATTGTCTTCCAATTAATTAAGTCCAGACTCAGGGAGTTCCAATTATTTATGACTCTCTGCGTAAAGTAATTCCTCCTAATTGAATTGTTGATGTTGGGCTTGAATATCTTCTGGGAGTGACCCCTTGTTACAAAGTTTTTTTGGAACGTAAAGAATGACCCTGGGTCGATTTGGTCAAAGCCATTAATGATGCGGAAAACCTGGATGAGGTCAGCCCTCCTTCTTCTAAAATTTAGAGAGTCCAGTTTAAGCTGGTATAAACGTTCACTATATTCAAGGTGGGAGATGTTTCTAATTAGCTTAGTTGCTCTTCTCTGTACTTTTTCTATCTCATTCTTATCCTTCTTAAGTAGCGGGTTCCAGATGAGGGAGCAATATTCATTTCAAGGAGTGGTCTCACCAGGGATTTATACAGGGGGAGAAAAATCTCTTTGGTTAAGTCTTGCATCGTGTGTTTTATTATTGCTAACCTGCTGTTGGCTTTAGCTGTGATGCTCCCGATGTGTGGGGTAAATTTAAGTTTATTATCGAAGGTCACCCCCAGGTCCTTTTCAGCTGTACTAGGCTCCAGATCAATACTATTAAATGCTATAATTATGCCCAGGGTTGTTAGGTCCATAATGGACAACTTTACATTTGCTCTCATTGAATTAAAGTTGCCACTTAACAGACCATGAGTTTAGGGCTTCGAGATCGGCTTGTAGTTGATGATGAGAACCGAGGTCAGTCACTGTTCTGCATAGCTTGGTATCATCTGCAAAGATTTTAACATAGGAGTTGACTACATCAGGTAGGTCTTTTATGTAAATGATGAACATAATTGGACCGAGTACACTCCCCTGTGGGATACCTGAAGTTACGTCTCTGGCCTCAGATTTACTATCCTTAATAACAACAGTCTGGTGCCTATTGGCTAGGAAATCTTTCAACCAGTCTAGTAGAATCCCCCTGATCCATATGCCATCCAGTTTAAGAGCTAGTCTGTGATGAGGCACTTTGTCAAAGGCCTTGGCAAAATCTAAGTATATAAAATCCCAAGCTTCGCCTTTATTGTAATAAATAATAATAATAATAATAGTAATTTGTATGGCGCCTTTTCCAGTAAACTGCTCAAAAGCGCTTGTGAGTTGGCTGTTATTTGTAAAATGTTTTAAACACGTGAGTTTTTAGTTTTTCCTTGAAAGAATCCAGAGTCTTTGCAGCCATGACATTTCCTGGTACCTTGTTCCTGAGTTTTGGTGCTGCAAAAGAGAAATCTCTATCTTCAAATTTATTGTGGCTGCTTGAAGCTGGTTCCGTCAACAAAAGTTTACTGTTGCTCCTTAGGTTATGGCCCTGGTTGGGTTTGAGTTGGACGAGTTGCTGAATGTATGTTGGTGCTTGCCTGTTCAATGCCTTCCAAGTTGTGGTCATCAATTTGAACTGTATTCTGGCAGGAATTGGCAGCCAATGAAGTTTCTTTCTGTGTGGTCCCACACTGTCATACCGTTTTAACCTCTCTATGACACGAACAGCTGAGTTTTGGGCTACCTGAAGTTTGTTCACTAGACGCTGAGATATGCCATACAAAAGGCCATTACCATAGTCCAGGTTTGGAAATGTTTCGCAGATTAAAGTAGGCATTTCGGCACATTTTGTTTACTTGCTTCTCCATTGTCATGTTTTTGTCCATGGTCAAACCTAAATTTCTGACATCCTCTGCTGTTTTGATTGAAGCATTATCAACAACTTTGATTGATGAAAGCTGAAGTTTATTCAGTTGGTGTGGCTTGCCAATCAAGAGAAGTTCTGTTTTGTCAACGTTATTGCACAGTTTGATTTCATGGAGAAATTTCCTCATTTCCGTAATGCATTTCTCAATTGCTATTTCTTGATCTGTAATGTTTGCCTTAAATGATATAATGAGTTGCTCATCATCAGCGTATCTCTGATCCTCAATTTGGTTTCGTGAAGCAACTTCACTAAGTGGAGCAATGTAAGAATTGAACAGGATTGGACCAAGCTTTGACCCTTGAGGGACACCAAATTTGAGATGAAGCTTATCTGATGTTTGGTCATTTATCAAGACTGATTGTGATCTTTCTGAAATGTATGACTTAAACCAGTTGAGAGCTGAGTTGCACACCCCATATCTGTTTTTCAAACTTGCCAGTAAAATATCGTGATCGATTGTGTCGAAAGCAGCTGACAGATCTAGCAGTACAAGCATTGTAATTTCACCTTTGCTCATATTCAACATTGTGTCATTGTGGATCTTTGTTAGAAGGGTCTCTGTACTATGAAATTGCTTATATGCTGATTGCTTGTCATCATCAAGTTTGTTGCGAGCAAGGTGATCCATGTATTGTTTAATAACTGCACTTTCAATTATCTTTCCAAGGAAGGACAAGTTTGATACTGGTCGGTAGTTTTTCTTGATCAGATCAAGTCCTCCTTTCTTTAAAAGTGGCTTAACCAATGCATGCTTTAGATCAAGGGGCATCTCCCCTAAAGTCAATGATGTGTTGACTATTTCTGTTATCAATGGAAGAAATATGTCGATGCACTCAAGCAGTAACCATGTAGGGATGGGGTCTAGTTGACAGTGTTTGACAGGCATATTTTTTATCAATTTCTTAATTTCCGATTCTGATAGGGTTTTGAACTGAATTAATTTGTTTCCTGTAAAACTCACTAACTGCAGTGTGGTTGTTGCCGGAGTCCAGTTGTTTCCTTATTTTCTTGATTTTTTTATCAAAGAATGTGTTGAAGTCATTTGCCAGGTCTTTGCTATTTTCATGACTTGGCAGTGGCAATTCTTGTTTCCTGTTCAGGTTAGAATGAAGTACCTTGAACATGGCCTTTGAATTTACCTTAGTACTCTCAATCTTTGCCCTCAGATCATCAGATTTCAGCTGATTGAGCTGGTCATTTAATGCATTTCGTTTGACCTGGAAATCTTCCCAATCTTTCTCAAGCCCTGTTCTTCTCCAAGTTCGTTCTTTTTAGATTTTTTATGTCGGCATTAGTAAATGAAGTAGGTTTGCGCAGTGTAACCTGCTTCGTAATCAGAGGTGCATGTTTGTCAAGTACCTCAGTTGATGAGTTGTAAAGCCGGACCAGGTGTGACAGGTATTCAGATGAGATTTCTTTTTGCACTTTTATGTACAAGTGTTTGTCAATGTCTTTTCTAAAAAGATTCAAATTAATATTGCGCAGTTTTCTGAAAGCAATTTTCTTTTGGGCACTTTTTATTTTGCCCATTGCCATATTGAAAAGTACACAGTTATGATCAGAGAGCAAGTCACTGACAGCAAAGTCTCTTAGTATTGAGTTCCTTTGTGTAATTACGAGGTCTAATGTGTTCCCCTCTTTGTGGGTTGGTGAAGATACATGCTGTTCAAGACCATACATTTCAAGGATGCTGTTGAATGCTCTGGCATCGTTAGGCTTGTTCATGTGAAAATTAAAATCACCAGTTAACACAACTTCATTGTGATATGTCTGATACTGAGCTAAGAATTGTGTGAATTCCTCAAAAAAGTCTGTTAACCTGTATTTGTTTTTGTGTGAGGGTTCAGGCCAGTACACAAGAAGAATTGTGATCGTTTTGCCATTGTGATTTATTTGGATTTCCATATGCTCAAAAGTTTTGCTTTTCTTGCTGTTGATTTTTTTTGCTTTTAAGCCTGACCTTAAAATGCAGCCAACACCACCACCAGGTCTGTCTTCCCGAGGTGTGCCAATATAAGAGGTGTGCCAATATAAACGTACTCGCCATTTCTTTCCAAGTTTCCAATTTCTTCAGTATCATCTGCCTTTAACCAAGTTTCTGTGAAAAGAAACAAGTCAAGATCAAATTCATCCCCAAAATTCTTCACCAATTCAGTTTTTTCCCAAACTTTGTGCATTCCATACACAGGCTTTTAGAGTATTGTTTTTAGTACTATTGGTTTGTTTTTTTGTTTGGATAGGCCTACAGTGTTCTTCTGGTTTGTCTGAGTGCATCAAAGGATCAAATCTGTTCTGTAATTTCAGAGAGTCTGAGTTGCTTGACCTCTGTTGGACATAGGGTCAGGAACCTTGATTGTATAGATGTCTTTGATTGTAATCATTTATACCAATGCGCAGGACATCAGAGTATAGCTTTGCAGGTTCGGACATAATTTTAAGTGAAAGAGAATTGCACTCTGAGGTCTGTCAGAGACTTGAGGTTAGACTGTGAGTCTCAGGTCTGAGAGAGGGAAGAGGTTATGAGTGGTAAGGTTCTGAGGTCTGTCAGAGACTTGAGGTTAGAGTGAGAGTCTCTTCGGTTTGTCAGAGGCAAGAAGTTAGAGGTCTGTCAGAGAGAAGAGGCACGTTTGGTTATGAAGTCGTTCAGAGGCAGGAGTAGCGAGGCTCTGAGGTCTAATAGAGACAAGAGGTACAATTGGCGGGGCTCTGAGGTCTGTCAGAGACAAGAGGTAACAGTAGTGAGGCTTAAATCTGTGAGAGGCTAGAGGTGGGAAAAGTGAGGCTCTGAGGTCTGTCAGAGTCTATCTAACAGGTTTGTTCAAATCTCCATAAGTTCTACTACCACAGTCCTACCAACCGACCCTCTAAAATAGGGTTTCCCCCTTTTTTAGCCCTCTTACCCTCTTTTTAATGCAAAAACCCTCTTGTTTGACAACTTAAAAACCCTCTAAAAAAATCATTAAATTGTGATTTCATTACTTTCTGTCCTCCGAAATTGTTGAGCTGGTATGACAACCCGATCAAAACTGTGCACAATAAAGCTTGAGGAGGATGCTCACTGCTCAACTACTGTTGCTGATCAGATGCTGTAATTTAGCCTTGAATTTATAAGCTACAGGAAGTGCATTGTAAACCTCCGTGGCCTAACAGTTAGAGTGCCCGCGCTTTAATCCAGTTAGGCTCTCAGGGCGTGGGTTCGACTCCCACTCTCGGCACTTCACTAAATGAGAGGTCCGAGCCCATGGGACGTTAAATGGAGGTGGGTTGTATCCAGTGTTCTATACTGGGGCAACTGAAAGACACTGCACATCCCTGAACTAATAGAGTATGTGGCAGACTCCCAGCCTTACCATCACTCATCCATCATACGGCGGTCGCCATGCTTGTAGAGGGCACTGACCCTCTAGAGCATTAAGAAGATCTGAGCATAGAGGACCTGCGTTCATTAAATACTTGATACTAAACTTTTCAATTGGAAATTTTGGCTATAATTGCGTTTTTCTCAATACAGAAATTTTGTTTATTAGGACCCCGATTTTTTTGTGAAAACCCTCTAAAAAGGAATACGGAACCCTGGAACCGACGTTCCTGAGGTTGGGAGGTCTGCTACCAAGGCGATATAAGTGAATATAGGGCTGCGCCTCTCAAAGCTGTAACCCAGGTGCTAATTGCCATCAGGAGCTAATTGGCTTTACACGTATAGCATTTCAAGACACATGTATCACTGTTTGATATCCAGTGGTCAATAAAATCTGTAATGTAACTTAGAAGGAAGTTGCCTGAAGTTCACAATGAACTCAATTGAAATCTTAGAAATTCATTAAATGTGCTGTCTGAGAGTTGGTAGACCCTTAAATAATGTTGTCTACAGGTTGGACGATGCAGGTTTCTGACTTGGTTAGTTAATCGTATTGTGTGTCTAAGAGTGGGAAATTACCTTTCAAAGTAAAAATGCTGTGTCTGCGACTTGAAGGCTGTTAACTTATCAGGCGGTTTTCACTTTAAAAACTTTTTGCCTTGTGTATATTATGTAAGACAGGCGATCATATAGTCCCTGTGGGACAGCTTACGGCGATCCATTCAATCTCCAAACGACGTCTAGTTTTACCTAAATAATCTGGGTCAAGGGTTCGAATCCAGCTCTTGCCGGGTCACCTGGGCCTCTGTTGGACGGCTGCGTCAATCATCCTTCACCTCTATGCCGTGTCCTCCTCCTGTCCTAATTGGCCTACCATGTGCATAAACATAAAGCCCCAATCATCCCTCCATCCATCCTGACGACAACAAACTCTGCAACAACCCTGCACCACACTAGAACCTTCCTCGTTATTATCATCGCCCGGAGTTTCAATGGCAGTTTAGGGTTTAATGTGATACAACTGAGATATGCAGACATTTACTGTGATACATTGTATAGGCACTCTTGAGCTCTAAATGAAATAACAACTAATTAATTGAGGCTTGATTGCACTTCGGAAAACTTCTGTGTCAGGACTGGCCATTCAATGCCAATCAGCAATATCAGAGGCCAATTCAGTTGCTGAGCCTCAGTAGGCATACATGTCCAATTGTCCATTCAATCATGCTTCATGCACAGGTCTCAATTGACACTGCTTCAATTGACTTGCTTTTGTCTTTCATTTTCTTGCAAATAAAGCAAACACATACGGCCAGACAGAGTGCCCGTATTTGCGAGGTGGCCGTATTAACGAGGTGCCCGAATTAGAGAGGTTTTAATAAGCATAAATGACAGGGGAAATATTTGGTTCCAGGCCAATATGTCCGTAATTGCGAGGTGCCCGTTTTAGTGAGGTGGTCGTAAGGTGAGGTTGAAGTGTAACTGCATGCAACATGATCTACCGCTTCTAAAGCCGTGCTGATCATTTGAGATTAACTTATTACCCTCTATGTTATGAATTATATCTTGTCTAATTGTACGCTCTAGTATCTGGCAACATACAGATGAAAGGCTGACTCGTCTATAATTAGATGCCAAATGTTTACGGCCTTTCTTGTATATTTGCCGAATGTAGGCCTCCTTCCACTTTGTAGGTAATCTCCCTGCATCAAGGCTTTTCTTAAATATAAGGAACAGAGGTAGTTCTAGTATATCACGTATTTCGTACAGAATTTTGGAGTGGATAAGATCTGGACCTGCCGTTTTGGAGGACACATTTAGTTTCTGTAATTGCTTAGCTACTTTCTCCTGAGTAAGGCTACATACAAGGATGGGGTAGGGGGTGGGTGCATTGGTGGGCTCAGGGATATCAATCAGGTCTTCGTTCGTATATACCTCACAGAAGTACCTGTTAAATTCTGTAGCTTTATCGGCATCATTCGTCACTGTTTCCCCGTTACTATTTTTCAAGGAGGGGATAACTTTCTGGCCCCCTGTAGAAAACTTTACATAGTTCCAAAATATTTTGGGATTTGTTTTAATGTTGGCTGCTAGCTGTTGTTCAAATTCTTTTTTGTGCAAGTTGATCCCACGGTTACATTTGTTTCTAGCAGATGTGAAGGTCCCCCAGTTAATTTCGTTTTTATTTCTTTTGTAGGACGACCATGCTCTGTTTTTTTCCTTGATTAATAACCTAGTCGACTTACTGCACCAAGGTGATGATTTGTGTAGTTTAAGCTTAGTCCTTGGGATAAAACGGCTTATTGCTTCGTGCATAGTGTCTTGAAAAAAGGACCATGCTTGCTCAATGGTTTTGCTGGCTAGGATTACCAACCAGTACACTTTACCCAAGAGGTTCCGTATTATTTGGTATCTAATTGAAGATAAGTAGTTCTGATCCTTTTAATTTGCAATTGACACAAACATTTCAAATCTTGAAGTGAACAGTTGGCCTTATCGAATCATTGAGACTGTTTACGACAATATAGTGCAGCATACTGGGGTTATGAATGTTAAATAATGATCCAATACCATTTTTGATGCTCTCAATGTGTTCCTTGCCCCCAAAAACCTAGGACTAGATGCAAAGTGGATAGTTGCTGGGTTATTGCCATTTGAAGGTTTCGTGGGCAATCTTGGACGCCATATTGAAAAAAACACATTTCCGATGGTCCGATTTTGGTAAACTTTAAGTAAAAAAGTACACCTAAACCTAACAGAATCCATTGAAAAACCTTTTGTAGCAATTTTTTGGGGGTTGAGGTGTTATTTTTCACAAATAGACTGGACTACTTACGAGATGTATGAAGTATTTCACAATATTATACTAGTTTTGATACACAAATCACGACACGGCATGCCTTGGTAAAGCAGTTGAATATATGACTAACTCTAGTGTCACTACTTATTCGAGTTTAGCTGTGAAACTTCAGCATCGAGTTTGGCTAAGAAAAATTCTTTCCGGCATATATTCTGAATAGATGGACATTTTCTTCTACCATATGTAAGTTGCCGTGTCCTCTTCCTGTCCTAATAAGCCTACCAAGAGAAAAAGTAAATGACGTAAAGCCCCAATCATCCATCCATCCATCTTCTGCCGTATGTATTATGTATGATCTTGATGAAGCTAGCACAGGAGGCGCAACATCATTAACTGAGATATGACACCATTAATTTTTGCCGCCGGTTACATCGTTAGATTTACCGGGCGTCTATGTTTTGAACTTGTCGGCGTCGTCGTGCATAGAGACGTAGACTCTTTCATAGCCTGCTATAAGCTGGGTCTACTGAATGGCAATCAATGGATGGCAATCAATGGATGGCAGTCAATGAATGGCAGTCAATGGCAATCAGTCAATGGCAATGATGGAGTTACAGGAATTCGCGCAGAAGTAGATTATTTGACTTGTGAAACTGGCAATTTTGCTCTACGTGACGTGTGGTAGAAAACCACTCATTTGCATCTGATATCCACACAGTTTTGTGTCCGTGAAGCAACTGTAGCTAACTGTGAATGAAAAACATTTCCTATCAGTTTGTGCACTTTATGCAGACTGAAACAAACTGCAAAGCCACCTCAATAAATAGCTTTTCTGACATGCAGATATTTGCCAAGATCATGTTTGATGATCTCAGAGCGCATTCTGTAAAACTTTGAAGCCTGATCAATTAGCTCTGTCTTGAAGGGGTAAAAATACATTTTGCAGACTTTTCAATCAAATTTTTAAAAAAAACAACAACAACCAAATTTCATAACACATAATTTAGATAAATTGAACGTAGTCAGAAAGATATCAGACAGAATATAATATAATAATAGAATAGAATAACATTTTATTTAAAGTCGACTAAATAACAATAACAATTATCTGAATGAACTAGGCAGATAGATACATTGTCAGATAGATAGTTTAATGGATAGATAAACATATAATGTAGATTCCCTATCTATCTATCTCCTTCCTTCCTTCCTTCCTTCCTTCCTTCCTTCCTTCCTTCCTTCCTTCCTTCCTTCCTTCCTTCCTTTATATATCTTTCTATATACCTTTCTATATCTTTCTATCTATATAAGTACATCTATCTTAGTTTTTCTATCCTAATGTTTATATTTTAATCTTTCTATTCTAACTATCTGCTTATGGATATGACCACAAATTTCATGTGTATAGAGGCTCGTGAAAATGCGGTCTGAGATGTTAAAATGTGGACAGTGGACACTTGTATAAGCCAAGCTCATAATTCCTCCAGGGCCAGCTGGCGCTGGAGGTCTGTTTTGCCACAGCCATTTTCCGCCGTGGCCCGTGATTTCCGGTTTTGCGTAGGTCAGCCTAATAAAGCAATGAACTAAAAATTGGTTTTGTCCTTTTCTTTCTCTGTATCGCTTCCCAACCCCTCAAATGTGGTCTATGGACACATCCACTGATGATGCACGGGCAGTCACTGCAAATTTGCATCCAAGTGTCCAAAAAATCACTGAAAAAACGATTTTTATGATGTGCCAAATTTGCCGACTTCGGCCATCTTCGGCCTTTATTCCGGAGATTGCCGACACCTAATATTGGTTAGCATGGCTTCCATGTCAGTTGGCTGCTGACCATGGTGGAAGGAGGAGGTGTTGCTGCATCAGCTGAAGGATTTATGAATTTCAGCCACCATTTGCCAAGGTATGTGTTTTACAATATCTCTTTACTTCACCACTCGCCTCATCAATCAATGTGGTTGGATACATTGTAATCTTTGGGCCTTTTGATAGTGTTGTTGTGTCAACTTGTAATAATCCTGCCTTTAGGCCTACTCAATGGAAAACCGCTCTAATATCGCCCATGCATACGATCGTCATTGCGTGTCAATTAAGCAGCTTTCTTTGGTGCAGTTAATTACAGAAGCAGCCAATAATGCTAATTGCAGTTCTGGAGTTTCTTTAGCTTTGTTTCACCCTCAGTTCCCCTAATTGCCATTGAGAATGGCTCAGAGGGGATGAAGTCTGAAGTGTCAAAGCTGATTGCACTTTGCTGTGTAGCTAACTTTGACAGGTACTAGGCCTACACCTTGACATGCATGAATTGATGCAGTGTGATTATGAATTGAAATGAATAGATAAAATAAACAATTACTTATAATGTTTAGGCATTAGACATGTATCAGGGAGTCTGCAGAACAACTTGAATAGCATTTGAGTGTCTGGATACAGTTAGCCTGTGCTTAGAAGTAGGCCTACAGGGCTTAGATGAATTGCTCAATTAAAACAACAGTGTCATCCAATTCAAGTTCACACCTTTTCAGAACAATAGAATATAGACATCGATTCATAAAAATAGAAGAAGATAGATAACTACACTGTAAATATAGATAGATCTATGGATAGATAAATAGATAGATAGATAGATAGATAGATAGATAGATAGATCATAACATAATTGATGTATTCTTAGTTGAAGTATCATCATAATGATTTGACAATTTTATTGAATAAAGAAGCATTTAGGCCTATAGCAGTAAACTTCAAAAGAGCTATTAATTGTCCAGTTTGGTGAACAAACTCTTTTATTTTGGAAAGTTACAAAGAAAGTCTAAAAAAAAATAAGACAATTATTAGCTATAATTTTCTCATCCTCCGACTGGCAGTTAAAATATCTCTGCTTTTATTGGTGAAAACATCCCTTTGTTATAATTTTAAAGCTATTTATCTAAAAATTAAAGCAGACGTAGCCTACTTGATAAATGCATGAGACAATGGTTGATATAACCCAGCTTAGAATTTCGAAATATTCAGTATTCTATCTTCATTAGCATTCAATGATATGAAGACTTAATGTACACTTAATTTACCCCCCCCCCCCCTTTAAAAAAAATATAATTGCTATTTCATGTCTCAGCTTGAATACTATTATCAATTATCAATTGATTGGCCGTTTTAAGGGTTGGCCGTCCTAAATTTGGCCGTTTTGGGCTTTGGCCGTCCCAAATTTGGCCGTTCTGGTTAGTGGCCGTTGTAGAATTGGCCGTTTTGGGTGTTGGCCGTTATGACTGTTATTACAGTACTCCATCATTAGAATGCACTCTTCAGAAACAAAATTATGCAGATAAAAAGTGCCAAATTGAAAATAAAAGTGCTAATATAAATCCTCCATTAAGATATATAATCTTCACGACAGATAATATCATAGGCCTACTTTAGTAACAGAGAATGATTATTTCTAGGCTGCATTATCAGGTTCACTTAATTGATTCATTGCCTAAATAAAGAGTGTCAATTCACAAACCGAATATTGAATACACAAACATGTTATGTTGTTGTTTTTATTGAAACTTGTTTTTGGGTGCCAATCACAACATATTAGGTATTAATTTCCTTTCTGTTTCAGGTTGTCGCAGAGAGCCTGCTGGTGGACTGACCCTGGATATTGACATTCCTCAATTTCACACTCCTGTTTGAAATACTAACAAGGATCGCTTTTGAATGGCGAATCTATTTATTAAAAAATACATGTATTTATACTTGCCAGTAACACTGCTGGGTTGATGCTCTTTCAATAAAAGGTCATTAAAGAAAAAAGTTTGCTCTTGAAGGAATATGTCATTGCCATGATCTCGTGAGTCTTAGGGGACGACCAGATGATCTTTGGGGGGGGGGCTATGGATATTTGGTGAAAAAAAAAAGATTGTTTCCCACTTAACACCGAAAAAAAAAGTTTGTTCAGCACATGGAAATAAAACAAAAGTTTGTTTCCACCTGTAGCTAAGGTACCGTAATGTTAAAATTCCGATAAAAAAGCTTGTTGCGAGTGCAAATGCAAAAAAATTGTCCGTCAACGCGCCGCAAACGAAAAAAAAAGTTTGTCCCGCGGGTAAAGTCTACAGCCCCCCCCCCAACTATCATCTGGTCGGCCCCTTATGACCACTATGGATTTACAAGCCTGACAGCCTGAAGGTTTATTGGCCTGCAAGTGTTTACATTGTATATCGCTGACAGTTTATTAAATATCAATTTAAATTGCTCATCTTGAAGCATTTGAATCTCATCCAAGGATATTAACATTGATACTTTTGCAAATTCATTGTATGAAAATGCAATATTTTGCACGACATTGTGAATTTCATGAAATCTCAACCTGAGGCCTCTGATGTTGGTCTCTTCAATATAATTGTTGTTTTCTAATGTCTCTAAGATATATGATTGTCAAGTTCTGTAATTTCCATCTGAAGAACATTTAATTGCTTCCACTGTCTCTCAATATGGATCGACTTATAAGTAGATCATGAAGTGCGGATAGGCCTAAGACATTTCTCATTTTCTTAAGACTTTCATATGGTCCTCTCCCGATTTATGATGTTACTAGGCCTAATGTTTTCTTTGGAGAAAAAACAAAATTGTATACCCGGTACATCTATAGAGGCCTGTATACAGAAAATGTGTCTCTTTTTTTGGTGCAAGGATGATAAGATAACATTTTTGCTTCAGTAAATTTACTGTTGTGCATAGTGTACATTTCTCAAGTTTTCTGAACTTTGAGGAGATGGTCGGCTCAATTTCATAGCACTCTGGCCTGGAAATCGTTCGGGTCCTCGGCTCAATTTCTGCCGTTGCTCAGTCACCTTGCCACATGTCCAACTGCAGTTTCAACGATCTTCGCCTCATTGCTGTGTATTGCATGTCGGATGGCTCTAGCCTACTACTACCCTTGCTTACATGTAATGTAATATAACACAAAGCAAGAGGCTCCTGATTCTTGCTGCAATAAAGATTGTACGCGTCCAATAAATCCTCAAACTATAGCTGTATGCTTCCTATATATTCAAAGCCTGACACCTACAAGATGTTCCGCAATGGCTCAACTTCACTGACTGTGGCACCTCCAAACAGCCATTTTCCTCCCTGAGGTATCCCTTTAGCACCTGGCCAGACCTCACCTAGTGCCTTGTCAAATCCCCCTTTATAATAAATTTTCTAGTCAAGTATCATAACCAGGGGCCCCCAATCTCACCTGCCTCACTTCAAAACCTGTTAACCTTTCCTCAACTCCACTGACATATATATTCCCCTGTCAACTATCTAGCCCTGGAGGTGCGCATTCCCTGCGCTGTCTAGTTAGAACTGACTTTTCAACCAATCAAAGTTTAAGTGTTACGGAAGAATGAATTTTTGGCAAGAGACTTTACTTCAGTTATATCTTGTCTTAGACACGTTAATTTTCAGTTTCCTGGACAGCTTGGTATGTTGATATCTGTGTACAGCAGTTTAGATTTTTAATTAGAATAGACTGCATTGCTACCACACGTCACGTAGAGTACCATACGTCTTGTAATACATATTTCTATTTGCAATAACTCATTTATGTTTCACTCTAGAACTCAGGGCTTATTGGGCATTGTTTCTAAAGTACCATGCCCTAACACCAGTGCTAAAATCATGAGATTTGTTTTGGAAGTTTTAGTCCAATATTGAAAAAAACTGATTTGGTAAATATCACAGCAATGGAAGCCAGCTAGTCAACTTCAACCCGAATTCCTGTAAATAGTCAATGGCAGTCAATTATCAATGCAGGGAAAGTTTTGGAGGTCATTGAATGGCGTTCAATAAACAAAGGCAATCAATGAATGCAGGGACAGTTTAACTGTCCCTGATCAATGGCAAGAGAAGCCCTGCAGGGCAACTTAGGTGCAATGAATGATGGTAGTCATTTGTGGCAATCAGTGATGGTAATCACTTCAAGTTTCAATGGCAATCGAAAAGATATTTCAAAATTGTTTGACATGCAAATAAAATGTTATTATTTGCTTATTTTACTTTAAATACTGTCCTTATTTAACCTACCAAGTGCATAAATACAGGACGTAAAGCTCCAGTCATCTATCCATCCATCACTCGTTTAACAATTTTTTTCTTATTTTTACAAATTGTGAAATTTTTTTCAGATTTAGACCGCATTATTGAACCTTTACGAGTAACGTGCATCACGAAAGTGAAAGCCAACTCAGTGAAACAAGAATTCAACAGACAGGACGAATTGAAACGATCGGCCCTGAGGGCTGTAGCCGCATTGTTACATATCCCTGATTCTGGTAAGTTATCATTGAGGAAATTCAAAATGGCTCCCATTCTTGATTTGTCCACTTTGAGCCTAGTATTTCACTTGGAATCATGAAATTTGGTGAAAGGATTTTGTATCAAGAACATTTGGAGAATAATGCAGAGACAGAGAAAGATGAAGAGCCTGTACTAACTCTGACTGAGAACAGTCTGCTTTAGAGGCAGGCGAGCTACCGAGGCTGCAGACTGACGAAATTCTCAAGTCTTAATTGGGTATCGATCTGGCTTCTAGGTCACTAGAACTGCTGCCTATCACAGGGTTCCCAACCAACCTGGAAAACCTTGAAAACCTTGCATTTTTGGGTTGTGCTTTTCCAGGTCTGGAAAAACCTCGAAAATGTGATATTTTCGATAAAAACCTTAAAAAAGTCTGGAATTTGGAGTTCTCTTGCCAAAATTGAAAAGCTTCAACAAATTGTGGACTTAAAACGACTTTACGCTGCAGATTTAGACCTTGAAAACTGGTTTTGGCAGCCTGTAAAAACCTGGAAAAAGATTTGAATTTGACTACAGGTCCGCGCTGTTGCCTGTCAGGTCCGCGCTCAGCAGAACTCAGCAGGTCTCAGCAGGAATAAGCTTGGCTGGACTAGCAATTCAAGGGAGCGAGGACGTAAAATAGAGCACCTCCAGAGAAATGTTGTAGTATGCTCGCCCACGCTCGCAACTAAAGCAGGCTGCTGTAGCCTGGTACTAAACTGCATGAGAAAGCTTACCATCAGAAAAGCCCAAAATGTCAACATTAACTATAGAGGAAGTAGAGAATGCTATTGGTAAAATGAAGAAGCCGAAAGCGGTAGACCAGCAAAACTTTCGAACCAAGCATATCCTTGCACTCCCATGAAGTGCCATAGATCATAAGAGCACTCAACTTCATTATTAAATTTTTCCGTAATATCCATTCTGTCAAGTTTGTTCTACCAGTTTTTGCTACCCCCTCAATTTGCTCTGCCCCGTCTTCTGCCACCTCATGTGCATTCAAGCGTGACCATATGAATGCTTACCACTTCTGTTTGATTAAGGACATAGGCACTTGAGAAAACATTAGTATATCAATGAAATTAGGTCTTACATGATTATATTCACATGTACTGGTTGTATGAATGGACTGTATGAATTATGAATGGTGCAGGTAGGCTAAGTGATGACATTACTATTGAATCCAAAAGTTAATTACAAGTGAAGCTTGATCTTGAATTAGTGTGTACAGTTTCATAAATTCCATAAAAATTACTTAAAACATGACACTTTTTCACATAAAGTTGCCTGGTGATGACTTTTTTTTTTACACTTTTACATGAAGCAAAATTATTTACAATCATAATATGTTTTATTTTTGATCACTTGTCACTTAATGATTTTGAGAATTGATACTGGTAGGAATGTTTTCATTCAGATTTGTTTTACTTATATATTTTTTTCTCATTGAGAGAACTTGAAAAAATGGCAAGAAATTAAAAAGATAGAGCCAACACAGTTCTGGAGCCAATAAAAACATTGGCAGAAAGAGCCCTTAAAATAATTCTGGGCCATCTCATCAGGCAAATACGGTATCATTTATAGTTATGCAATACATTGGTTCTGACTTTCTTTTGAGACAGTCCCCAATAACTTGGCTCAAGTGAGGTGATTACCTGATCCACTTGGTTAAAATAATGGGGGGTTAAAAAAGTTTTAGGCTGCAATTCCAAAGATCTATCCTTAAAAGCTGAATGTATATCTTTTAATCTAAAAGTTGCTTTAAACAAAATTAGAGTCATATTTAACTTCTATCTGTAGTTTTTTGTAATTACCATTATAAGCCAAATGTAAACAATACTATTTTTCAGGGGTGCCACAACTGGAGGGGGACAGGGGGGGGGCAATTGCCCCTCCTGCCCTTGTCCAAGGGAGGCAGGGCCCCGCGGGGCAGAGGTGCCCTTTAGATCTTTAAGAAAAAAAATTATTAGGCCCCCTTTTAATAATTTAAGGCACAAAGTATATTCAAAACTATTTTGACTCTATTTAAATTTTGTCATGCGAAATTGGCATGAATATGATTTGCCCTTTTTTGTCTGACTGCCCCTGCCGCCCGTGATTCCTTCCGGCACCCCTGCTATTTTTGTTTGGTCCAGTGGTTTCGAAAGGCATGTAAAGCAGCTGCTGCAGTATGTCACACACTGCCAGCAGTTTGTATACCTTCGTAAATATGTGTTCATTAGGCCAGGAGTGTTGCGAACACTTCTCTTATGCCCCTATCATGTTGACATCTAGTTTCATATACCATTTTTACTTGCTTCATATTTTTTCATCTTGTTTTGTTATATTAACTGTCATTCAAAAGCTTTATAGCTTGTGATACGTGTGTTACCTTTATATCAAATTTTACTTTAATACCTCTTGTATTAATGTATGATTTTGTTCCCAATCTAATCTTCGGTTAAGTTTGATAGTAAATGAAATATTCACAGTTGATATTCTGAATCTATTCCTTGTTTTTTTTTTACAGTGTATTCGATGAGGCTCCTGCATGAGTCCTAGCTCCATTTGATGTTTAAATACATGTTTTTTTTTGGGTTTTTTTCAGACATCTACACTACTGAAGCCTATCATTTGGTGGGTATAGTCTGTAAGCATCTCCAGGACTAGGAGGTTTGCTTGTGATTTGTAAAGCCCCAGCTCCGCAGACGACATGTTCAGCCTGATTTAATAAGGACCAAGTGCTTGCAAGGTGATTATTACACTCAGTTGTATTTTGGCCCGGATTCTGACTCCCTAGGTCTCCTGAACTTCCTACTCACCTTGTTGGCATAATTTGAACACCTTTTTCTAGTGGTTGAAAGAAATTCAATCCGGAATGTTTCATAACATAAATTTGCGAAATTTTTTTGTGACAAATTACATGAGCAAGATGGAAGTCAGTTGGAACTTACCAGAAGGATGCTTTATACATGGTACAATAAACTACAGAAGAAGATATATTTAAGTTTCAAAAACATTATCTCAGTTGTATGTGGAGGTGAATATATCTTTACCTGTACTTTCGGTTGACCGGGAAAAGACAAGCTTCAACCATATCACAGATTCCATACAAGATTGACCGCAACTGCCCCTCAGCATACGTTCTTGGACCCTATCTTTGACGTTGTAAGCAGAAAACTGCAGTTTGGACGGCGAATATGAATTTCCTAGCAACCAAGATGGCGGACACGATGCCAACAAACAATGTGGATGGACCAGACAACGGAGTTATGGACCCAGATCAGCCAAGGAATGAAATAGAACAACAAGTAAATGAACACAGGACCAATGGAAATCATTGATGTGACGGGATGGAGAGGGAGGACCTGAAGCTGAGGATACGGAAGAAAGCACTGTAGAAAGCACAGCTAAGAGCACCCAGGAAGAACCTGGAAATGTCCAGCTACCCCCCCCCCCTCCCCTCAGCACAGCCAACAGCCAATCAGCCCAATAGAACAAATTACCCAGACAAGGAAATATAAAAAATTAATGCCAAACTGATGAGCCTCAGGGTAAGGGACATCCACCTCAGAGGAGAAGGAAAAGCAAAGGAGGTTAATCTGAGCCAAACTAGTAGTGAAGGAAGCGCTAGCTCAAGCAGCAGCAAAGAGACTTCCAGCCCAAGCTCAAGCGGCGAAAGTGACCGAAAAAAGGAGAGAAAAGAACAGCAGCTAGCCAAAATAGGAAAGTGGAGAAATACACGAGAAAGAGCAGAGAGTTGGAGAGGGACCTAACGAAAGCACATGGAAAGATATAAGAAAAGAGAAACATGATAAAAAAGAGAGACTCTGACCTCAACCACCAGTAGAGAAAAATCAGTGAACTAGAAAAAGAAAAGCTTACCAACAATGAATCTCTCAGACAGTCCCAAGATACCGTCAACAAACTGCAAGACAGGATCGCGATCCTAGAAGAGATCAAAGAGGATATAAAGAAGCAAAAGTAGGAAACAAACACAAAATGTGAAGCGTTGGAGGAAAAAGTCGCAGCAATGGAAAGAAAAGTAGTGGAGACTTGAGTGACTAAACGATGAAATAATCGTGAAAGTAACATCAGCCAGATCCAATGCGAACACTGAAAGAAGAGAGACCACAAACACAGTGGATTTCAAGGCTGTCCTCATTGGCGACTCCGACTCCAGGAGGGGCCCCTACCTCTCCAGAACCAAAGCATGGGACTAAAGGGAAGACAAGTATGTGATGAAGAACATTGCTAAAATAAATTTAGAAAAAGTTTATGATCTAGCCTTTTGCCGCCTTGGTTCCAACGATGTGAAAAATGGAAAGGACGGGAAGCATGAGGTGGAAGACCTGGTAGGAAGGGTGAAGAAATTTTATGTAGCAAAGACAAACTTCATCATTGAATTACCACCGATTAAGCGGAGAGGAAGAGAAGCGAAGCGCGGGATTGTTAATTGTGAAGCTGAGAGAAGTGTTGGACACAGAATCCCTCGACTATGCAGCTTTGGAAAGCAAGATAAGACAAGGCCTGGAGCAGAGCATTGACAGAAGAACGATCACAACAGAAAAGGCAGAGATAATGACAATTTCAAAGGACTGAGGAAACGAAAAAGGAATTGTGAGCCAGACTGAGGAACGCCATACCTGAAGAGAGAAAACAGTCACTAGAAGAATACTATGGAGCCAAAGAGAACTCCGAGAAGCCATTGAGAAATCCTAATCGGAAAGAGTGAGAAAATTACCATATCTGGATAGTCAGGAAGAAAAGATGTGAGCATGACACTATTGGTGAAACAGGACAAGCGATACTACATGCAGAGAAGGCTAAAGACCACATCGCTGACTACTTTGAAAACCTGGGCCAAGCAAGAGAGGCAATTAAGCATGGAAAAGACTGGACCAACACCGTTATCAATGCAAATCAAGCGACAATGAGAAGGCAGAGAGAAGAATCCCCCCCCCCCCCCCCCGAACTGAGTGCTAACACAGAGAAAGGAATGGAGAAAACAAGGAGAGAACTGAAGAATAGGAAAAGCTGCTGACCAGACGACATCCCAAATGTGGTATTAAAAGGATCAGAAGACACCTCAATGGAGTACTGATGGACGAGGAGATCCCTGAACCTTGGCAGAACGGCAGAATCATCACCCTGTACAAAGGAAAAGGATAGAAGGGAAAATGCTCAAATGAAAAATGAACAACAATCAGCAGCAGCAAGCTCTCCGAGAGGATCATAAAGTAAAGGGCAAAAGAACACATAGGCATCAGCGACATGCAAGGATCAGAAAAAAAAGTGCCAACACAGCAGACCACACACTTGCCCTGAAGGAAACGATTAGAAAGGGCAAAAATGTGTATATAGCATTCGTCGGTGTCACTAAAGCGTACGTCAGAGCTTGGGCTGAAGGAATAATGTATGTTATGGAAAAACAAGGACTAAAGAACTGACTGTGGCGCAAGATAAAGCTGTGAAACGAGGACCTGGGAGCAGTAGTTAAAACCAAGCATGGAAACACAAGGGATATCAAGATGAAGGACAACATCAGAGAAGGCGTAGTCCTTTCAGTCATCATGTATGCAACGCTCATGAACGAGATAGCTAAAGAAGTAAGAAGAAGGTAACTGGGAATAAACGTTTTGGGAGAGCACAAACTTGGATGCCTCCAATGGATGGACAATGTCACATTTATATCCGGAAGTAAGGAGGACCTATAGGAAATGCTGGACATAGCACAGAAAATGGGAACAAGATATCGAATCAAGTTTGGAGAGGAAAAAAGCAGTTCTTAAAAATAGGAAGAAAACTACCTTAGACGGAAATCGAACTCAGAGAAATGAAACTCTGATACTGAGACAAATATAAGTACCTGGGCACTGTATTCACAATGATGAACAACATTGATGACCACCTCGTAGAAACCAAGAGGAAAGCTGAAGCAGCGTACAACACTGCCATGTCCATAGCAGGGAGCTTGGACCTAAAGAACATTTAACTAAAAGTGATGTGGGAACTCCATGACACCTGCATATTCCCTATCCTAACATATGGGTAACATCATGTAAAGGATAGTAAGCAACTGGAAAAAATTTCAACATCTATTGAAGAAAGGGTTCGCCTGAGGATGGAATCCCACACCTTGGAAACCTGTGATTATCATGTATGCATTAATTGGCAATGTTCAACAGGAAGATGACCACTGGAGAGACTTTTAACAGTTAGAAAAGATGAACTGAACGGATATGTGAAGGTTTGGCAGGCCAAGTAAAGAGTTGTTGCGAGGGACACCGAAGATACTTGCAGCGGAGATTAACCGGAGATGACATCCTTGGTCATGCAACAAGGGGAGTCGAAGAACAACATTCAGACTTGACACTCCAAGAGCAAGTGAGGATCGAACATGCACTTGTGGCAAAGTACTCTAGAATGACAGAAGGCTGAAGATTCACAGAATGAGGATGTGTGCCGACCAGTTCATGAAATGATGCCGGGGGCAAGTTTGCTTGGTGCGATGCTGGAGGAAGCAGACCGGGATGCAAAACCAAGCTTCAGGAACCTCCAGGTTTCAGTCAAGTGACAAGAGAAGGACTTTGGCAGGTTCTATCACTAAATAACACAGATGTCGGCAAGGTAGACTGTCAGAAGCAAATGGCTAACCTCTGCAAACACTACAGCTGACCCACTTTGACAAAGATGTTAATACCATTTTTGAAGAGATTCCATTTGGCCAAAAAGGCAGAAGATTGGCAATATTGTATTTAATTACAGTCAATACCAGCCATGATTGTTTCAAGTAAGCTGAGAAGGGCCACAGAAGCTGAATAGACGAGGGAAGGATATAGCGGCTGTAAGGAATCAATTGAAGAGGTTATATCAAGAAGCCAGTGATAGTCAAGACTGCGAATAGAAGAAATTTTTGGCATAGTGTGCAAAGGCAGACAAGGAGTAGGGTACCAGTCAGTGCAACAATGCAGCGGAGAAGATACCAGAGGGAGGCTAGAAATGACTTACTCAGCAAGGAGAGATGGCACTAGAGGGGACTCAAGTGGAACCATGCACAGATGATTCTGGCCAGACGCAAGAGCTATCACAGCCAGGAGGCAGACCACAGCGCTGAGATTCTTGAGGTAACACAAGAACCTTTCAAAGCTACCCCTCCAATGTTGGAGCAACAGGCTAGACAACCCAAGAAGAAGGAAATCCCGGGGAGGAAACCAAGGGTGAAGTGGCCGAAGTCAAGTCAAACAGCTGAATGGAGCACTTTTGAGGAAGACGCGGAGAAGATTCTAGAGACTACCATGGTAGGATCAGCCAAAGATCAGATAAGAACCTTGGCAGTCCTCATGTACAACATTGGAGCGGTGAGGTTTGGAACCACGAAGCAGAAGACGAGAGAGGACAGGCCAAAAGGAGGACCCAGCAGAAGACAGCGTCAAATAGCTGAACTGAGGCGACATAATTATCAGAAACCTGAAGAAGAGGTGGAAGGAAGTCAATGAAGATGGGAATGAAGAACAAAAAACCGGGTTAAAGGAGCTTCGCGATGATTTACGCAGCAAAGTCGCTCAGGAGGGCGGAAACATAAGCCAGGAAGAGGAAATTGAAGGAAAAGAATCGCAGTAGATTTCCCTCGGCGACATTTGGGGAGCCCCGCAGCGGAACATTAGAATGCTAGCAAGAAGACCTGGAAGAACACTTGGCAAGATTTGAAGAAGTCACAATGACCACCTGCGGGATGAACCATTAGAGATTCCAGAAGGCCTCGATTTACCAGCCCCTCCAGTGGTTCAATTTGACGAAGGCAACATAAGATGGAAGGAAGTTAACGACACCGTCAAGAAAGCCAGGTCAAAATCGGCACCAGGACCAAGTGGAATCCCGTATTTGGTGTACAAAAGATGTCCAAGACTGCTGAGAAGACTTTGGAAGCTACTGCAAGTTATATGGAAGAGGGGAATTCTACCGAAGGAATGGATGTTGGCAGAAGGATGCTTTGTGCCCAAAGAATTAGACTCCAAAGGAATTGAGATGTTCAGAGGAATCTCCTTGTTAAGTGTAGAGGGGAAGATATACTTCGCCGTGTTTGCCAAGAGGATGACATCATATTTGGTCCAGAACAAATACCTAGAAGTGGACGTTCAGAAAGGAGGTATTTCAGGGCATGCAGGATGCATAGAGCACAATGGGGTTATCACACAGTTAGTTAGAGAAGCCAGAGAGAAGAAGGGACATCTGACAGTCATTTGGCTCGACCTGGCGAATGCGTATGGATCCGTCCCCCACAGACTCATCGACCTGGCCATGACAAGGTACTTCATCCCAGAGCGGACACAAGAGTTGGTATTGTCCTACTACCACAACATCAAGGTCAGATTCACTACGAAGAACTTCACAACATTACCCCAGAGAGTAGAGAAGGGAATTGTAACGGGCTGCACAATATCCGTTGTGCTGTTTGTGATGGCCTTCAATCTCTTGATAAAGACAGCGCAGAGTGAATGCAGAGCCCGGTGACAAGATCAGGATGCCGCCAGCCGTCAATAAGAGCATTCATGGATGATCTGACAATAACGACTGAGAAGGCAGCTGGAGCAAGGTGGATAACCAGGAGCTTGGAGAAGTTTGTAGAATGGGGAAGAATGAAGTTCAAGGCCAAGAAATCCAGAAGTGTAGTGATCCAGAAAGGGAAAGTGAAGGACACGTACTGCTTCAAGATTCAAGGCGAGGACATACCACCACTCGAGGAGCAACCTGTGAAGTGTCTGGGGAAATGGTACTACAACGGCCTCAACGACAAGGAGAACACCAAGAACTTCGTTTCACAGATGGAATAGGGCCTAGAGGGGATAGAAGATGCGCAGCTTCAAGGGAAGTTCCAAGGTGTGGATGCTTCATCATGGACTGATACCCAAGCTTCGATGGTCGCTGATGCTATACGACATCTCGCTCTCAACAATAGAAGGAATGGAAAAGAAGATCAGCAGCGAGGTTAAGCTGTGGTTGGGAGTACCAAGAAGTTTGTCAGTAGTGACCCTTAACAGTAACTCTTCAAAGTTGCAGTTGCCATTCCAATAACGTATGGAAGAGTTCCAAGAGAGCGAATGCAGGAACAGCCCTGTCCTTAAGAGATAGCAGAGACGAGAAAGTGAAACAAGCTGGTGTGGTGCAGAAGACAGGAAAGAAGTGGTCAGCGCATGAATCCATACAAACAGCGAAGTCAAGACTGCGCATAGAAGACATTTTTGGCATAGTGTGCAAAGGCAGACAAGGAGTAGGGTACCAGTCAATGCAACAATGGATCAGAGAAGATACCAGAGGGAGGCGAGAGATGATACAGAGGAAGATCAGGCAAGAAGAAGAAGAAAGGCGGATTGAAAAGGCAGTGGGAATGCGAAGCCAGGGAGCTTGGCTGAACTGGAACTCGGTGACAGAGAGGAGAATAACGTGGAATGAAGTGTGGCGATCAACATCTTATAGTCTGAAGTACCTGATGTGCTCAGTTTATGACTTGCTACCAACACCAGCTAACTTACAGCTATGGGGAAAGAGACAAGATGCCCATTGTGCAGAGGAAGAGCAAGTCTGGAGCACATCCTATCGAGCTGCAAAACTGCACTGAAGCAAGGCCGATGGCGACATGATCAGGTATTGAAAGAGTTGGCAAGGGAACTAGACAAAGCGAGGAAGGAAACAAAGGTCACAGGAAGTACCAAGTTCATCCACTTTGTAAAGGTATCGTATGAAGTGAGGAAAACAGAAAGACACTGGTCGAGGCCTACTGGCCTCAGCAGAGGACTGGGAGATAAGAGTAGACCTGGAGCGTCAATTGAAGTTCCCGTGGAGATAACGACAAACCTGAGGCCGGACATAGTCATGTGGTCAAGGGGAAGCAGACAAGTCATCTTGATAGAACTCACTGTCCCTTTGGAAGATCGAGTTGAAGAAGCCTTTGAAAGGAAATATATCAAGACCTGATGGCAGAATGTGTGGAGTCAAGGTGGAAAGCCTGGATTTTCCCTGCAGAAGTCAGTGCCAGAGGATTTCCAGCACACTCACTATGGAAAATGTTGTCAATGTTGGGCCTCAAAAGAAGACGGAGCAAAAGTGCAGCGAAGAATGTTTCAGAAGCAGCTGAGAGAGCATCAAGCTGGCTATGGCTCCGAAGCGGGGACAAATTTGGGGATGGCAGAGATGCAGCCTGAAGAAACAGCAAGGCAAAACGGTGGCACATAGGACTTGATCAACCCTGCGGACCCACCACAAAGAGGGAGTTTTGAGATGGGTCGAAACTTCTGAAGACGGATGGCACTCAACTGAGGATGCCATCGTCTGATGCAGTGAAGATACTTACACAGAGGAAGGTCAGGCAAGAAGAAGAAGAAAGGCGAATAGGCTGCAAAGCCAAGAAGCTTGGCTGAACTGGACTCAGTGACAGAGAGGAAAATAACATGGAATGAGGTGTGGCGATCAACGTCTTACAGTCTGAAGTTCCTGATGCGCTGAGTTTATTATTTCCTACCAACACCGGCCAACCTTCAGCTATGGGGAAAGAGACAAGATGCTGAGTGTCCATTGTGCGGAGGAGGAGGGAGTATAGAGCACGTAGTATCAAGCTGTTAAACTGCACACAAGCATAGCGAATGCCGCTGGCAACGTGACCAGGTATTGAAAGAGCTAACAAAGGAGCTACACAAAGCAAGGAAGGAAACAAAGGCCCATGAGGTGCCAAGTTCATCCACTTTGTAAAGGCATCAGTGGGGAAAACAGAAAGCCTCAGCGGACGACTAGGAGATAAGAGTAGATCTGCAGCATCAGTTGAAATTTCCAAGGGATATAACAGCCACTAAACTGAAACCGGACATAATCAAGTTCCTTTTATCTGTGTATTGAGACCACCAGCCTGCGCTAACGAAGCACTAAGGTCTTAAACTACAATGTCCACTGTGAAATATGAAGTCAAAGTTTTATGGATGATAAACGAAAGTCAACAAAGCTCTAGTAATAAAGGGGTGGTAATATTATGGCTCTATCCCACATATGATGGTATGGGAGACACAGACACAAAACCACTTCCCAGGGTATATTGCACAATAGCTGAGAATTATCTGCTGGTTCCAGCTCGATTTACAGACAAAAAACAACGGCATGACAAAGACCTTAGCTACATCAAGAGTTCCTGTTTGCAGAAGCCATGACTTTTCTGTGAAGACGGTCAGGGTCAAATGAATCAGGAAACTGAGGATTGACTTCCATATGAAAGACCAGCATTGAAAGCATCCCTATGAAGATTGGTCGAGAAAGGAGAAATAGGAGACCGTCAGCGTAGCATTGTAACAAGAGATTTAAGAACATCTCCGGGAGTGCAGCGGTAACCACCTGGAACTGGTATTTGTGACTCTGTTGAGTTGGAGAGCATCAGACAGTAAGGAGAGAACAAATTGGATCACACGAGAGGACACTGAGCATCTGGCAGAAAGACAAAAGTAGCATGCAGTACCTATGCTTTAATGTCCTAGCAATGTCAACGAATTAGCAAAATGATGAAAGAACATAGGTGAAGTATACAGTGAATCTCCTTCGAACAACTTACCAAGTCACATGATTGTGCGTGAATATGCAGATACAATACGAGGAATGTCCCGCTGGAAATCAGAAAGAAGAATGAATGTGTGACCTGTACAAGGAACAAAAAAGAGCAAGGTTTCGTAAAATATACAAGATTTGAAACCCCACAGTCCTAGTTGATGCGGTATTTTTTATAAGAATGGAACAACTGTCTAAGAGTAATTATTACTTTGAAAACAAAGTGCTAAAGTCGAAGGAGAGATGTAATACACCATGGTGATGCCTGTACAATTGTATAGCAAGAAAGCATCCCTTCATGACAATTCCAAAGATGTTGGACTGAGCAGAAATTGGATGTTTCAAATGTTAACTTGGATTGTACGGAAGAGGGATACCGCAATGAGGTGAAGGATGATTGCAGTGAATGTGGGACAATGAGGCTGGAAAAGTGTCCAGATCCAGCTATTGGAAACCCGGTGCGCTACCTTTAGTTGGCTAGCCTCTGAGCTGAATGTTTCTACATAGTGAAGAGTGATATTCACTGAAGCGGAAGTTTCGTGTTGTTTTAACTTGAGGTACCGCTGTTTTCACAGCATGTTCACCTCGCCATTTATATTGACAGTTTATGCCAAAAATTAGTTTCATAAGGAACTTTAAATCTTCACAATGGAGAAGATCAAGTTTTTGTGAGGTACCGCTGTTTTCATAGCGTGTTCACCTTGCCATTTGTATTGACGTTTTATGCCAAAATATGTTTCATAAGGAACTTTAAATCTTCACAATGGAGAAGATCCCAAGTTTTTTGTGTGTAACCCCGTCAGTTGTCAAAAGTACACCTCGAAAAGCACGTGGAAAGAGCTGCATCATCTGTGGATCTTGCAAGGAACCACGTCTTATTCAATCAGAAGTCGGTTCAGAGAAGAAATTGTCGACTTTGCTCTCCAAGTACCTTGAGGTCAACATAGTTGAGGGGATCATTTGTCGGTCTTGTCAAGGAAAGCTATTGACCATTGACAGCAAGGTCAGAGATCTAAAGGACAGCTTCTCCAAAAATAGTCGCACAAAACGCTTGGCTAAGTCGCCTCTAGACAACAACAAGGAGAATGTCAGACGCTCACAACCCAAGTCTGCAGTCTTGTCATCGGATCGATTTTCGACTCCAGCAAGTCAGCCATCCAGACCCCTGCTTGCCAGGCCACTTTTTCAAAGAGTCAGTGATGCTAGTGTTTCGCCCGAGGTTGGTTTAGCGCCATTGCCGGATGATTCCCCTCGCAAGATGACTGATCATTCTTATGCTAAGACATCCAATCGCAGTAAGAAAAGTGGGAAGCTTGAGACGACGAAGAAAAATGCTTCAGTAGAAGATAATGAGAATTCCAGTGGCAGTGTGATGCTTAGCCTTCACGAGGACACAATGTCATACTTGTCAACGCCGCCTGACCTTTCTGTTCGTGACAGAACTGAAATTCAACGTTTGGCTAACATACAGTATCTCTCAACACCAGACTTCCTTAAGCGTCTGCTCAGCATACCCGACCTAAACAAAGGAATAATGGCTGTTTTGTTCGACAGGATCAGGAGGGGTTTCCATGAACTGCGATCGAGAAAGTTAGGCAACCTGAGTTACTTGATGAACAAGGAGTTCTTGGAAGTAAGCCAATTTCAATGGACCAAGGTGATTCAAGAGCTCCAAACAAGGTTCCCTGACCTGTTCATCATACTCCTCGCTGCTGTCGTTCCTGAGAAGCTACCGGATGAAAAGAAAATGCTGCAGCTTGTGCCAAGGCTTGGTCTTGTCTACAGTGTACTCGCACAGAGCCACAACCCGTTGTTGTCACTTGCCCAGAGAGTACTCACCGTCACGCTTCAAGACAGCATCTGTGACCAAAAGGTAGGTATAATCCTTGTAATATATGAAGCTTATCGCTTGTTTCTTGAAACTAACTTTTTTTACCCGAAGCAATTCTTGCGAACGGGTTTTTTTATATTTTATATCCGATGAAAACAGGGTTGCCACAGGTTAGGGAAAAGTGAGGAAAAGTCAAGTCAGGGAACTTTGAAATTACTCAGGGCAATTTGTGATTTTGTAAAGAGGTCAGAGGAATCTCACCTCAAGTGGCCAGGGAAATTTTGCATAAAAACTAATTCACGACACAAAAGACGGTGGCAGGGCTCCAACCGGCCCTATATTTCCTGTAATTCCTATATATTTTTTGCCCCTATATTTTCAAACTTTTTCCCAAAAATGCTGGTAAATACCTTTATTTTCATGGCATTAAGTTTGCAATTTCCATCTTTTCATGTGACATTAAAAAGGATTGTTTACTGTTTAGCGTTTGTCTGGCAGAATACCAGAATTCCTGGTCATTCCTTGGTCAGTATGCCAAGGTCAGTATGCCAATGTATCTTGTCTCAACATTGGTCAAGTCCCATCCAATACATTCTTTCGATATGCGGAGTTAAAACTTACTATAAAATCCCTGTTTTTTTGTTGCGGCCGCTGGGAGGCCTGCGACGGTTTTGTGATAAGAACGACAGATATTAATGACGTTTGCCCGTCTGATGGTTATGAAGTGGCCGGTGGCTGCTGGGTGGCTTTGCCTGCATGGTTTCGAACCCGGGTGGGGAACCCAATATTTTCAGTGAACCTTCATGAGTAAAATCCCGGCTGGATTTCGTTTGGATGAGACGTTTAAAAGAATTGGCGGCTCTTTGTATCATTGCCTATGCTGGCAAAGTAAAAGATCCCTCACATGGGGTAAATGTGTAATATGACATTGTTGAGGTCTCCCGATCTCTCTCCCATCTCATCAATCAACCCTCATGAGCACTCAAAACTGGGCTTAGAGGGCTGCACTTACCATATCTATCTATCTGTCGCTCTATCAAATCAGGAATCGATAGCTCTAGGCATCTTGACTGAACAACCTGGCATCCATTTTCTTTTTGTTTTAAATTGCTATGTAAAAACACAAATAGCAATCCAAAATTTTGTGCGAGAGCCTGTTTGGTGGTCAGGGAAAAGTCATGGATTTCGAGATCCTACTTGAGTGGCATTGCTGATAAATGCCATATCCTTTCTCTCCATCCAATATGTATATATGAAAATGTGAGGAAGCCTGCGCAGGGAGCATTAACAATTGTGATATAATTTAAAATGTCTGCAAGGAAGTTTAATATGCTGTAAAGTTGCTGAATGCTGAGGGTTTGCTGTCATACAGCTAATGTTATTTTTTAATTTCTAATTTTAAATAATTATTTACGTTATGCAGTTGCTTTTGTTTAAAATTAAAATTTATTTCTTGAATTTCTGTTGTGGCGAATTAGGCCAGACATAATTGATCTTTTAGCTTCTCAGATCTTTTCGAGGCACTTTTTCTAGGGTCGGTTGGTAGGACAACACAAAAAATGGGAAATCTAAATTTTTTTATAATGTCAATTAGATAAAAATTGTATGCCCTTTTTTTCCGTCGGCATAATATTTATTGTGTTGGCGGGTCAGAGAAGCTAAGAATCGATTATGTGTCACCTTACTATACATGTACATGATAAGTATTTAATTGAAAACTTTCCTTAACCTATATTCCTGTTACATTATATTTTCCACTTCCATAATCCGACAATTCTCACTCTGCAGCCATTTATAAACAATTGCATCACTCAGTTCATTAAAATGTGGTAAGTGCATGAGATCGAGAGTTACCTGATTGCACCTTCAATTACATATATATACATTTTATCCATAATCACTGATTTAGTTGCATTATTTGTGATGCCAGTGACAAACAATAATACAACAGTGGCTGCTGTGTGACGATTGTCTTGTCAGTTTTATTGTTGTTGTTTTTTGTGCTTTAATAATTGTACTTACATACTGATAAAATTGTTTTGTTTTTGTTCCACTGATCAGTTAACTAGTAAATGATGTTCTACCGTTCATCAAGAATTCATCTCCACTAATCCTCTGTCATGATGGGTATGTTTTGTGTATTGTGTAATATGTTATCATAAATCTAGATCAACTTTGCAGTAACTTCAAATGTATTGTAAAATAGGATGATATAAACGTTGGTGATGTTCTAAGCCAATTACTGAAGTCACTTTTCATGTAACTGCTGCATATTTTACTTACCTCAAATGAGACAGGAGTTACTTTTTATGAAAGTCTGTCCATTGTTATGGACAACCAAAGTGTTCCTATTTTACTTAAGTCATTCCCTTATGTGTATAGGTGTTCGACCGGCTACAGAGATGCGGTGTGACATTGAACTATGACAGTGGACGGGATCTGCAGATGGCTGCTGGTGCACACTTTGAAGAGGAACTTGTGCAATGTGTCAAGTCTGGAAAGAGGTATAAAATAGTTCCACTAAGAGTTCTTGGATTGATTACAATGCTTTAATGTAAATGTGACAATGTCACCCTTTTAATTGCACGTGTTTCCTCAAACACAATATGGTGAGGCTCAGGCATTGAATCCATAGATTCTTGTGACTCTTGTCCAAATATATTGCAATCATCAGCATTTGATATTCTAATGGCGTTTTTAAAAATTCAGTCCCGGTGATATTTTTTTAACTTTTCCTCTGTTACAGTACTTGGTTTACACAGGCTGTTGGACCAGTGCCATGCTACTACACACAATCGTTACTGTCACTTGTAATTTGTGTCCCAAAATATTGTATAACAAGTTAATTCCGGGCAGTTCTAAATTGTGAGGCTGGGACACTTGCCTCGTATTTGTTGCAATGGACTTTTTTTGGTAAAGTTACAATTGGATATTATTATTTTTTGTTTTAGGTTTCGCATTGTTGGCGACAACATAAACTGGACTTTTGGTGTGGGTGAAGAGCGCAGTGACCATAAGGCACGCATGCACCATGCCTTTGGTTCGATTGCTGTCGTACAAAATGTCTCGTTTGATGACCTTCCGGATGTGACTCCTCAAAGATCGTGGCTGTCTGCGAATCCAGAAGATTTTCTGCTGAATTCTGTGGAGTGGGATGAAATCAAGATGGAGTATGTTAACCTCATCGCCAGGGTTGCTGTGAGATTGGTGCCGTCTTTACAGTTCCTTGGATGTGTCTCCAAGCCTATACTTGGCAAGTACAGCGAACAACTGAAGTCAAAGAACAAGGTGATTCCGCTGCCTATACTGCACAAGAATGAACAATACCTCGCCGAAGTTGTGCCAATAATGGACATGTATGAAGACATTGTTCAAACTACATACAAGGCTGCTGGTGTTCCATTAGGCAGGATTCACGTAGGTGGTGATCAAATGACCAGGGAACGCTTCACGGGGGCTAAGCGTGCCAGACTGGGTCATGAAATTCCAGGCCAAGACTTCTGCCACCTTGGGCCGATTTCGTTTGAGCTGTTTCATATGCTGATGAAATATATGGAGTTGAACTTTGAGCAACTCTATCACAAAACCAGCACAAAATCTGGAACACTGAAAGCCGAGGCAATCCGACTGGGTAGAAGTAGCGTTGATCCTGATGTACGAAAGGCATATGCTGCAGACAAGGACTTCTTTGTCACTTTTGCTGACGGATACATTGTTGAAGCACTGCTTACATTTTTCGAAATGAAAGACATCAATTCCATGCCTAATAGAATGCCTCCTCAAGATGTTGATCAAGCCGAATGGGTAACTGCAGTTCTGATGGATTTTGTCAACACTTATCTACCAACGCCGACTACAATAAACAGTACCATCGGTGAGTTTAAATTATAATATTTAAGACTGAGCCGCTAAGAGGAGGGGGATAGCTCAGTTGGTAGAGTGTCGGGCTCCTATGGGGAAGTGCTGTGCCTGCATGGTCGAACCCCGGCAGGGTCAGCCTCTCTATGAGCCTCTATGTATAAATAGCCCCTGACCTTGTCATTTCATTTATCACACTGCGATCAACCCTCAGAAAATATCCAAGTGACAATGCTGAGTAATTATCCAGATCCAGAAGTCTATTTATAAACTGATAAACAGCTGGTCGTACCAACTTTGGATTATAGATGGAGCCACTAGGAATGTAGTTGCATGAACTTGACGTGGTAGTTTGACAGTTAGATATTTTTTTTAATTTTGCAAACTTAATCTATGGGACCTGCCCATTTGGCTAAAATACTTTTTCATGTAACACTGCAAAGAACCACTGCACAATTAATATTTCAGATTTAGCATGTATCAATTTTGGAAGTTGTCAAACTTTAACTATAAAGAGAACGAAGATGGATTCTGAAATATGTGCGTACATCATTAAAGCTGGGGAGCTGTAACTTTAAAGGAGTTGAGTATAGACGTTACCATGTTCAACAACAAAAAAGAGTTGCTTCTAGCTGCATTAGATCTTGTTTAAATACCAATTTGAAATTCAGAGGACCATGATTTTCTGGATATATATATGTGAAAATGGGTGTCAAAACCTGAGTACACTTGGGTCGCTTGTGATAAAACATATCGGCATCATTCAGTTTTGCAACCCCTGGGTTCTTGTTTATCTCTGTATTGTCATTTTCTGTGTGACTATTATTTAATTTATTTAATCAATAAATTCTTGAAATTTTGAGTGACTTGAAGACAACATGATTAACAGTTGGATCCAATCGGCCAGTCAGTCCTTGAACATATAGTAATATATAGCAATCCTGATTCTATAGTTTCAAACAAACTGTATTTTAGAAGAAAAGTCAAGCAATCATGACAAAACATTTGATTTATGTTTTCGTATAGTTGAATAGCCGTTTTGGTTATGGCATGCAATTAGAAAGTTCGATATAGCCGTTTTGGATAATGGAATAACAATCGTTGTCGTTTTGGCTTGTAGTCGTTGTTTTTATTGCCGCTTTGGCTCTGAGCTCCCATGTGAACATGCTGAATGGAAAGATAGACCTTGGTTGCCTGGATTAATGAAATATTACAATTTTTCATGTATAATACTTCTGCTCTTACAATATTTCCTGCCAGTAGAAGACAATTTTCTGTTAAGTTGTTGACCCCTTTTGATGTATTCAATGAAAATTAGTGAAATTCAGTAATGGTCAACAATTTGTACTTGACATTGAACAAAGGTTACAAATTTACACAATCTTTTCAAAACACTAGAGGCCTATGTCTCTTGATAACCTGGTAAATATTCATGTGGTGATTTGCAAAAAGAAAGAACTAAGCATTTTTCATTATTTTCAGTCGATGGTCATGTGGTCAACGTCAAGCTTCGGAATGGTGAAATCATGCAAGTGCTTATCCCGCTGAAACAAGATCGTGTCAAGAACTATGGTCACCGTGTCTTGGAAGTCGGTCTCCTATTTAAGGCATGGCTGGACGTAATCAAACTTCCAGACCGCGATCGCACCATGAAATACTTGAAGTACATCATGCTCATATTCAGAGCTCAACACTCGAAGGGAAAGTACGCCTTTGAAGTGATGCGGTTGCTTGTTAATCAGTTGGTGTCCCTGTCTTCGCGCGAAGCCCACCAGGAGTTCTACGGGATGTTCGTCAACACCGCAGGCCGAATCGACTCCCATGTGCCTGCTGACGAACAGATGGAGTGGGTTGTTGGGAAAACGAAGAAGCATGTAAAACACATGTTTTCCAACAAAACGGAAACCAACATCAACCGTAGAACTCGGGCATTTGCTGGTGTGGCGCAAGTTGCTGACAACTACGATGTAGAGACTGATGTCCTCACGAGATGTCATAGACATTCACACTTGTCGTCAACCGCCGATGAATTGAAGTTACTTGCCAGCTTACGTGAATTGAGACCTTTCGTCTATCAACCTGGTCGTGCTTACAGAGAATTTGCGGACATTGTCCCAAGTGCCACAACTGCTGCCGATCTTGAGAGCATGAAGAAATGGATTAAGAAAAATTTGTTCAAATGTGCCACTGAATTAGCAAATTGAATGTGTCTGTTTAAGCATTATAGTTTCATGGAATTACCGTATTGTTATACACTGCTCACACTTAAAAACGCACACCTTTTAATGTAGCCTAAAACTTTTTGTAATTGAGCTTGAAACATTTTGTAGTTAAGCTTGAAATATTTTGTAATTAAGCTCGCTTGAAACTTTTTTTGTAATTAAGGTATGGCCATGGAAATTTGCACTGATGTAACTGAATATCCTGTCTTCATGTGAAAAATGTAATTGAGATACATTATGGAATGTCAGAATCAGACCAATTTAAGTACGACTGCTTGAAAAAACCAAAGTCACAATCATTTCAAATGGAGCCATAGTACAATTTTCCATTGTGTGGACTTTAAGAATCATGAAAGTGGTTTTCCCTGACCACTTCAAGCATTTTTACTGCATTTTGTCAGCTGTAGGTGGGAATTTGGGCCAAATTGTGTCTGGCTCTTTCAAAAACTCATGTAATTAATTGAGACCTTCATTATCTTGCCAAGGAATTAAAAAGCAAGTTTGAAAAGTTCTTGAATTAGTCGTAGTCTACAAGTGCTGTCACTCTTAAAAAGTGTGGGTTTTGAAGTGCGAGCAGTTCATTTATTGATACGAGGTGTTGCATTAGTAGGAAGGTTCCTGTCACCAATCTAGAGAAGTGAGGTCTATCAAGGCCTGGTGCAAATGATGGAAAAATAATGTTGTTTCACAATTGGTAACATTTATATGCTATATGAGGTATTTATTCAAGAGAAAGGGTGATTTCGGAGATTGTTTTGGGCTGCATACTTTATCACAAATTTATCTTTTATTGAGATATCAAATAGCACAGTAAATTTATTGCAGAAAGAGCAGTAAAAAGACTAAGTTAAGCCCACTTTGTAAAACATTTCATTCATAATAGCAGTTCTGACTTAAGGAGAGATTCTACATGTCTTGACACCTGCTTTGGAGATAGTGAGAGAACCGACTCCCTCTTGCCTTCCTGAAACATGATTCCTGAATTTAGACTCCCACGTCCTCTTTTCAGCCTTATTTCAATGCAACTTTCATGTAGTTAGAAAAGAAAACATTAATCCCCAAATTGTTTATATTTCAAGATTATTTTCAGAAGTTCGGTGTGTGGTCCTTAAATAGTTATAAAGTTCAAATTTTCTTACTTTTTTTAAAAATACACCTTTGTGATGTCATAGAAGTAATACTGAAATAATTTCTATTATGAGTCAGGAGTTAAAATTGACTTACGACAGCGACTCCATGAAAAGTTGAAAACCAAGGTTGAACCCTGTCTCCACCTGAAAACTTGACTCTTTACTCTATACCAAAGCCCTGTCTGACACGGGAAATTCAGATTGCTTTCTTTGTAACTTCTTATATTTCATGTATTTTGAAAGGAATTTATGATCCAAATATACATGTGTACAATTCAGTGTGGTGGGCAGTCATAATGAGGTTATGACCTTCTTTGGTAACTGACAAATTATCTTTTTGAGTGTTTAATAAGGAATTGCCACCTTAAAACCTATGCCTATAAGTTACTTTGACATATTTTGACAAATGGCAGCAAATCGATAATATTAGTGTATTTTGCAACTGTTTGTATCACCAAAGTAAGACGGTCTACTGTTGCAACCTTACTAAAACTTTTGTAGACATCACAAAGAGATGACATCACAAATGTGTATTTTTATACTTTGGTCATATTTACTCTAGCTATACTGAATTTTATTCTCATTAAAATCCTGCCCCTATGGGTCATTCTCCCAAAAATGTGAACAATATTGTGTCTGTACATTGACAGCTTAGTATTTAACTCTTCTATGCGTATTAGTGGAATGCAATCACACAGAGGTCTGTTTAAGACTCTTTTAATTGATTTGTTTAAATGTTTTTTGAGTGACATATATTTTCTAAAATGGTTATGACATACGAGTGAAGTGGTATTTCTTTGTGTGGGGAGTCACCTTCGTCGTAGTTTCTGCCTTTTGTTCTATCATTCAAATCATGAAAGTTTCTACTTTTCATGAATTTTATACGTTGTTTTGCCTATACCCCAATTACACATTATTTCCCACTTTTTAAATGAAAGACACTCTGTTACCCTATTATTGAAGTGAAATTAAGTTCAAGGGCTTTTGCAATTTCATCAATGACTATCAATCTATTTTCTGAGCAAGTTAAACTAAGGTGGGAGGTTTATGGTACAACAACCTTATATTATGTAAAGTTTTTTTAATTGCATTTATTCAAATAACCTCAATGACCACTAGGGTCTGGCAGAAATTTCAGGTATTTGGTTCTTTTGTCCAGTATTTGAGCATTTTACCCTGATACTTATAAATTTAATGTGAACATAATTTTGCTGATTTGACCTAAACACAAACTATAAATAATCCAAACTATTTGGGTCTTTTAAAATGCAATCCCTGTTTAATTTTATTGCAACCAAAATTTGATAAAATAAAATTCTCGATGTTGTTCCAGAAAGCACCAATAGAGAGCATCTTAGTAAGGGAGTTAAATTTTCATAATGAATTTTACTTTTCCCTGGGACATAGCTAGCTGAGTTACAGAATTAGTGGAAATATAGTCCTTGACCATTTCTAAATTATTGAAAAGGAACTGCTGAAAATGGGATAGGAGTCGATAGATCGGATTCATGATAAGGTCACATCGAAGCGGTCCGATCGAGGCACTAAGGCCCAATCCAGGGAACTTTCCCAAACTACTTATAAAAAATGTACAAGTGTGTTTTAAAGGAAAAAAAGTTGCTTAGCTATTCTTTATTTCATGTCATTTCATACGTTACAAGAAGAATGTAGTGAGGAAGAAGTCAGTCTTATATCACACAAGAAACAAGACAATGAATGTTTTTCCTCAGTTTGCAAGATGCTGTCTAACATAACTCTTTAAAACGAAGTAAATGTATGCGAAAACAGTCAATTGTTCTAAGTAATGTTAAAGGTATGATTGTTAAGTAAACAAATAGCAGCAATTATGATAATTCCATGCAAAGTAACGTTCATTTGCAAGTGTTGTTCGGCGATTGGTATGATAATCTGGAGTAATTTGTGTGAAAGAAGTGGTACGTTGTTGTTTTTTATCATAAGTTCTGTTCAACACCCAGAAAGTTTGTAATCCACTGTTGCTATTCAATGATGATTTCTAAAAACGAACATGTTCAATGGTATCACATCGTTTCAATAACTTGGTGTCTAATTGCCAGTACCATGCTCATGTAACAAATTTAGTGGGTCACAAATTAAAGAATTGGAAGATGCAGTAAAAATATTAATATTGACAAGTAATTAAATTTTACATAAATCTGCAAACAGTGCTTTGCATATTGTCGGTTGTGTATATATACATGATATATAAAGGTAATGATAAGATTATTGAGTGACAATGTGTGAATTTCAGTTAAATGTAATGTCTTGGAAATGTTTGTTATTTTTATACATGTCACATAAGGGCTATTCCATGTAAAACTATGAGGGGGCAGTCAAGGTTACGTTTTCGACCCCCTACATGCATCTAAAATGAATTTCATCGGACCATACCCCCCCCCCCCCATACATCAACATCAACTTTTTTAGAGACCCTCCATGCATTAATCAATAATGTTATACCCACCCTACATGCATCAAATGAAAATTTCATTATTACAATGCCTGAGCTATCGTGGCATGGACCCCCCCCCCCCTCCCCCCAATACATCTAAAGCGAATTTGCTGGTAACTCCCACCTATCAAAATTTATTTATCATCCCCCCCATCCCATCCATCCGCATCCTACGAAAAAAAAACCAAACATCCCCCCTCCATACTATCAAATGGAATAGCCCTAAGATACATGGAAAATTTTTAACATTTTGCTATCGTCCTGGAGAAACGGCATATGGTTTCAAATTTATCACCTCACTTTCCGAAAATATTATGCACCTTACTGAAAGTGTTGGTGCAACATTGAGGTATATGAAGATAATTATTCTTTGAAAGGATTTTGTATTGCTATTGTAAATGGTAATTATAATGTAATGTCCTTTACCAATCAATTATAACAACCTTTGTTAATTAGGGCTGCACAATAACAGTTTTACGTTCAGTATAAATGTAGTGTTAATACAACAATAACCTTTTTGATGTAAAACGTAATTTGTACAATTCTGGAAATTTTCAAGTTAGATATACATTTCCACTCGGTGTTCTATACACTGAAGAGTTTACACTATGTGAAGTGACCTAGTTGATCATAAATTCTTAAATTTTGGACGAGAAATCAATTCAAGTACAGTATAATATCAGCAGTATGCTGTATCTACGTAATAGACATCCTGATTTGAAATTAGAAGCATTAAACATTCAGTTGCATTTTTAGACATAATCACTTTGTAACACTCGTTTGTTATGCAGCCCTAATGTTAATATGCAGGGTGCCCACTCTTCCTATAATTGCTATAATTCCTATATATTATGTTGCCTCAAAAAATTTCTTGTACTTGGAAAAATTCCTATTAATTGCTTTATTTCTTAAAAGATTTCAAAATTTTTTGCACGTATATTAGGAGCCCCTAATATTTTCCAATCAAGCTTGACCTTGTTTTGGTAATGCAGTTAACATGGAACTGTACCAGAGTGCACTTAAAGATATTAAAAAAATCAATGAAGGAATTTTTTATTTTTTTGTCAAATCAGGAGATTCTTAGCAAAAAAATATTAAAATCATAATACATTACTTAATTTGTGCTATAGTTTTTTTCCACCCTTATCTTAATTATGGTATTGAAATATGGGGAAATACTTGTGCTAATTATATTAATTCGCTATTAGTTTTGTAAAAACAGGTGGTTCGTATAATTAAAGGTGTTAGTCGAAGAACACCTTCGAACAGTATTTTAATGATCTTAGAATTTTACAACTGCCTTAATTGTATAAAGTTTCAGTTGTGATGTTTATATATGAGTTTGTAAGAGGTGAATTACCAAGAATATTTCAGATTTTTTCAATTATCAAGCTGATTTTCATCATTATACAACAAGAAATATGAATAACTTTCGATTACCATTTTGTAGATTAGAAATTGTTAAAATGCATGTTAGATTTAAAGGTGCTGAAATTTGGAATGCTGTTGAAAATGTCATATTGATTTAAATTGTATTTAAAGTTGGTAAAATCATGCTACATTTCACTTTATTTTATCATAAAAATTCATATATTCCTATTCATATACTCCTATTATATTTTACACGGTGTTGGGTGGGCACCCTGAATGTCAACTGTTATAAAGTTTAAATTTCACAAATTTAATCGAACTGCAGCAGGACTGCAATATTTGCAGCAACGCTCTCTGGAATGTTGGGGAAGTCTTTTAAAATATTATCTGAAATGGAGTAAATCTCGGAATGTGCACAAATTTCGCAAAGCATTTCGTCTGTAATGGACAGGCTGGCAATTTCTTGTTCTCTGGCAACGTAATCTTTGATGGGACTTAATATTGTAGAAACTGGCTTTTGATCTTTCGTGGTTGATTCTACGTCTTGTAATTCAATCAGACCCCCAAGCGACTCTTCGCATTTTTGACAACCGCAACCACGCATACAATTGTCGCAGCAGGCATGTGCCGGTGCCTTGTCATCGGTGTGCCCGAAGTGCCGCGAGATGTAAACTCTTCTACATTCCTGAGTTCGGCAGTAGTCCCGCATGGCATCAGTCATGCCTGGCACGTTCCCACCCAGGTCGCTGTTATTGTATAACAAAGTGGCCACAGCTGGTAACTGGTCACGGCCAGCCCTACCAATTTCTTGAATATACACTAAAATTAAAAACATTTTTTTGTTAACATTAGTGTCATGAATCTGTACTAAATTTTCCTCAATGTGGTTATTTTCTGGTGTCTCATTATTTATTGTATCCTCAAACTGCAGTATATTATTGGATGTTTTTGAGACTTGTTTTAAATAAAATATTGTTTAATGTTTTTTTTTTTCTTGTTGAAAAATGATATATTTCATACCTGAATAATTAAGCATTAATATTCAACTAAAAAGCTGCACATGTAATTCATCATGTAATTTTTCTTGCATTTTAAGGTTAAATTGCAACAATGGTAAAAATAACAATTGCAATATAAAATGTCTTGTTATGCCTATTAAGCCTGTACTCATTTTATATAATCCAAAATCAGAGATCCAACTCCAAATATATATTATTATTTTGCCTATATAATAAAAGTTTTTTACTTATTTCCATGTTGGAAAGTTATTGTTATTCTTTAATTTTACATACGTTCCATGCTTCCTGGTGGACCGACATGAATAACTCGACGTATGTTGGGGTTGTCTGCCCCCATGCTGTAAGCCTCGGTTGCGAAGAGCAACTTCACGCTGCTGTCAACCTGCTGGTATTCAGCGAGAACTCTAGCTTTACCCTGTAAATGAAGTTTATATTTGCTTCTGTGATTCAAGGGATTTATGTTTTACTTCTCTTAAAAATTAATTATGTTTCTAGTTATTTGAGAAAAAAAAAAGACTATATATATTACAAAAATGAGCTACCTCATTTGTACATGGAGAATGGTACTGCGCCACTAGGTTGAATATCTCCTTGGGCGTACCATCCATGTGGGGTTTTCCCGCCAGCTCATGACCATAGCCACACCATTTCAGCTTGGCGAAGCAAACGGTTTTTGGGAAGTTTTCTTGGTCGTTCTCTAGTTCCTCCAAAATTGGATTCATGATGGACTCGAAGGAATCCTCAGGGGTTGAAGCGCCCTGAGAAGCCGGTCTTTTCTGTACTAAGAGCTTAATGTTGGGCCGATTGGGTGAAGCGGAGATAGTGGTATACGTTATCATACCCAAAAACTCTGCCAACTCTCGTTTCATCGTCGGGCTGGCAGTGGCAGTGAGTGCCAGCAATGGTGCATCGGGGAAAAGGGCCCGCAAATCTGCCAGCTTGCGAAACGCTGGCCGGAATTCTTCTCCCCACCCCACAACACAATGAGCTTCGTCTACCACAATAGCCGCTAACTTTTTCCTAGCTCCCCACTTGACTCTGGCAAAAGTGTCAATGCCTGTCTGGCTGATCATGTTTTCAGGATGGCCAATTATAAAGCTGAAATTTATCAAAACTTATGTTTAGGTAATTGCAATTGTTACAATTGATTAAGTTTGAACTTGCCACATGACTCCTAAGTTCCACTTACTTTAAATGTAAAATCATATTTGTTAAATAGGAGCTGCACACTACAACTGAAGTAATGCAAATTAATGGCAGTGATTGTATCGTATAACATTGAGTTGAAAGCAATGAATTTGATACAATAGATAAGCCTAAAACCTAAACCATATCAGCTGCGACAAAGTAGAGAAGTAGCTAAAAAAAAAGAATGGCTAAATTTAGAAAAAGTTCACACAGTTTTCACATTGAAACTGGAATTAAGGCATCAAAACCAATGAATCTTGCATCAAATTTAATAAGTGAACAATATACAATGTAAAAGTATGGTTGCCGAATGAAATTCATTGTTTTATAGTATGCCCAAGTTTTGAAGATTTGAATCGTGATAACCTGTTATCAACAGCCAACAAATTTGAGTTAAACCAGGTGCCATAAATGTTAATTTTTTTATTTTTGGACTTCCAAACTGATACTTTTTTAAATCATCAGATTGTTAGACCATTTTGAGTCACCAAAAAAATTGGCTCTGAAGCGCTTGCTTATGGAGGACAGTGTTTTTTTTCCTCTATAGGATAGTTTCACCTTCTCTAGTAGGATTATTTTCAATATACTGGAAACAACTTTGGTCATTATACCACAAATTTGAAAATATGATTCTGACAAGTGTAGAATAAAGTCTGAAGGCATTCTAAGACTAAATATTGTCTAATAAGTCTTCCTGTAGCACTATTTTGTCCTTGAATGTTTTCTAAACTGAGAAAATACATGCAAAATGACAAACACAATGAACATACACTCGAACTTCCAACTGGGGGAACCTGCTGTGAAGTAGATATTAGAAATATCAATATAGTACCTGATTCAAATCTGTCCCTAAGAAGTTTATCCAACAGGCGGTAGAGTCCAAAATGGCAAAAAAATTTTAAAAGGTACAGAAAAGTAAAATTGTTTGACATCTTGACACTCCTGCATGTGGAGATTGCTCTGGAGGATCTGTTAAGTACTGCTCCATAAGGATTAAAATAGCTCCGGAGGATCTCATTCGTATCAGTGTGTGCTGCTATCAGCCAGTGCTGTCATCAAAGCTAAACAGGCCAAACATACATAATCCAATTAATCCATGTCAATGCATTTAGTCAGCTTCTTGAAATGTGTGCTTATAACATACAGAGTTATACAGAAAATCTGTGACATCACAGTCTTGGGATAAAACGAAGTGCAAAAAGATATAAAAACATTTCTGGAATTTGGGGAAACTTGGTCTGAAAAAGCCTGGAATTTGGTGCAGACACCTTGGACAATTTTTTTGTGATTGGACCAAACCATTTAAGTGCTTGGGAAAAAATTGAAGTTGATTTTATTGGTTTGAATACAAGTCAAGTGATAGACCCACCAAGACGTAGACACATTTTTGAGCAATCCCCCAAGTCGCAGACACAGCATTGTTACTTTAAAAAGCGTTTACCCACAGGTATACACACAATAAAATTAACTAACCAAGTCGTAGACACCACAATCACCCAACCAGTAGACAACATTATTTAAGGGTCTACCAACTCGTAGACAACCCATTTAATTAATTTCCAAAATTTTCAATTCAGTTAATTGTAAACTTCAGGTAACTTGTTTCAGAGTGACATTTGAAGTGCAATTTTTACAACTCAATTAGCTCTTGATGGCAATTAGCACCTGAGTGACAGCTTTGAGAGGTGCATGCCTATAGCTTTGTAGTTGTAAATTTTTTTTAAATTGCAATTCAGAAAACTCAATAATCATCTGCCTTTTGAATAGATAGATATAAATTTCAAATAGTTATTTTGAATTTGAAAATTTTTGTATCAACAAATAAAATTAGCATGTACAAGTTTGTCTGCAGCAATAATAGTGTGTCTACTACTGGGTAATATAATACTGACCAAAAAGTCAGTGTCTACGCCTTGGCCACCCCCTAAATGAGTTTTTTTTATGATTCCCATGTGTCTACCAGTTGATTGTCTACTAGTTCATTTTGTACCAGTTGGTCTGTTTACGAGTTGGCATGTCTATGACTTGACTAGACGCCCATTGGTTCAAGTGAGCTAAAAAAAGGAAATGATTTTTCCCTTGGAAATTTCTGCCACATGTCTGGAATCTTTTTTGTAACTGTAAAACCTATTGGCAATTGATGAAAAACAACTAGAAAAAGAAAAAATTAACTTTTTTTAATTAACCAAACGCATTAAAGCACACCTTCACATGCAATTCATATATTCTCATAATTTCCCTTTAATGTACTATGCTCAAATCCTAATAAAAATGTCACATATGCATAACCATTTTTTAAGGCTTATTTCTTGTATGTAGCATAAAAATATTTTAAATATTTAATGAGCATGTGGTACCAGCCAAAAGTATTGACACTTAATGCATCATAATCGTAAGGTCATCATGCAATTCTAGGCTACTAAGTATCTCTGGTAGGGTATCCTAAAAAAAAAAGAGTCTGAAATTAATTGGGGCCAACCTCTGAATATGTTCTACAGCCCTTCGTGACTCCCATGTAAAATTTCAATAAATTTGAAGGTGTTTTTAGAATATCCCGAAGAACTCCAAAGATAGATGGGAGCTTAACATTAAATTTTTCAGGCGAAAATGGCTATTTTTTGCTAATAGTTCATAACGAGTCATAAGTTATTGGTATCACTGCATCAAATCTACGAAAATGGCACATATAAGTATACCTCATGCATGTACGTTTTCTCAACATCCAAGGAAGTTTAAAAAAAAAAGTATTTGGTACCCCAGTGTGCAGAATAATTCACACATCTTCATATCTTCATATCAACTATCCATTTATTTTGGCTCACTGAAACCAATTATTTGTTGGCTAATCGAAACAATTATCCATTTTAGCTTGAAAATTAAATGAAAAAAAAAAACCATTTTCGCTTCAAAATTCAATGTCAAACCCATGGCCATTGTCTATATCTGGGACCCTTTGAGGTTGAGGAAGTTCAACAAGTAAACAGGGTTCCCACAATTTTCCGTCACGGAAATTCCTATCCCTGGACCCCTAGGGACAGAGGTCATGAATCCTCCTATTAAAAAGTCATGAGACGTGAAAGACAGTGTCTGGGAGAATCATGCATGATATCTCAAAATATATGTAAAGTGTATTCATTTCAATTATACCACCTCGAAGTATGCACAATTTCCTACTGACGACACCCATTTCTATATCCTTACATTTTGAAATGAAGGAACACTCACCCTGTGAAGTTCAAGAAATGATTTTTATCTTTATACATTGAAGATAGCCCTGGGACCCATGCGTAGCATGGGTCATGGGTCGTCCCATTCAAAATCTTGAGATTTTGACATGGTATCGAAAGAAGTCGTCTAGTCGTCTAGATTAAACAATTCTTATCAGAATTTTATGAAATTTTGGATTTGAGCAGCCCACAATGTCATATTTTACTACTGACGGCACTCGTTTCGGTGGCATTTTCGCAAAGATTGGCATGGTAAAAAGTACTTTTAAATTAGAGAAATGTCAAAAATAATTGAGAAATGTCAAAAATAATTGAGAGACAACCATCAGCCTTACTTTGGAGTGTGATGTCACCATTGTGACGTCACAAAAATAACCTATGAAATCATAAACGTTTGTTATGACATCGCTCTCTCTCACCCTATGGGAAGATGCCATTTTTTCAATGTATAAAGAAAAAAAATCATTTCTTGAACTTCACAGGGTGAGTGCTCAGTTATTTTTACATGTAGAGATGTAGAAATAGGTGCTGTCAGTAGGAAATTTTATACACTTTTAGGTGGTGTAATTGAAATGAGCATGCTTTACATATATTTTTAGATATCTTGATTCTCCCAAACCCTGTCTTTGAAATCTGACGATTTTTCCTATGGGAGGATCCATGACCCCTGTCCCCAGGGGTCCAGGGCTACATTGAAGAAATGGCGTCATCTCATTGGGTTAGAGGTCATAACAAATGTCTATGATGTCATAGGTAATTTTAGTGAAGTTACAATTGTGACATCAAACACAACAGGGAGCCTGACGGCTGTCTCTCAATTTTTTTTGGTGTTTCTCTAATTTAAAAGTAGTTTTTACCATGCAAATCTTTGGAAAGGGCATCCAAAACTAGTGCCGTAAGCAGCAAAATATGTGGGCTGCTAAAATCCAAATTTGTATTTGCATATTATTGGTCCCCTAATGTGGGGAAATTTGTGGTGAGCCTTCCACTGAATACAGCTAAGGGCAACCACTGAGCAGCACCCATGGGCAGAGGATACAGGAACATTGCCCAAGGTTTTATAAATTTGGATAAAAATTGTCTTATTTAGACCAATTCTTGCAACGCCATGTCAAATTCTCATGATTTTGTATGTGATGACCCATGACCCATGCTCACGCATGGGACCCAGAGCTAGGAAATTCCCTACTTTTTCAAGACTTTTTCAAGACTGATGCGTCATTTTTCCAGACCATTAATTGGCTCAAATATCCTACCTTCACAACTTTTAACACAGATTGTTCAAGTGCAGTACCATCTGTTTATGAATTAAATTCATTCTTCACACACCAGGCTGTATAAGCAAAACTCCAGTACAAGTTTCTGTGTTACTACAGTTTCTTTATCATATTGCAGCTTATCGATGTTTGAAATTATCGGCAAATGCTGCAGCAAATCAGAATTCCCTACTACAAATCAAAATTCCCTACTTTTTCCCTACTTTCCTGGTCTGGAAAATGGCTTCAGCTAATTCCCTACTTCTTCAATACTTCTGAAGACTGTGGGACCCCTGAGTAAAACACATCAAAACGAGCTGAAATTTTACAAGAGTCACATAGGGGTATAGAACATATTTGGTTAACCCCAATGAATTTCAGACTTTCACGTTTTTAGAACACCATATTGGCATAATCTCCGGCATAATATTATGTTGTCACTGTTGAATTGACCGGGGGGGGGGGGGGGGGGGGTTGGGGGAGGGGTATTTGTTAATATTATATTTATAGAATTTTATTGAATGCAATATTTTTTAATATCCATATACTCACTTCAAATTCCCTTCAATTATCCTGTTCTGATTTTCTGGGGGGCCTATTTCAATGACACTACTCAGTGTATCCAGTTGCTGCCTCATAATGCATGAGAGTGGATTAGACACAAGGACCAGGTGGTCAAAATCTGGTTCCTTTGCCTTCATTAACTCAGGCAGCAACGAAAAAACGAGGGTTTTCCCGTATCCCGTGGGCAATAGGGCAATTGTGTCCTCGCCCGAACAAACAGCATACAAGGCCAAAATCTGGCCAGGTTTGAGAGAAGTCACTTCTGTTTGATACTTTACATTATACCTGGCTAGGGCAATCTTCAGCCAAAGCATTCTCTCCATCTTCTTCTCCATCTTCACAATACCAAATTCCTCTCACAGAAAGCGACAAACCCAAGACAATAAATAGCTATAAATACAATAAACACTAGTAATCTTGCAAACTTCTCAAATGACAACAATATTGCAAAACTCTCGAGGACCAGGATGTGGGATTTCCCTGGCTAAAAATATCAGCCAATCAGCTTTGGGATCCCCGCTCTTCAGTTAACCCACCCTCCACCAACGTCGCCGCTCTTCCTTAACCCTCCCTCCGCAGAACTGACTGAGGCTGACCAATCAGAGAGCAGAGAGCTCCAATGCCTGCTAGCGTCTACATGACGCTAGGTACGAGCGAGAGCTGGAGGGGCGAATAGCCAGTGACAGTCTATACGCACAGCCGGGCGGTGCGTATAGCCACTGCGTTTCCAAAATGTGAAGTGGTTTTATTTTTAAAGTTTTCTAGTCTCTCCAGACATAGCAATCCAAGGGTGCCTGAACAGCTGAAGGAATTCTTTCCCAAATTAAAGCCTAAAAATGTTTTTTCTCCATATCAAAAGGGCACACCTTGCCCCCATGGGCAAGAGGAGCGATTCCACCCTGCCCCCTCCTGTTCCGACACCACTGCAGCAATCTAATCATGTCACCCATGTAAAAAAAAAAGTGTACTTTTAAAAGGGAGACGCAACTTTAACACAGCAGTTTAGTTGTAGAGCTACTTTGGTCAGTTCAATGAGAAAACCATACTGATCATCAATTTAGAAAGCCAAGATTAAAGCATTAAAATATCAGTCAAGATACATGGTTGACCATGGAGGAGATTTCTTTGCCAGTAGTCAGTTATTAAGGTCAGCAGCGCCGTTTTAAAATTAAAATGGATCTATCCAGATGTCGGGGTGGACATTAGGAACACTTTCAGTCTCACTGATCTGAGTGATCTCCATAGTGAACTGACCGTTCGGTGACTCTGAAATTGTTGTTGCTCAGGTTTTGATGCGACTATTGGCCTACCATATTATATTAGACAGCAAAATTTGTGTGTCTCTTTAACAATATTTACCGATTGTACTAAATAAGACAGATCTAAACTTTACTTTAGCACCATAAATAGGCGAAGGCTGCATGTTCCCAAAAATTTGGGGAAAGCAATTTTTCTGGGAGCTTCGGGCCGAACATTTCTTCTACTTTGTTTTGGGCACTCTTGAGAATCAAGTTACTCTCCCTGAGTGGTTTTGGGCAGCCCCTTCAGAATTTATTGACCTCCTACGCCAATGTAGAGCACTGAGGCTTTTCTGTCCAGCATAGATATATTGCTCTTTGGGTGAGCATGACCAAGACAAGTCTTAACCACTGGACCAAGTCTTTTTTAACACTATAGAATGTTGTCAAATATATATATTAGCCCTCATATCGAGCCCTGAAACTTGTATCAGTCCTAAAAATAAGTTGCATGCCTGCACCCAAAACCACCATAAGTAAGCAGCCATTGTCCTATAAATAGATTCACAGTTAGGCTTCAAAATAAATTTTAAATAAGATTCACCCAAAAGAAGCATAGAATTGAGAAAACTATAAGATTATTCATCTTCTCTTTATTAAAAAAAAACATATTAATCACAACTACAACAACATAATACATCTAGGTAAAACTTTAATAATTCACAATGGCAGACCCGAACATATCCAAGCCCATTCCAGGGGCTTTGACCACAGGTACAAATCTGGTTACCAAAGTGAATTAATTCTTTTTAACAGATCACAGACAGAAGCACACATATATAGCGCAATTAAACATTCATAAAAGCTCATTTATATAAGCATATATATCTGAATCATACAAACGAGGAATCAAAATCAGAAAATTCTAATTAATTGACTATTTGGCAACCCCCACATTCACGGGACACATATACCTGTAGCAAAACCTCTCTAAAATTTTAAATATTATATCTCATAGGCCTAATGCATGTAACTCTTTGTAGGAGATCTCAAACATCAACAAATTCCACCGCACCATTGAGCGCATGTCATGCTATACTGCAGCTCTGTATACCCCATGTTTCAATAGTTCCGACAGATATTCTAGGCTTATTATACACTGCCGGCCAAAAGTTTGGAAACACTTGGTGCTCGCTATTGCATTAGTGTTAAACAATAAAAAGTTATTTTATCATGTTAAAATAGACCTACATTAGCGTGAAGAGGATTATTACGAGTAAATTTGTGAAAATTGCTTAAAATAAAATTAGGAAGGTTGTTCTGACACTGGCCCCTCAGCAAAATAGGGGTGTGTCAAAATGAGCAAGCCTTAGCCATTGTTATTTAACTGAGATGTGTGTCCACTTGTTTGGACCCATCTGTATTTTTGAGAGCAATGAAGGAAATTGGGTGCCTCTCATACTGAAACTGCAACACAATCCCACTTCCAATTTGGATTTATTTTCTTTCGATTGGAGAAAAATCCACACTTTGTGTCCACAGGCTGATTTATGTAGCACGGATTGAGCAACATACGGTTTCCAAACTTTTGGCTTGCAGTATACCCAAGAATCCAGGGATTCAAAGGTAGTCGTTTCGGGATTATATTGAAGGTGCATTGATTAACATGGAGTGGGTGATAGTGATATTCCTCTAATATATTACATCTGTGTTGGAGACATGGTTATCATATGGACACGTGAATAAGTGAGAGAGCATTCTTTTTGTACACTTTTCTGACAATAACTTAACATGCATAAATGGTAGGCCTATAAGTAGATTTGATACCATCAAACTTCTGATGAGTAAAATCATCCCTCTTTCAGGCAAAATTTACGCTTAAGTTTCAAAAATGTCTTTTGTCTCATAATTTCCAAACATTTTCATTCAAAGAAGAGTACTGGATCTTTGCCAGCAACCATGCTTTAATTAATGTGAAAGTAGTCCGCAGTAGTAATGTGGACAGCTGTTCTGCGACCTGATCTTGTGACCTGTCCAAAACATGTCAAATTAAGACATAAGATTTTATTAGCCTCATTAGACTTTTTTTTTTTTTTTTTTAAAGACATAATGTTAACCCAATTCCATTTTCCAGGGACTGACATCATTCTGCTGCCATTTGTCAATCCCAAACAGAGACAGACATTAACATTAACTTTGTCCTTCAATGAAACCATTAGAAATTTGTTGGTTTAAAAAAAATAGTTTTGGGTGTAAAACAGAAATAACATTAACAAGCTATTATTGTGATGTGGTAAAATGGGAAATCAAAATAATGAAACCAGAAAATATCAAACAGTTCAAATCCAACATATGGCTGTAATAGTAAAGCTACAAATATGATAAAAATCTAAATTATTTAGTTATAACATGTTTTGATAAATCAAAATAAAGCACAGATTGCATAAATTGTGCTCTATTTGCTATCATTGTACTTGACATGACAACAAAATAAATCAAAGAAGATACATAAGTGCACTTGAATTAATTCTATGATCAGCTCCATTGGATATCACACAAATGAACACTTTTTAATTCATTTACTCTTACTCACACAGTCACACTGTGGTGTAATTTACAATATAAAACATAACATAATTACAATTAATTAAAAGCATTGTGTGATACTTTCAAGATATTCTGATAATCTGGCATGCCAATTGCAATGATTTGATATTTTCTCTTGACACTGCTCAATGAATAATTTCAATCATTAGACACTACCTGCCAACTCAAGCCAATTGCCATTTAATAATTGATACTATCTTTGACTGAGCTCAACGAGTAATTGCAATTATAAGACATGACCTGCCAACTCAAGCCAATTGAGTTGACCAATTGATATCTTCTTTGACAGTAATAGCAATCATTAGAGTGATTAGACACTACCTGCCAAAGTTCCTAGGCCAAAGTTCTGTGAATGTGCCACTGCTAAATAAATAATATTATTTATATATAAAGACCAGCTTTGGTGTCTCTCAGTCATTGTACAACAAGAAATGCTTTCAGAAGAACATTCCAAAGAGGATGAATATAATATAATTTAAAAAAAAGAGGATGAGAAAAAAAAGAGAGGATAAATGGCTTTCAAGTACATCTCAAGGAAAAAAGGTAAAAAAAAAGATCTTGTGTTATAATTTCTACTAAGCCTAGTGATCTTGTGCTTGTGCTTGTTTTTAAGCAGATGTCCATTAGCACCTTCCCCTCCTAGTAGCCTAGAATGTATATCATGCTCAGAGACAATGTTTAAAGTTAGACCTCACCTGGTGCTTATCTAACATGACAATCGTGCTGATAAAAGAGTAGGCTATTTTTTTTATTCACCCCCCATATTTACAATAGCATAAGCAGCAAAGATAATGTCACTAAATGCGTGGACAGTCACAAATATTAATGTGATGGGAATTTAATAATTTGGTCAATGGCAATGCTGCTGTCTGTATAGGGAGCGGTTGATAATTTCAATTAACATAAAATGCATAAATAAATAATTTGAATTACTTAAATTTGTTATATTTTAAATTAAAGGATTATAGTGAGTAATCATTAGTTAGTTATTCACTAAAATTCCTAAAGAAAATGACGTTTAAGAAGCATTAGTAGCGTTGGTTAATTCAGTTAAAATCACTGATTGCTCCCTGGCACTCCCACTAGCAACGACCCAACGGGATCCCAACAGCACCACTGGTAGCGCTCACTTGCCTGAGCGTTGCGCGCACGTTGTGTACAGCAGTGAATCGGCGTAAATACATCATTTCCAGACGTAATTGAGCTTGCGGAGCATCCCTTTCAACCGTAACTGTTCCGCAAAATGGTTTTTCGATGGTTAATGACGACGTAGACGATGTGTTAGGCAAATCTGCATTACGGTATTTCGAATTTCCGAATTTCGCGGGATTTTTTTCCACTTGTCATTGGATTAGGGAGTCGTTCGTGAACGACTCCCTAAAAATTACAAATCAATGACATCATACCTTTCAAAATGTAGCAAATTACTAACAAAACAGCTCATTGAACAAAATTAAATTCCAACCAGCGATACAATATTTAAGTTAGCGACTGCAATTCATATTAACATTAACCATGTTAACAGAAACAGATTCTTTGCCTAATTTAATGTTTTCAAGAAATGAATACCTTAGTACAACATGTATGCAATTTTCAATTAATGCACATTTAAAGACACATGTAAATTTATATAGCATTCTCTAAATATATAGATCAGATTAGATTGGGGGGGCATCATTTATGGCCCTCTAAATTCTGGAATCTGTTGTGTAGTACGGTAAATTCACAAATTTTACATAAATATGAAATAGCTTTTTTTCTATTAAACAATAAAAAGGACACATATGATATGACACATTTGTTAAAACACAAAATATAGGAAAAATAAATACAAAACAATAACAGAATGGTAAACCATCAGAAATTTACATGAAATGAATGAAATTACATTGAATTTACAAATATTATTGATATTAAAATGTCATTCAGATAGGGTTGTTAAAAATTAAACACATTTTATCTAAATACATATTATTCTATGAAACTTTTTTATTAATTTAAAATTTCATAGAATAATATCACCATATCATTCTTGACAAATTTACGAAAACCAATTAATTAAAAAAAAAAAACATTTGAAAAATAGAAGTCTTATAAAATTTTCAACCAATTTTATGAACAAGTTCAAAAATATAATCAATTGATATCTTACAATAAAATTTATGGTTCCAACCAATTAAACAAAATTAAGTTTTATTCCAAAAACATCTTGAGACATGAAAGTAATACCATTATAATGCAAAGTAACTCTTACAAAAGTTATTAAATAATCAAATGCATCAAGTTGGGGGAAATTAATTCCAAAATCTGGTAGTGATGCAGACTGGACCGCTTTTAAGAGAGTGATCCGGTATTTGCAAAAGTGGTGCAGTCCAGGGCGAGGTGGTCTTATTTTGTTACCAGATCGGTCCAGCAGCGGCCCATTGGCATTTCGGAAATTGAGTGTTGAAGGCTGAAGACTGTGAGGAGTAATCGATATATAGATACATCTGGCTGAAGTTGTTGGTCATTCGAGATGTTGCTGGAGTAGGCCATGTGCACGAAGAAATTGACAAATATTTTTGTATGTACTTGAGTAGTGAATACTTCTTTTTCTTATGTGGTGCAAATTGTCTCCTGCTAATGAACTACAAAGGCAAGAAAATTCAGGGAATACACTATCACATTTATGTGTTATAACAGTTATGGCTGATATTCAATAATATTTATTTATTTCAGGTGCATTCCATCAGATAATCTCAACACACTGTACATACTCCAAGGAGGAGGGAAACATACGTTTAAAAAAATTATTTTAATGGATGTCTTGATGTACAAACAGCTGAGTACCACTAAATTTGTTCCTGTTGGGAAGAACTCTACTATCTGTGGCAAATATTATGTAATCCAGTGAACTTCACAAGGCGGAAATCCAAATTTGAATTGTTTAACTTTGATTTGCCTGTCAAGCATTTTATAAGTGGGAACTTGTAGATGGGTAACTCCATGTGCAAATGTTTTCTTTGCCTGAAAAAAGAAAGTTAAAAAGAAATGATTAAACATATTTTCGACAGCAATCAAAGTTAGTCATGTTACCTGGAGTTACAAAATTCTCCAAAAAAATTGTCACCTGACATTTAGTTGAATGACCTGTCAGTGAGAGTATGACAAATGTTATGCTGAAATACCTTAACAAGAACCCAGGGGTTCAAAATGGAGATGATATAGTGTCGAAGTTCACATACCATGAATCCAGCAGCAGGGGTTGCCGGAACAGGGGGGGTGGCAGGGCGGGCAATTGCCCCTCCTGCCACTGGCCAAGGGGTAGGGGGGGCAAGGGTGCCATTTTGATGTTAAAGAAAAATTATTATCAGACCTTAATTAATCAATTTTAGGCACAAATTATTATGTAAATATTCAAAATTATTATTTACTCTATTCAAATTTTGTTATGTGAAATTGGCGCGAAAATTGCCCCTTTTCGTCTGACTGCCCCTGCCGCCCGTGATTTCTTCCGGCACCCCTGTCCAGCAGATCATTTGTCCTGCACTGCTATAACTATTCAGATAGATAGATAGATAGATAGATAGATAGATAGATATAATAGATATATATATATAGATAGATGGACAATGCACAAGTGTCCCATTTCACTGAGTGGCTAGAACATTGGCCCCAAACGACTTTTTGTTAAAACGGTGATTCTTAATTTGCTTTTCCACATGAAGCAGACAAAGCACTTTAATTCTAAAAACACAACTTTCAAAATTTAACCTAAAGGAATGACCAAGTTGTGAAGCCTTAAAGTTACATTGATAATTCACCAAACATACTCCAGATTGTCTCTTGGCTGGACCAATCAGAGGCAAGGTCGGGAAATCTATCAGCCAATGTAGACCCAGGAGTCAGTTGTTTTAATGAATCAACTGACTTCCTTCATTTCAACTGACTGACTTGACTAGTTGATAACTTTTCAACTGCAACTGACTGAAGTCATTTCAACTGACTTCAACTGACTTTTAAGTGATTATCAATTAACAAACCTTAAAAAAAAACCTAGATCTTCGCCAAAATAAATAAGGAAAACTCAAAAGGAAAGTTTCAACAACATTTAACCAACCACCTTTATGAGATTTACAGAATTTCACACAGTAATCTCCGGATTCACATGTTAAGACCTGTCAGCCAGTCAGTCCAAAATTGGCTGGCTGAAAGCTGTCATTGGCAGGCTGCAGCTGAGCCATCTTACTGAACAACCTTCTGGATATTCCATTTGATTATACAAGTACAAATGTTAGTACCGGGTAGGCCTACTGTTCCACATCAGGTATTGCACAGGAGCAATACCAACTTTTGTACTGAGGGAGCCATGATCCATCCAGTGTGGATTTGTGTGCTTTAATTCAAACAACTTAACCATTATTATTTTGGCATTTCACACAGAAATGTAAGAAAATTGGCAAAAAGCATTATTTTTTTAATAGTTTTTGATTTTCATTTTAAAAAAATCACGTAGGGTTAACACTCCAACTAGAGATGTTAAAAGAAAGATAACTAGAAAATTTCATAGATGTAACTGCAAGATTGACTGAATCACATAGTTAAAAAAAATTTTTTTTCACATTTTTGAGGAATTTTCATTAGTCCCCGTTTCTCAGAATATTTAGACCGTCAAAAGGCACATGTCGGGTATTTAATACATACTATATATTGAAATTTCAATGACATAAGCACAGCAGCTTTTGAGTTTAGTTCTGGAAAAAAAAAAGAAAAAATATTTTTTCACATTTTTCAATAATTTCGAGAAAAGAAATAATGTCATGTGGACTGGACCCCAAAAAGGCATAACTAGGATAAAAGATACGATAATGTGCCAAAAATATAAAACATACAAGCCATAGTTCTGGCATTACTGCCCAATACACAAACAGGACACACATTATTATATGCATTCTAGCTAAAGCCACGTCCAAATTACAACATGCCTGCACTTCATTCCTATACCAGAAGCAAGCTCTATTATCATGTTAGATAGCTCGCTTGATTCCAAACAAAATGGCCAAGTTATGTTCAAAAGACATTCTGAAAATGCTCAAATTTTGAATTTCCCGCCAAAACTTCCATTCCTCAACTGCATAAATGGAGGTGTGTTCACACCTCCATTAAAAAGTATACATCCCATAGTTTTGGCAATACTCCCAATACACAAGTGGGACGCCCGTTATCCGGACGCCCGCCCGCCCGCCCGCCGGACGGACAAATTTTCCCAAAGTAACTACAATACCCGAAAAAATTCAGTGCTTTTCCTAGCCATTAGCCACATTAGCATTGGCTAATGCATCTTCCATGCGGCTAATGAAAATTGCGTACTTTGAATGAAAATTAGCCACACATCCATGCATTTCACTTAAAATTGGCCTTTGTGGATAATTCAAGATTATCCCTATAGTCGGGATTCTTGAAGAGAATACTTACCTAAGCCCTGTATACTATAACAATAGGATTCCTCTAACTACCTCCGAATATTCACTGCTCCCTCAAAATAATGGACGCTCCCTGCGCTCCCCGTCCATCCGGGTCATCGCGCATGCGCCGTCAGTTTCTTCCTAAGCACCTGTCCTAACCAAAAGAACTAGTGTGCATGGGTGGAAGGGAGGGGCAAGCTCAGGGCTTAGGTAAGTATTCTCTTCAAGAATCCCGACTATAGGGATAATCTTGAATTCTTAGTCGTTCATACTTACCTAAGCCCTGTATACTATAACAATAGGATAGACTCCCAAAGCAGTACTCAGGAGGGTGGATAATACACTAGTTCAGGTAAAATCCAATCCTATAAGGATTCCAACCCAAATTTGAGGTCCTTACCTCAGGGAGGTGGGTGGGAAACCAAAGACAAAGTCAATTCAGCCCAAATTTGAGGTCCTTACCTCAGGGAGGTGGGTGGGAAACCCAAGACAAAGTCAGTTCAGCCCAAAATTGAGGTCCTTACCTCAGGGAGGTGGGTGGGAAACCCAAGACAAAGTCAGTTCACTCCAAAATTGAGGTCCTTACCTCAGGGAGGTGGGTGGGAAACCCAAGACAAAGTCAGTTCACTCCAAATTTGAGGTCCTTACCTCAGGGAGGTGGGTGGGTAACACAGAACCTAGAACACCATCAAAGGAAATTTGAGGTCCTTACCTCACTGCTTAGATAGCTGAACAAAGCCAGAAACATACATTGGAACCAGACTCGCTGGCGAGGTGATCTGGGAAAGACACCAGAGCGATAAAAGTAGAACAAGCCGACTGTTGGCAGAACAGAGGGAATTGAAACACAGGGAAGCACAGAACCATAGCCGTAGGCTGAGGCCACAGAGACAGAAACCCATTGAGGGGTGAATGTAAGACCTAACCATAGGTGAAGCTGTCGTGAGCACTGAAGCTATGCAGACAGCAAGGGCCATGCAAGGAAAGGAACCTTGACGTGGAGGCCTATACCAAATAAGGAGAACCGCTGACGTTCGTTAAGTCACCCTGGGAAACAACTGTGGATAACACAGTGTGAGACTGATGTAAGATTGCGGAGAAGCCTGCCAAGCAATGGAGGAACCGCAGGAAAAGGTATCCCAACAATGAGGGGATCCATATAAGCATATAAGCCGGATCAAACATGAGAAGCGAAGTACCGTGGCTGCACCAACAGAGCACTTGAAGTGATGGAAGGTGACTGGGAACAAGAGGGCTACGAGAGGACCTTGTGTGAAACAACAAGAGTCTCGCAAAAGAAAGCCAGGCAGAAGCTGCAAGCGAACCACGCAGAAGAATGACACATTCAACTGGTGGAAGACGGAGCCATACACAGCCAAGGAGGCAATGATCATGGCTGACCTGTACAAAAGGACAGGTCAGAAAGTCAGGTCACTGTGACAACATAGTGGCAAAGGCTGAGATTGTCAGACAGGTGGCCAACAAGGTACACTGCTGATAAAATACAAGATAGCAAAGAGACTGATTGGTCATGGCAACTGCATACAAGCAGGGCAGAGGAAAGCCAGAGCCCCGACCACAGGCCGGACATGGCAGTCCACTATGGGAAAGGCGACACCCAAGCAGGGACGGAGCCATCCTGAAAGGCTGAAAAACCCAACCAAAAGGGTGTCAGGAGGATCAGGAAAGTAACAAGTCACGCAAGACTGACCACACTGAGGAAGTTCAATAAAGAAGCTCCTCAAGGGGAGAGAGACTGACCAGTACAGATAAAAAGCCGGAGCGACTGTGGGTCGGCCGCACAAGGAGGACCAAGCGTCCGGTGGTAACTGAGAAAGAAGAGAGTCTCTCAACAATGGGAGACGTCAAAGAAAGGCTCCAAAAATTGGAATGCTCCAGAGCTGATCACACGGCCAGCAATGCCAGGAAGAATGATCAGAGACTAGACTGAAGAAGTCAAAACATGCCCATCGGGCATGGGCGACTCGCTGCCAAAAGTAAGTGAAGAGGAGACAACCAGAGCGTCACCGAAATATCACCAGGAATGGAGGCATGGCAGCGGGAAGGCGGAGCACAGGAGACTGGTGGGAGCCCTGGGCAATGACAAACCAGAAAGACATAACCCAAGTCAAGGGGAACAGGAACCGGAAAGGCCATAGAAGGGGCCACCGCCTGGGAATGGAAAGCAAAAGACACCTGGGAGAACCATGGCAGGAACGACCAGCGGTGCCAGGGTTTAGCCCGAAACACATTGTGAGACATGGGGAACCATTGCAGTTGAGGCATCTCAAACATGTATGGAGCAAGGCACGCGCAGAACATGAACCACCTAGTATGCCCGTTGACTGCCTGAAGGATATAGCTTGGCATGGCGCACCATCGCAGTGGAGGCATCAACGGTTCCAAGAAAAGACTGTCCTCAAGGTCTCGCAAGGGCGATGCCACTGAGATAAGAGGAAAGAGAATGGCCAGAGCATAGGCAGATTGGTAAAAGCAAGGAAGCCTGGAACCATAAGTCTCACCAAGTTCCATGCTAGGCCGTGACAGCACGGCCAGCAATTCGGAAGAGAATAATAAAAGTGATGGAAAAGAACAGGCGCAGCACCTGCAGCCATGTTCCACAGAAACCCCGTTGACATCCGCAATCAGACGAAAGTCACGGTCAATACGGGAAGGGAAACCTGCACGAAGCAAGGATTGCACACTGAGAGCGAAACCCCAAAGACGTGGATACCCTCGGGTATCGGCAAGGATAAGCAAAAGCAGGCAACGAAGGAGCACAATTATAGTGATCATTGGAGCATGATACTTAACATTCCAGATGCCAGCAAAAGGTGCATGGGGAATACATATACAAGATATACAGGGAGTACCGTAAGTATTGTATGCAGGCCAGTGGCACAGACAGCCATGAAAATACGGCAGCAGCTGCCAGCGGTGACACAACAAGAAAGGCAAGACAATTGCCAGACTGTAAAACCGAACAAGCCCTGAATATTGGCGTGAGGACACAACCAACAGGCAAATGTGTCCGGAAACAAACCCACATAGGCAAGAGCAACATATGGGACGGCCAAAGAGGGAGTCCCTGGAGAAGCAGAACCTGCACACCAGCAGGTAGTGGACTGAGAATGTTCATGACAGTGCACACGATTAGATATAACTGACCAAGGGAAGACAAAGTCACCGACAGACCCGAGGGGTCTGGGGGAGAGGTGGCATGAAGGTATCAGACAAAGTATCAGAAACAGTGCAGCATGCCAGGGACACAGCAAGAAAAAGCTACGCCATAGGCAACAGCTTGCCAAGACGAGCTACGCATGTCGAGCAAAACCACAAAGTATCAAGAAATAACCGTTACCGTGCAGGCAAAAACCTGGCAGTGGAAGGGCAACCATAAAACCATGATACAGAAAAACTGGATCAAGGGAAAGCAACAGGCATGTCATCGGGTAGAAACAACCACCACGATACACAGCAAACGTTGAATAAAAACCACCATCTGGAGTAGGAACGTCCAGGGGGAAAGATGGCAACTACAAACAGGCCACTCAAGCCAAAGAGAGGACCAACAGAAACCATCACTCAAATTGCAGGCACTAGCAGCCCAGGGGCAGGAGTGTCAAGCAGCAGATCAACTCAAGGTTGTTGAAGAGTCGGGATGTAGCCCAGCAGGAAGCGGGACAAAAACGGAAGGAAGCAATCGAAAAGCCATATCCGTATGGTGCAGAACCAGCAGAACAGGAGATGCACAAAGCCGTGTGAATGAAACACTGGTATGGTGCCACAACCATCAAGTTGGGAGCACCAGCAAGTGCCATGAAGGCCAAACTGGTCACAGAACATGAAGTAGGATGCACACTACGAGTGCAGCCGGTAAAAGACCAGGCTAGACGTAAGTGGAGGGACCACTCAGTAAAAGGACTCAGAATGACTGGTTAGCACATAGTCCAGACATCAGGTCAAGAAAGACATGCAAAACAACTCAAGCGGCATACCAAAGTATAGCAGCGAGATGTGTGCCAAGATGCAACATGATGGGAAAGAACATTCCTCAGAATGTGCGAGAAGGGCCGTAGGGCAGGGCCCAACACAGAGTGCGGGGCCATGACAAACCACAGCAACTGGTAGTATACCCCAGTAGAACAGTTGGTAGAAGCAAGGAGAAAATGTGACATTCCAGGAATGCACCACAGCTCCAGACAAATAGCAAAATGCAATGTGCGCTACCACAGCAGTCACCATATGGCATACATGTCACTTCCATGAATAAAGCCACAACCCCTGTAGTATACCCCAGCATATACAGTGTGTGTAAGCAAGGCGGAGATGTACCATTTCCAAGAATGTACTAGAGCTCCAAACCAAAACAGATAAAGGCAAGGGGCAACCACCAAAGTAGCCACCAAATTGCCACAGTGCAGGAAAATGCAATCCACAACACCGGTAATAGACCTCAGTATATACAGTGGGTGGAAGCAAGGAGGATATGTAGCATTCCCAGGAATGTACTAGAGCTCCAAAGGCAAGGTGTACTGCCACAGCAGACGCCATATTGCCCTAAGTCAAAACTGAAGTGTCATGAAAAACACGACAGAAAAACCACATGGTAAGACCAATTTTGCATGAAAATCATCTAAAATCGGCCAAAACACCAGAAACGAACCATAAAACCAGCTGTAATCAACCAGAAATGATTAGCCGAGCAGAATGGTAGGTGAACGAAGTCTGTACGACCAATAGAACCAGAGATACATGTCAAACCTGTCAACATGTGCCTGGAAATGGTCAATCACAAAATCGGAAATAAATTGAAGAAAAATACCTGGAAGCGTGGACAAAAGACCGCGGAAACAGCGCGAACGTTCGCCGCTGTTAGCCAGGCGTTGTCAATGCCAGAAACAGCATTAAACACATCTTAAAACAGTGCTAAAGAGCACAAATTCGGAGGCGTGTCAGCACGCAAAGCGTGCTTAGAAGAAACTGACGGCGCATGCGCGATGACCCGGATGGACGGGGAGCGCGGGGAGCGTCCATTATTTTGAGGGAGCAGTGAATATTCGGAGGTAGTTAGAGGAATCCTATTGTTATAGTATACAGGGCTTAGGTAAGTATGAACGACTAAGAATTGAAATTTGGTCCTGGGAAAAGCACTAAAAATTTACGTATTTATAGGAAAACGATATAGGGAATTATGGCAAAATGAACAAGAATCCATGGACTCTATGACATAGCTTAGAATAATTTTTTTAATTTATAAGGTGTAATTACTTTTCCAAAAGGCACTTTGTGAACTAACTTTTTTTTTTGTGATTACAATCATCTGAGTTATACTAACAGTAAATTAAATTTATTTATGGACATTTCAATTGATTTGAGTCCGACAGAACAGCTTAGCCCCAATTACACCAATTGGACATAAGAAATTTCAATTGATACAATGTAATTGGGTTGTGGGTCTTCGTCACAAAAGTGTTAAGAAAAATATATATAGAAGAATGTACCAACCTAAAACTACTTTTTTCTGGCAGGAGATGACGAGAGGTCAGGATGGAAATAGATTTATTTGCAATTTTTTGGAAAAAAACAAATATCACTGGCCAAAAGAAATTTCAATTGATACAATGTAATTGGGTTCTGGGTTTTTTCGCAAAAATGTTCAAGAAACTTTTAGCATCTGTTTGAGGATTACAATGTAAAAATGTAAAAAAATAAATGTAGAATCATGTATCAACCCAAAACTACTTTTTGCCTTGCGATATATAATAAGAGTATGGAAATAAGTTTATTTGCATTTTTTTTGGAGAGAGAAAAACAAAAATACAAAAGAGCATCTGTTTCAGCAGGCAACCAAAACATTGAAAGTTTGAGATGTCTGCAAGAGTTTTTCCAAGTTTCAGCTTCATACAGAAATTCTATTACTTTAGAATTATCCATATATATGAAAAAGCATTGTTATTTATTTGCAATTTTTTGGAAAAAACTAAATATCACCCACCCAAAGAAATTTCAATTGATACAATGTAATTGGGTTCTGGGTTTTTGTCACAAAAATGTTCAAGAAACTTTTAGCATCTGTTTGAGGAGGAAAATGTAAAATTTAAAAAATAAATGTAGAATCATGTATCAACCCAAAACTACTTTTTGCCTTGTGGTATAAAATAAGAGTATGGAAATAAAGTTATTTGCATTTTTTTTGGAGAGAGAAAAACAAAAATACAAAAGAGCATCTGTTTCAGCAGGCAACCAGTTTGAGATGTCTGCAAGAGTTTTTCCAAGTTTCAGCTTCATACAGAAATTCTACTAGTTTAGAATTATCCATATGAAAAAGCATTGTCTAAAAAGCAATTTCCAGTTCTCCAGCTAGAAAAATCACAGTTGATACAGTGTTATTTGGCCGGAATCCATGTTTTTTCATTTTGGGCTCAACTCCCTTATGTTCTCTTACCTGATTAGAAAGACAGAGCGAGATACCTCGCTATGTCAAAAATAAATTACATAACCGTGTCACTTTACAACTAATAACCCCTTTAATAGGCCTATACTCGACACCACAAAAATTTTTGTCACCCAAAAATGCAAATATTTGCATGTCTTTGGACATTATGTCCGAAAAACACCAGAAAATATCAAGATGGGTCATTCCATGTCAAATCACCCAGAATTATAACAAGAATCCATGGATTCAAAACTGGCCTTTGGCAATTGTATATTCGGGATTGAAATCATGAAGAGGGTGATTTATATATTACTACATGGATTGGTTTGTATTAAAGAGTTAGGTTCATCATGGACTTGCCCTATCATATTAATGTATTTTCTAAAAGATAAATATGCAATGAACTGATTTCAAATTAATCTAAAATTTTATCATGTCCCAACAACTTAGAAATTCCATTTAAAACTACTGATTTGGACTGACCTTATTTTGCTGTGATGTCAGTGAAGGCACCCAAATATGGCATGCTGCTGGTCATGTGACCAGATGAATATGCATGAGTGTGTTTATCAAACTCCCTCTTAAGTTTGTAAATACACGAATTCTAGTCTCCTTATGCACCACTCATAATCATATATTGATAATATATCCACAAAACACCAATATAGACTTCCTAACACCTATAACAGTGCTTGTTTGGGACATTTTTGGCTGCTTGCAGCTCCATCCCAAAAGTGGGCCAAGGGGTGAAGTGAGTGCAAGGGGTATATTAGATAGGTGCAGCAGCAGCTAGCAGGCATTCTAGAGGACAATTTGTCCATTTTAAAACTGGTTTATCTTGGTTATAATTGTGAATAAAATTTTCAAAGTGGTTGGAATAGTATCAATTGTATGTGTAATTTATTGTGCTGAGTTTTTTCCAATTTATTCCTAGCCAATCTTTAGTTATAAGAAAATATATACTTTTTTAGCATTGCCAGATGGAACATGGGTTCCTTCAGTGACATCATAGGACCTCCTTTCAGAATTGGGTCAGCAACAAATTGCAACTTTGGAATGGGATTGTGATCAAACTATTGACCTGTAGCACCCAATATTTTGGATTTCGTTCAGAAAAAAATATGATCTACCCTTCCTCTAAACTAAAATTAGCATGAGCCTATCACTTTAAGCAGTGATAGCCAGACTGATAGTGTTTGCTGCAAGCCATAAAAACTTTGAGCGGAACCCCTTAGCAAATGCCTATACCAAATTTCAGAACTGCAAGTGAAATACTAAAGTCACAGTGGGCAATTCAAAATATGGCGGCCATTTTGGCAGCCATCTTGAATTTTTTCAAAAATTTCTAAGGGTTACCCCAAAGTGAATCCCAATACCAAATTTCATAAATCCAAGTGAAATACTAAAGTCGCAATGGGCAATTCAAAAGATGGCAACAAGAAAAGTGGACAAGTAGACATGGACACCTTGACACATGGACAAGTGGACAAGAATTCCATTTCACCAAAAATTAGTTTAAGCCCTCCTCTAATAACCGGCCTTCGGTGACCCCTTCAGAAAAAATTGAAAAAATTCACAGTTGTTCACTGACCAGATATATGCAAATTTGCAAAATTGTAGGTCTGTGACTCAAAAACTCACCGAGATAGCAGCCCTTGAAATTTAAGGCTATTTTTAATATTTTTTTAAATTGCGGTTTCAGCCAAAAGGTGCCATTACTTATTTGTCAATATAGAGAAAATGGTTAGTGACTATACCATGTACATTTTTTTTTCTGGCTTTAAAAGGACCAAATGAGTACTTCCACAATTTTCAAAACTTACACCATTGGTTTATGTATATTTTAAGGTGGTATTCACAAACTTCAGTTCCGGATACAGAATCCTTTTATTTTTAATATTTTATTTAAGATCAGGCACTGTTACAAAAATTGCACACAGAAAAAGATAGTATTTTAAGGTAAATATTTTTTCAAAATTTTGCAGAGAATGCTTTAATTAATTTGAATACCTCACTGCTAGGTCTACACATCAAAGGTTGGTATTTCAAGGAACACGAAGGAACTTTTGAAGAGAATCCAACATTTTTTACGGTACCTTGGGTATGAATTGTACCCACGATCTCCTTGGTCTTTCTCACTTGGCGCATGCAGAATTTAATGCAGAAATTGCAGATACAATGAGAATGTCACAAGAACAGTGCATCAGTCGAGTGGCTATTGTCATAGATTTGCATATATATGTCCAATTGTCCAGGCATACTAACTATAATTTATAATGTTTTCCAATGTGCGATTTGTGTAAAAATGCCAGATTTGTAATAAAATATTAAAAATAGAAGGAGTCCAACCTCAGAACTGAAACTTTGTGAATAGCACTGAATACCACCTTAAGATATATACATAAATCAATGTTGTCAGTTTTGAACATTTTGGCATTTAACTGTCAACCAGGTCATTTTGAGGTTTGAATAACATGCATTTTTTGTAAATACTGCAAATTTTAATTTTTTTTAATTACCTCACAGCAACAGATCGAGAGGTAGAACTCATCTGATAAATTGGTAGTACTTATTTGGTCCTGCTAAAGGCAGAAAAAAATGTACATGGTTGAGTCACTAACCATTTTCTCTACATTGACAAATAAGTAAAGTACATGTACCTTTTTAGCGATTTTGAATTTTCGTCCATTTTTGAGCCCCTGCTGAAACGCATCTAAGCCAGATACATGAGTTTTGATGCCAAAAATGAAAAATTTGGGTGGAGGTTGCTCCAGTGCGAGAATATAAAATGTTTGGAATTGTTATTTGGAGAGTTATACATCTCTGAAGTTGGCCGAAACACAATTTCGAAAAAATTGAACTAAACACTGCTAAATTTGAATTATTTTAAATAAAATATTAAGAATAGAAGGAGTCCTATCCCGGAACTGAAACTTTGTGAATACCACCTCAAGATATACATAAATCTATGGAGTAAGTTTGAACCTTTAGGTTTACTGTCAACAAGGTCATTTTGAGGTTTTGAATAACATGCATTTTTTGTAAATATTACAAAATTTTTTATTTTTCAAAATTAACTCACAGCGACAATTTGACCTATTACCAGCCAGAAATGTACATGGTGGAGTCATTAACCATTTTCTCTAAATTGACAAAATTTAATAAGTAACGGCACTTTATTGGCGATTTTGCACTTTCGTTCAATTTTTGAGCCCCTGTAGAAACACACCTGAGCCAGAAACATCAGTTTTGATGCCAAATATGAAAAGTTTGGGTGGAAGTTGTTCCAGTGTGACAATATAAAATATGTGGTATTGTTATTAGGGGAGTTACACTACCCTCCAAAAGTTTGAATACACTAGAAAAGGTTAGATTTCTTTCAAAAATATCTCATCTTCAACACTATTTTCGTTTTATACTAAGATCAAACGATATGGAAATTCACATTCAGGCCATAAGGTGTCCATATTTCATGGTTTTAGATCATTTTGGTGTAAATTTATGAAATTTTCTCGATATCCCATTTTATTATTTTCAACGAAAAGCTATAAAAACAGTTACCTTTCATATTTATGAAATTTTATCATATTGTTACGCGCAAGCTACGGTAACTGGAGACGAAACTCAGATTTAGGGAGATTTCAGCCTTTATTGAAAACTTGAATAATTATTGATGGAAGTTCAGAAATAAGCAGTCTTGATTTCTTTGAGTCTATGTAAAATAAGATGAAATTCATAAGAGTCAGGATTATTGAGTCTTGCTTGTCTTGATAAGAGTTAGCTTTTTGTTAAACTGGATATCTGTTACTATTGTCTCTTGAAACGAAAGTCTTGCCACTCTCGGAAATCAATCAGCTGGTAGCGTGTATTATTATCTGGTCCTGCCCTTGTCCTGGAATACGGTGCCTTGGTTGCGGTCCTAAATATGGTGCCCTGGTCCTGGTCCCGGAATATGGTGCCCTGGTCCTGGTCCCGGAATATGATTCCCTGGTCCTGGTCCCGGAATATGGTGCCCTGGTCCTGGTGGTGGAATATGGTGCCCTGGTCCTGGAATACGGTGCCCTGGTCCTGGAATATGGTGCCCTGGTCCCGGAATATGGTACCCTGGTCCTGGTCCCGGAATAAGGTGCCCTGCTCCTGGAATATGGTGCCCTAGTCCTGGTCCTGGATTATGGTGCCCTGGTCCCGGAATATATGGTACCCTGATCCTGGTCCTGGAATATGGTGCCCTGGTCCCGGAATATGGTACCCTGGTCCTGGTCCCGGAATAAGGTGCCCTGCTCCTGGAATATGGTGCCCTAGTCCTGGTCCTGGATTATGGTGCCCTGGTCCCGGAATATATGGTACCCTGATCCTGGTCCTGGAATATGGTGCCCTGGTCCCGGAATATGGTGCCCTAGTCCTGGTCCTGGAATATGGTGCCCTGGTCCCGGAATATGGTGCCCTGGTCAAGGTCTTGGAATATGGTACCCTGGTCCCGGAATATGGTGCCCTAGTCCTGGTCCTGGAATATGGTGCCCTGGTCAAGGTCTTGGAATATGGTACCCTGGTCCCGGAATATGGTACCCTGGTCCCGGAATATGGTGCCCTGGTCAAGGTCTTGGAATATGGTACCCTGGTCCCGGAATATGGTACCCTGGTCCCGGAATATGGTGCCCTGGTCAAGGTCTTGGAATATGGTACCCTGGTCCCGGAATATGGTACCCTGGTCCCGGAATATGGTTCCCTGGTCAAGGTCTTGGAATATGGTGCCCTGGTCCCGGAATATGGTACCCTGGTCCCGGAATATGGTACCCTGCCAGTCCCTGGTCCCGGAATATGGTTCCCTGGTCAAGGTCTTGGAATATGGTACCCTGGTCCCAGAATATGGTGCCCTGATCCCAGATTATAGTGCCCGTAACCAAGGAAAATAACAATATTATTTTCCTAACTGTCAGATATCTTGAAATGTAGTTGGAAGTAGTTGGTTGGGTCTTGAATTGTCTTAGAAAATTTAGAAAGTCAGAATAAGTTCATTTTCCATTGTTGAGCCTTGGTCCTTGGCCTTGGACAGTTGAGTCAAGACTGACCCAAACGGTGGTTCCTGCCCCCTATTTATCAACTTTTTGGATTGAGTCCATTGTCAATAGGGGGAGCAGGGTCAAGAAACTTTGGATGAGTCCATCTTGGATCTTTCCAATTCGCGCCTGAACTTTGGCAGCCAAAAATGGTTTTCTTGACCAGTCAAGTGGTTGTTTCATCCTGACAATGGCTGGAAGTTGACTGGAGAAAGTGTAAGATTCATTTTAGTCTAAATTTGACTGTTCTACGTGGCTTTTAGGCGATTTGACAGCATGTGAAGTTGAACTGCTAAATTCCATGTTTCGGAACTGAATCGGCGCACATTATCGCTCATCAAAACAGGCTCGTTTTGATGAATTGGTTGTTCTGAGCTCCTTCTTAGTGTTACTAGTAGGTAAATTGGCATTTTTCTGATCATTTTGGTACCAGTTTCATTAATTTCCGTCAAGATTTGACCATTTTCTGCCACTTTGAAGTTGTGAAGTCAAATCGATATTTTGAACTGTCAAAATGTACATAGGCGCGAGCTAGGGTGTCACAATATTTTACACATTTTCACTGGTTTGTGATTTTACTAGTCGTTTCAGACCAGAAAATGGCCTTTGAAAATCTGACAAAAATACTGATTTTGGCTAGTTTCCGGTCAAAACAATGCTGAAAGAGCTCAAATAAAATAATTTTCGCTTGAAAAGATACATTCTATGATTATACTTCATTGAGACCCGAAATTATCTAAATTTGGTATTTTTGAGTGGTCAATGTCCAATTTTTAAAATGTATTTTTGGGGCTAAAAACTACTGTTACGATCATGTTAAAACTCTAGAAACACTTAAATAGATAACTGGGCTGTGACAATTGTTTATAAAATTCCATAATTTAGGATATCGAGAAAGGCCATAAATTTCAATTAGAATGACCTAGAATGACATAAAATGACAAAATAAAGACAACTTATGACTTCAATGTGACTTCTGCTATTGTTTGATGTAAATATAAAACAATAATTTCATTCAAAATGAAGTCTTTTTGAAAGAAACCTCACTTTTCCAGGTGTATTCAAACTTTTAGAGGGTAGTGTATGCACCTCTGATGTTGGCTGAAACCACAATTTCGAAAAAAATGAAAAATAGCCTTAAATTTCAAGGGCTCCTATCTCAGTGAGTTTTTGAGTCACAGACCTACAATTTTGCAAATTTGCATATATCTTGTAAGGGCTAGTCCATTTAAAAACCTGGGGGTGGGGTGGTCAGGTTACCTTTTTGACCCCCCCCCCCCATGCATCTAAAGTGAATTATTTAAGACTCCCCCCCTCATGCAAAAAATGCATCTAAATCAATTTCTTTTGCATCCCACCATACTTCTGAAGCGAATTTCCGCCGATCCCTACATCCATCTTACGAAAAAATTAATCAACCTGACCACCCCCCCCCCCTCCCAGGTTTTTAAATGGAATAGCCCTAAGTGAACAACTGAATTTTTCAAAATTTTTTGAAGGGGTCACCTGGGGAGCCCTGGGTGATTTGACATGGAATGACCCAGATATGACCATTTTGATGCCTTCATAGGAAAGTAGAAAATTTTTTCCATCAGATAGGGCCAAACACTTGTTTGAAAGATGTATTATGAACGTTCAGGATTTTTTTTCACAAATGTAAGAAACTTCTTTCGAATTGTGAAACTTATTCTTAGTGAACACCCCTCGTATCAGATCAAGATAATTGGTAGCAATTTCTCTTTTACCTTCTTGTGAAATTAGGAAATCTTCCAAGAGACTCTTGCCAGTACTAAAGCTGGTACCAATCACAACTGAAACTGTGACAGCTTGAACTTGGAAGTTGTTGAGCAATACAGATTGATTCCTGGAGATTGTATCCATGGTCCTGAAAATGAGGGCATTTGTTTACAATTTCATGCGTCTGTTCCCATAATAATTACATCATTGAATGCTGACTGTCTGATCGAACGTGTATTATTAAATTTTATTGTATTCTTTTGACTAATAAATTGTAATTCTAAAAAAATCTAAATTCTAACACTTAGGCATGACTGAAAAAGTATGGAATTGGGGCATGTCATGCCTGGAAATCTATAAATCCCACTGGAAATTTTGAAGAAAGATCCAAATATTGAATATCTGACTTAGAAGTAGTCGCTGGATTCGTGACCATGGGAAATTTTGTCATACTTTAAATCAAATTACCTGGAAATTCACATATTTTCTAACCCTGTACTTAGGCCTACTAATTATATATTAATAAAACATGCAGAATAATACATGTACAGAAACTTTTCCTTCCATCTTGGTTTTCGGGTTGTCATAAAATTTGGTATAACGACATATAGAAATATATATTTTAACTTAACATGCTTGAGCCAGGGTTTCTGTCAATGCAGTCCATATCAAATTGCAGTAGAAATTCACAATTTTCTAGCCCTGTTTTTCTGTTCTTCATGAAGAACTCACTACTTTTGGCCACCCCAACAGAAACCCTGGCTTGAGCTGATATGCACATATTGTTATCGTGGGCCATATATATACTAAAACGTCCAAAGATATTCACTATTATTTTTAAGTTATCAAAAAGGTAAATGAGTTAAGAAAGGCATTTGAGAAAATACTATGTTGGATGCAAATTTGCAGACAGACCATCTGTGGCCCTTTAAAAAAAGGTTAAACTTACTTTGTGTCGCAAAGAGTCACATCGATGACAGAGAGAACCAGAAGCTATCCAAGTATTGATTTAATTATCCCAAATATCATATGGAGCTGATCAGCATTAACATTGAATGTCAATCAGTTTTGCAGCCATCAGCCCTGAAAAGATTCATCAAGAAGCACTGTTAAGTCCTGCAATTTGTAAAGGAAAAAAAACCTCAATAATCTTTTATATCATTTTTATTGACCAATGCTAATGGAGGTGATCGAGAGGGCGATGGGAGTATTTCTTGTCCTATATTTTCGAGGGCGAACCAGCTTTAGATAGGATTGAGCTTGGGAGTTTTCCTTGATCATGTTGATGGGAAATTCTTTATTTATCACAGTTCTAAGTGCAGGATGTTATTATTTCGAGCATGCAATGTACATTATGTACTAAATAGTCAGATATTACTGTTATATGAAACTGTAGGCAAGAGACTCTGGATTTGGGGTAGTACGGGCCACGGGGTACTCGGGAGGGGGTATTGCACAAAGACTCCAACTATACTCAATTACTTGGTGTACTATATAACTTAATATACAAATAGACTAAATATTCTGGACTACAGTCTGTCTAGATGGAGTATCTATCCTCTGCCGTTGTCAGTCTGTCTCAAAATTTTCGTTGTACATTCATGAGCAACATCCCAGCTGGATGTCGTTCAGATGAGATGTTAAATTGGAGGCCCCTTGTATCAGTGTCTAAGCTGGGCAAGTAAAAGATCCCTCAAAATGGGGTAAATGTATAACATGTTGAGAACTCCCGTTCTCTCTCCCATCTCATCAATTGACCCTCGTTAGCGTCCAGAACTGGGCTTAGAGGGCTGCACTTACCATATCTATCTATCGATCTGTCTGTCTGTAGGCCTATAATCATAATAATGTCATTCGAGACATCAACAAATGGCCGAGACCTTGCGGTATACTATGCTATTCTGCCAATCCTTTTGCCAGTATAGCAGCTGTATATAGTGAGTATTGCATGGGGACTGGGAATTCTTGAGTAAAATGGCCCCAGGGAAAGGGAGACACAACACCCCATGATCCAGAGCCTCGAGCCTCAGGAATTCTCAATAAATTAATTTTAAATTACATAGCCAGACAACCTGCAGTAATGCCAGATAGACAGACACACACTTACCTGCCCAGTGGTATCAAGAGTATGGCCATGGCCCAGACCTGGGACTCCCATCATCGATCATGTCCATCCTCTCTCACTCTTATTGACCTGCCATTGTTCAAGAAATGCAGCAGAGATGTTACCCCAACCATCACCCACCTTCAAATGACAGTATCTGGCCATTTCTGTTTATATATCCCCCCCCTAAACCAGTAAACCGCCGAAATAAGCCAAACAGTCAGAAAAGCGCCGAGCGAAATTAGGTGAAGAAAGGCGCCGGACGAAGTAGCCGGGCGAAGATAGGAAACCGCCGGGCGAAGATGAGAGGCCGCCGAGCGCCGAAATAAGTAGCCGAGCGAAATATCCTGAAGGTGAGAAGGCGCCAGGCGAAGAAATAAATCGCCGAGCGAAGTAGCCAGGCGAATATATGAAGTAGCCGTGAGCCGGGCGAAGTCGCCGGGCGAAGATAAGAATCCGCCGAGCGCCGAAAGAAATTAGCCGGGCGAAGAAAGAAGTCGCCGGACGAAGAAAGGGTAAGCCGGGCAAAGTAGCCAGGCGAATTCTTGAAGTAGCCGTGAGCGGGGCGAAGTCGCCGGGCGAAGATAAGAAGGCGCCGGGCGAAGACAAGAAGCCGCCGAGCGCCGAAATAAGTCCGCCGGGCGAAATGGCCCGAATCAGCCACCATATGATTGTACATCCTAATTTTATTATTTGAACATAGTTTCATCGATGTTTTGCAAGATTTTAATGTATTTGTTGTACAATTGAACATTTTATGCAGAAGCCCCTTACAACATCGATGACTCGTCAGTTTCGTGAAAGAATTTTAGACGCGAAGGATGGCGGGTTTTTGGTGGGTTTTAACGTAGTTTTCGGCGGGTTTTAACGTCGTTTTTGGCGGGTTTCTGGCGGGTTTTAACGTAGAGATCGGCGGGTTGGCGGGTTGGCGGGTTTTTCAGGCTATAAAAGGGTGCTTGGCGGGTTCTGAAATCAGTCTGGTCTCAGAACCGGACACGGGAACACCTGAAAAACTAACTGAGCAAGAGTTACCTTAGCCCAGGGATCATATACCGTCCCTGCCTTAGCCAGAATAGTTGATGGTGAGCATTTAGGCCTAGCCTATTCCAGAAATGATGGCCAAAAAGCTGACACCCATTGAGATGTGAGCATAATGCTCTTTTTATGATTTGAGAAATGCTCTGACAGACCTTATGAAAGGATAGTCATGAAGGCAAAAACAAATCAATTTGAGTCATGTATTTTGGGTTCAGGCCAGCTCAGAAATGCCAAATGAAATTATTTATGGTTAATTGTAGCCTGGGTAAATTCAGGAGAAATTGGGAAAAATGATTTTAAATGGAAATTATTATGAAAATCCATCCAGCGTCGCAAATTCTTGATTTAAGAGTCAGAAAATGTCCAATGAAATGAATGAATAAATGTCCTAAATTGAATAAAAGTTCAAAACTTTAAAAACTTGTCTCCTTTAAAATTCTTGTTTAATTCCTAAGTTTATCGGACGTTTGAATAGTCAATGAAATCAAATTGACATCCATGAAGAAAGATGAGATGCGTTTCAAGAGGAAAAATTAATTCCTCATAATTCCTGTATGATAGCGACAAGCACGCTACCAACACTAAGTCGTTACATACAGAAATTTTTGGTGGCAGCGGTGGGATGCTGTAGAAATAATATTCACAAGCATCCAGAGATGAAAATCTGCGTCTCTCAATACTTCAAAATGAACTAGAGAAAGTTAAACGCACAGAAGTTTTGACCAGGAAAATTTATTGGAAATAAACTCAACACAAAGGAAGTGATTTGAGACAATTTATTGACATGAATGAAATTAATCAAAATTCATGATCAACGTGCAATTGAAAATGACGTACCAAACTGGAGTTGAATTGGATCGATAAAGGTCTGAAAAATTACGGCTAAGAGTTTCAGACTGACAAAACAATATCAAATTGTCACAATTTTATAAATTAAAAGTTTTTCAAATTTTTTCAAATGGATACCGGAATTGGTTCGGAACTACATGCCAACGGGCCGTCTGTTCTGTCAGCTTTTGACCGAGATATTGATGTATCTGAAGCTAGTGATGGAGAAGTAGCTGGTCCGCCTGGTCGCGGCGATCTTAACAAAGGCGACAAAAGTTCGGCCAGTACACAAAATATGAAATTTGGCGACAGTGGTTATTTTACTAGATCAAAGGGAAGAGTGATACAAAATAATGGAGCGAACAACAAGTCAGTGCATGATTTTGAAAATACTGTTGTTGAAAATCAGAATAAAATTGTTGAAGAAATCAAAAATGGTTTCCAAGGTATTGCTAATTCAATACATGAAGCTATTGTACAAATGAATAGCGTTTCAGGACCAAGACGAAACATGATAAATTCTCAAAATGGTCGTTTGGGAAACGTTTCAGGTCCTGGAAGGACCACAGTTGATGAGTCGTCCGATGAATCTGACGACCAGAGCACACAAGCCGAGCAAAGTGAACGGTCTCCCCCAAATGTAAATGCTAACGGTTGTTATCCTAGCAATTTCAAGGGCTGCAAATTGCCTCCATTTACTGGAAGAGAATCTTGGAAAGTGTGGTTTGGGCGATTTGAAGAATGCGCCCAACGGAAGCGTTGGACAAATGAGGAGAAGATGGATGAATTGCTTCCTAGGTTGCAAGGAGCAGCTGGAGAATTTGTGTACAACCAACTCGTACCTCGAATAAGGAGCAATTATGCCAAATTAACGGGAGAGTTGAATAGTCGGTTTCGAGTAATTGAACTCCCAAAAGCTTTCAGAAGCAAGTTGTCCAAAAGAGTTCAACGGAATGGAGAGTCAGTGGAAGACTATGCAGCTGAATTGAAAATGCTGTACGACAAAGCTTTCCCTGATCGTTCCAACAAAGTCCGAGAGGAGGACCTCCTGAGGTATTTCATGGATGGTTTGTGTAATGACGAAGCCCGTAAATTGGTGGAGTTCGTCAAGGAACCGTCTACCATAGACGCAGCTGTTATGGAAGTAGTTCTTTTCCTGGAAGGCCATCACAAGAATGGTAGTGATCGCAACATAAATGATAAAGCTGGGCGCCGTAATTCAATAAATTTGGTTCATCCTGCTGATGATGATGACAATTACGAAGTAGACGATGACGAGTCTGAGTCATGGGTTGCTCGGATGTCTACGCGACCTGGAAATAAAGAGAAACATTTTGTAAATAAAACTATGAGAATACAAAATGATAATGAGGAAAGTGCGAACAGTAATATGGTTACCCTAGAAACCATTAATGATGCACTGACAAAAGTGACTGAGAAAATGGCCACGTCCGAGCAGTTTTTGGAGCTGAAAAATGATGTGAATAATTTAGGAAGCAGAATGACTATTGTTGAAGAGGAAGTCAGCAGACGTTCCTACAAACCAAGAGGGAATACAACAAGTCAACAGTTTACTAACAATTTCCAGAGAAGGAATTCAAACAATGAATATTTTTGTTTCAACTGTAACCAGCCAGGGCATTTAGCAAATGATTGTCCACGAGCACACTGGCTCACAGGTCAAATGCAGATGACTGTGCAGCCAAATGCGAATTATCCGGGTCCGAGTCCCGTCGATAAAGGACCACAGTTGAGAAATGGTTCGAGTGGCAGTGCAATCCCCACAGGTCAAGTTACTTCTAAGGTTCAGATGCCTGGCGGGACAAGAGAATCTGATGTGCAACAGATGTCAAACTTACAAGGGTCGACTCTGTAGGCCGAGAGAAGACCCCTAAAGATAATGGACAAGATAGAAATGAAGATGACAAGGACAGTTTCTTGAGTAAATTGCCATTTTATAATGAAGAAATTTCAGAATTTTACGAAGAGATAAATCGAGTTTCCCCTGATTGGAAAGGGGTATACATAAAAGGACAAGTTGAAGGAAATGACATTTATTTTACTGTGGACACAGGAGCCTCAGTCACCGTACTCGCGGAAAGAGTGTGGAAACAGTTGCCAAAGCAAGTGCGGAAAAGAAGACCAGTTAAGAAGCAATTGATAGGAGCAAATGGTGCTCCATTAAAAGCACTAGGGAGAGTGCTATGGGAATTACAGCTTGGACCAGTTAGTCTGCAAAAAGAAGTTGACGTGGCTGAAATACAGGATGATTGTCTGCCGGGAGCAGACATACTTTTGGAACAAAAGGAAGGGCCTTTTGATTTATTGTTCAGTGAAGGAACAATTAAGTGGAATAATGAGAGTATTCCCTGTATTAGTCCAATAATACAACCTGTCAGGAAGGTTGTTTGTGAAGCAGACGTAACAAACCCAGAGAATTCTGAGATTATTAATGATGTGGAACTGGCAAGTGGTTTGAATCATTTGACAACCGAAGCATGTCCAAAATTTCGAGAAGTCAACAAACTGGCAGTGGTTGCCAGTATGACGAATCCAATGAATCCGGAGTCACTTATGGAGCGGATGATGAATCCATTTGATCCACCGGTATCTGAGGATAGCAAAGATGATGGAGAGATACTAAACAGATTGAGCAAAGTCAACAATGGCCTTCATAATGTCATTGAGACATTATTTCGCCTGATCATAGTGATCAGATTAAGAATAAACAAATTTTTGATGTTGTTTTCCTGGTTGTTTTCAGAGATTGCTAATAAAGCATATGAAACAACACAGAGAGTGACATTTAAACTTAATGATGGAGAACCAAAATTATTTGAGACTCCATTCTTGGATGACGGACGATTGAGACCCAAATTATTTTATCCAACGACCAATAATATTTGGCGAATGGTTCAATGCTTAATTGCAAGGATTTTTGGAATGAAGGATACATTCCTTAAATCAACAATCCTATTTAACAAAATGTGTGTCTAAATGCAGAGGAATTTGATTATTCCATGATAGTCGGAAAAAGAGGAACTGCAAAATACTGAATTGCATGCGGAAGATTACTGAATGGAAAGCAAAGTCTGAATTTACAATAACAACAGACTTCTGAATTTCCAAAAAAAATTCAGTGTGGAATCTAAGCACACTGTACAGTGGTGAACATACTTACCTTGCTGACTAAAGGCAACAAACAAGACCTTGAACCGCTAGTGACACCAGGATGGGAAGCAGTAAGATGAACTGTGTTTTGAATGAAGTTCCGTGACCATGGCCACATCACCTAAGACCAAATGGTGAGGATGAAGATCGAGATGAAGATCAAGGTCAATCCTGAAGAAGATCAAGATCCAAGATGACTGATGTCCCTGAAGCTATTGTACTGGACTCGGATGATCTGAAATTGGAACATCATCTTCATCAATCTGATGAGATGCTTCGTCACTGAAAATTACAAGATTCAAGTTAACTTAACAAGATTCAAGTTGAAGATGTGAAAAAAAACTGCTCACCCTGAGGATTTTCGAAACCCATGGACAAACAGTAGGATACCAACAGACGGAGCGAGGATACAAGTGGCACCACTGCACTCTACAGTGATCATTGATGACTATCAATTTAATTTTATTGCATGATGATAAATAACAAATTTGTGAGTATGAATATGATTTAATTGTTAAATTTTAATGTTATTGTATCTTATGGATTGAGCCTGAGGCTACTGTAACCTTTTTAAATTATATTTACATGTACTGTTTAAAAATGCTAAAACAAGAATCCGCGGATGTCCTAGCCGATTCAAATTGTTATTTTAAAAATTTCACTGTTATATGTATTTGATGTGTTTTAATGTTCAATTTAAGCTAGACAGTTTATCAAATTGTTATTTGGATGTATGGTAAGAATAATTAATAATAATTATACTGATATTGTGACATTCATGAGGACATTTGAATGTCTAAGTGGGGGAGAATGTAATGACTTAGCATGTAAACAACACAGAACGCATCTTTATACCTCCCTAGACATCTTAAATTTTTATTTGACAACATTTACCTGCAGTTTACTTCATGATTTTTCACATTTCATCAGTTCTTGCCATGTGCTTGTGTTTTCTTCTAATATTTATTTTTCGCGGCGAAATTAGGTCAACTCGCCCCTCGCAACATTAACAAACCGTTTATTTACGTAAATCTAATAGCTTTAAACTTTTCAAATTCATGATTGTACATCCTAATTTTATTATTTGAACATAGTTTCATCGATGTTTTGCAAGATTTTAATGTATTTGTTGTACAATTGAACATTTTATGCAGAAGCCCCTTACAACATCGATGACTCGTCAGTTTCGTGAAAGAATTTTAGACGCGAAGGATGGCGGGTTTTTGGTGGGTTTTAACGTAGTTTTCGGCGGGTTTTAACGTCGTTTTTGGCGGGTTTCTGGCGGGTTTTAACGTAGAGATCGGCGGGTTGGCGGGTTGGCGGGTTTTTCAGGCTATAAAAGGGTGCTTGGCGGGTTCTGAAATCAGTCTGGTCTCAGAACCGGACACGGGAACACCTGAAAAACTAACTGAGCAAGAGTTACCTTAGCCCAGGGATCATATACCGTCCCTGCCTTAGCCAGAATAGTTGATGGTGAGCATTTAGGCCTAGCCTATTCCAGAAATGATGGCCAAAAAGCTGACACCCATTGAGATGTGAGCATAATGCTCTTTTTATGATTTGAGAAATGCTCTGACAGACCTTATGAAAGGATAGTCATGAAGGCAAAAACAAATCAATTTGAGTCATGTATTTTGGGTTCAGGCCAGCTCAGAAATGCCAAATGAAATTATTTATGGTTAATTGTAGCCTGGGTAAATTCAGGAGAAATTGGGAAAAATGATTTTAAATGGAAATTATTATGAAAATCCATCCAGCGTCGCAAATTCTTGATTTAAGAGTCAGAAAATGTCCAATGAAATGAATGAATAAATGTCCTAAATTGAATAAAAGTTCAAAACTTTAAAAACTTGTCTCCTTTAAAATTCTTGTTTAATTCCTAAGTTTATCGGACGTTTGAATAGTCAATGAAATCAAATTGACATCCATGAAGAAAGATGAGATGCGTTTCAAGAGGAAAAATTAATTCCTCATAATTCCTGTATGATAGCGACAAGCACGCTACCAACACTAAGTCGTTACAATATTGTTCATATTCATCATTGGAAAAGCGTGATCAAATCTGGTTATTTCTTTTGACTGTTTGGCAAGTAAACAGTTAAATTGGAAGCCCTACAGTTAGGCCTAACCGCTGCGTGATCAGCGGGTACACTTTTCACTTTCGAAGGTGTTGCCTCTTTGATCATAATGATCAGCCCCATATGGGGCTGGCATCCTCTTTTCTGTTCTGTGTATTCCTTAAAAGGTACAAGAAATTCCCTAAGTGAAATCAACAGTTGTTTATCAGTTGAAGAAAACATAACTTCCCTCAGACCAAATTTTTTCGGTTCCTCATTCAATTCAGAAAACAAATCGAGTACTCTGGAAATCATTGCTAGCATTTAATTCCAACGGGTAACCACTGAATTCTTGGGAGTTGTAAGTGTGGGTCTTTGTTCCACCTCAGCCATAGAGTCGGTCAGTGATTCTTCCTCACAGGACAGGATTAATGTCTTTGTCTAAATTTTGCTCCTGCCGTGAATGTTACACCTTATTTGAGTATACATCCCGTGTATGAAGCCAGCAACATACCTGTTTACACATTTGCGACTTGGATCATATCGCCTAAAAGTAGGGAAAGGTATATGTGCAAGACTAGTCACTCTGGTTCATTCTTCCATTTGCCAATTTATATATATATTCTTTAATAGAGTGGTCCAACAAACAATGGAAAAAATAAAAGTTTAAAAATTTGGTAATGGTACCTAGGGTGGCCAAAAAAAAGTTTTGCTTTCTCCTACTGTAATTGGAACCCTGTATTTGGTTCTATGTATTAATTAGACACCAATTTGGAGGGTTCTAACATGCATTTTTGTCAGTTAGATCCCGACTGGCATGTTAGGACCCGACAAAGAGATGTCTAACTGACTTAGACATCATATATGCTTCTTCTATTATTTGCTTTAACTGATAATTTAAGCAAAAACTAGAGTTTCGATCGGGACCGATGCGAAGGGAGAGCTCTCGCATGTCAAGTGGATGTGGTGTAGTTAGGTTGATGTCACCTTTTCGTCACTGGGAATGAGTATTAAAAGAAATAGTGTGTATCTTTCATTAGATATATTTCAATGTAGCGAACTGTGACTCTGTTGCATATATGCAGCATCAGTAACAAAGCACCCGGACTAGTTTTTGCACTGTATTTGGCATTTTTCCGAAAGTATATATATATAGAATGGTCTGCATTTGGTCAGCATTTGGTCAGCATTTGGCCTGCATGATGAGAATTTTGGTCTGCATTCTCCTAATCTCCTAGAAAAATTCTTGGTTATTTATGCTCATTACCTTTTTTTTAAACTACCACTTAAAAGACTGGATTTTATTATTTTAAGACAGGGTCTTGTAATCAACTGTGGATTACAGAGAGTGGAAATCATTGATGATGGCTTAAATGCAATTAATAGAAACAACCTCGATTGGATGAAATTCTAGATTATACAGCCTGCAAAACAAAATTTGTATAGCCTTCTTGAAATAAACTTTGTTGATAGGGGTATACATGGGTCTCAAAAACAGATGGGGTGTCAAATGTTGGAATTTAAAGGAAAAATGAATGTCTCATGTCCCATTTTATCGAAGCATAAATGATAAAGAAATGTATCAAATGTTTGTCACTTTTTATTAGTCAATCTGTCAGTGTCTCTCGATTACGTCCTCGGGGGTTACGTCCCCATGTCCCCGGGGTTACGTCCCCATGTCCCCGGGGTAACGTCCCCCTGTCCCCAGGGGTTACGTCCCCATGTCCCCGGGGTTACGTCCCCAAGTCCCCAGGGGTTACGTCCCCATGTCCCCGGGGTTACGTCCCCATGTCCCCGGGGTTATGTCCCCGAGGGTTACGGCCCCATGTCCCGGGGGTTACGTCCTATGTCCCCGGCGTTACGTCCCATGTCCCCGGGGGTTAAGTCCCCATGTCCCCGGGGGTTACGTCCCCATGTCCCCGGGGTTACGTCCCCAAGTCCCCGGGGGTTACGTCCCCATGTCCCCGGGGTTACGTCCCCATGTCCCCGGGGTTACGTCCCCATGTCCCCAGGGTTACGTCCCCATGACCCCGGGGTTACGTCCCCATGACCCCGGGGGTTACCTCCCCATGTCCCCGGGGTTACGTCCCCAGGGTTACGTCCCCATGACCCCGGGGGTTACGTCCCCATGTCCCCGGGGTTACGTCCCCATGTCCCCGGGAGTTACGTCCCCATGACCCCGGGGGTTACGTCCCCATGTCCCCGGGGGTTACGTCCCCATGTCCCCGGGGGTTACGTCTCCATGTCCCGGGGGTTACGGCCCCATGTCCCCGGGGGTTACGTCCCCATGTCCAGGGTTACGGCCCCATGTCCCGGGAGTTACGTCCTATGTCCCCGGGGTTACGTCCCATGTCCCCGGGGGTTAAGTCCCCATGTCCCCGGGGTTACGTCCCCATGTCCCCAGGGGTTACGTCCCCGGGGGTTACGTCCCCATGTCCCCGGGGGTTACGTCCCCATGTCCCCGGGGTTACGTCCCCCTGTCCCCAGGGGTTACGTCCCCATGTCCCCGGGGTTACGTCCCCAGGGGTTACGTCCCCATGTCCCCTGGGTTACGTCCCTGGGGGTTACGTCCCCATGTCCCCGGGGGTTACGTCCCCATGTCCCCGGGGGTTACGTCCCCATGTCCCCGGGGGTTACGTCCCCATGTCCCCGGGGGTTACGTCCCCATGTCCCCGGGGGTTACGTCCCCATGTCCCCGGGGGTTACGTCCCCATGTCCCCGGGGGTTACGTCCCCATGTCCCCGGGGTTACGTCCCCATGTCCCCGGGGGTTACGTCTCCATGTCCCCGGGGGTTACGTCCCCATGTCCCCGGGGGTTACGTCCCCATGTCCCCGGGGGTTACGTCCCCATGTCCCCGGGGGTGTGTCCCCATGTCCCCGGGGGCATGTCCCCGGGGGTATGTCCCCGGGGGTATGTCCCCGGGGGTAAATGGTCGCCCCCTCCTTAGTAGATATTAAATGGTCGCCCCCTTATCCTATCTATCTATCTATGTATCTATCTATGTATCTATCTATGTATCTATGTATCTATGTATCTATCTATCTTGTTATCTTAGCACCTCAGTAGATATTATATTGTTGCCCCCTTATTCTTAGGAGATATTAAATGGTCGCCCCATTAAATGGTCGCCCCCTTATCTATCTATCTGGCAAAACAACATACACATAGAACTCGCATGTGTTCCGCTTGCGACACAAATTCTAGTTTTGTTTTCAATGTGCAGTCCCCCCCCCCCTGTCCTAAGCCCACTCTGCCCATTATTTGCAATGTCGGAGAAACTTTTCTTGGACAAGAGGAGTGACCATTGGTCAGGCTGTCATTGCACATGCCACATTAACAACAACCACTTACAAATGCAACCATTGGTTAGGCAAGATCCTTGTGCCTAAATTGACAGCAGTTCAATAATCCAAATAGGCATGTAGTGCGTGTTTACTTGACTAGAAAACAACCTGTCAATTTCAGCTGCAATCATTAGGGGAAAGCTATCGCTCTCCCAATAAACTATAATCTGATTGTTTGTTTGCGGTTGTAACAGTGTTAATCCTTAGCAGGGCGCTAACATGCAATATTGTCAGTTAGATACCGGTTTTTCCAATGGTATAAGTATCTTTTAGACATCACCAAGATACTTATACAATTGGAAAAACCGGTATCTAACTGACAATATTGCATGTTAGCGCCCTGCTAAGGATTAACATTGTTTACAACAGCAAACAAACAATGAGATTACTGTTTATTTTGCTAAAATTATAAGTTAAAACAAATAATAGAAGAAGCATTATGATGCCTAAGTCAGTTCCTAACATGCATTTTTGTCAGTTAGATCCCTTCCTTCGGTCGGGATCTAGGCCTAACTGACAAAAATGCATGTTAGAACCCCCCAAATCGGTGTCTAACTAATACGGTGATGTCTAAAAGGAGTAAACACTGTCAAAGTCACATATACCAACATCAACTAATGCAAGGACCAAAGTTTTGATAACGCTTATCAAGAACATTTTTGCTAGAAACTCACACTTATAAAATCAGTTCTATTTTAACGCTGTTTCTGCAGTAATGTATATAGTTATTGTAACTGTTAATGTCACAATAATAAGTGGAAGTATTATGTCCATGTTACAGTGTGCATCATTTAATCTTGGTCATGTCCCGTAGAAGAACGGCTGTTCTGCATAGATGTCATAAGTCCAGTGGCAATGGTGCTCTTTTTTGAATCTGGATACAATTTTCAATGTTCCTGAGCTACTTGAAGAAGGTATTGCTTTTGTTCTTCATTTGTGGTTAATATGGCATTAAAGTCCTGAATTAACTTCACCCTTCTCTCGTTGTTGTACCGATGTTAGTACCGATGACAATCCCTGGCAGTCGGTCAACATTTTCTTGGCTTGTAAGATTGGGGAGCCGGTGACCAGCAACCTAATTTTGAAGCCTACCCCCCATAGGCTGATTTTAGCATAATGGTTGCTTTTCCTCTCTTGGGGTGAACAAACTCCAAAACTAAGCCCCTAAGTCTTGGAGTTAACCTCTGCACTATTAACTTGAGTGGGAACCTTCTTTTGCTTCTTGGCCAATGGCAGGCATTCTTGATCAGATGATTGTTGGTGGTTTTTTCAGCACACAATGCAACGAATACGGTTCAACAAATGTTGAGTGGAGACAATTTTCATCCTGCTCACATTCACACTCCTCACAGAAGCAAGAGACTTTGCGACATTTTACGATTCCAAATGAAACTGATTTCGCAGAATGTAATTTCTGCTTCCCTTAATTATAACCGTTTCAAGCAATGTAATTCTGTTGACATTAACAAGTTTGACACTTCTTGCACTCTGATTCTTTTGATGAGGATTTTGGACGTGGAATTCTGAGATGGTTTTTAAGTAACTAACAGTATCATTCGCGCTGTTAACATGACTCAGTCCTGCTTTAATACCATCTGAAAGCAGTCGCTTCGTCACAGCACCTTCCCCATCCGTAGGCCTTTTTCCGTGTTTGGAACCATACTTAGTGTCTTTCGATGTTGTAAGGCCTGTTTTTTATCATACAGAAAGGCTCCCTTGATTTGTATTGAGAGTGTGAAAGTGAGCAGGATGAAAATTGTCTCCACTCAACATTTGTTGAACCGTATTCCAATGAGCAGCCTGAATCTCACATTGATGTTCATTACGGATGTTTTCGCTGAAATCTGACTGACGCATCAGCTCACCTTGCTGTGAAACTTCTTTAAGTTTGAGTATGACTCTATAGTCTATATATATATACGTAGCCCACTCAGGTGCTGATAAGACTAAAACTCAAATACACACACACACACACACACCAGAGATTTGACATAGGCCAAATCTCGGTTTCCTTTTACAAGCCTCTTTGATGGCTGTCATTTTGCTGAGATACATTGCCGCCCTTTTGCATTTGCTGCAAATTCAGCCATTTTGTCCTATAGAATTTGTATGATAAGATTTTTCATGAACTTTCTTCCAATTGATGATGCCAACCTGTGTAAACTGGGTTTCTTGATGTGCAGCTGCAGCACTTACCGAAGAATCTGCATGGAAACAGAAAATTCGGTCAGGTAATGTGGAGTATTCCAACCAGGAATATCTTGCATGCAAACCATCCAGCTTGGAAACTTCTTCCTTTTTATTTTTGCAGAAAGGACCTGTTTGGATATGGGGCTGTTCAAAAGTTATGCAACGCCTGAGGGGGGGGGGTAAGACTTTGTTATGGTGTTTAACAGGGGGGGGGGAAGGGGAATAATAAAATAAATAGTAAAAAAATATACAAATTAATTTTCATATTTAAACAGTTTAAATTGCGCATAGCAAAAAAAATGTATTAGCAAGTCCTTTCATTTAAAAATATGAAAGTAACTTACTCAGCCTTCCGCTTACATATAAATTAATTCAATTTAAATGGTAATCAACATCAGTCATCACGCAAAATGGATGTTCCTTTTGTTTGTTCCATTAAAGGATGAGCACACTGGTTCCAACGTTGTCAGAAATTCGCTCAAATAATCTTAAAATAGAGTAATCAGTGTTCAACAAAAATTCACAAACATAGGCTGCATGGCAGCAAACCCTCGGCATCGGACAATCGACGAAAGGAGCTGAAAGGCAAATTTATGACATCATAGCATCTGCGGTATTTGTAACAACCATTTCCAATTCCCTGTTTAGCCTACAAACCTGTATATATTTTTATTGTGACAAATTGAAAGCAATACACATTTTTAGATTCAAGACAAATTATAAAATATTGGAGTGAATTTTTAAAAGTTAACAAAAATATCTTTTGCAAAATTGAAAACAAAATCAGCTATTCAGAGTGTAGAATGCAAAAGCTTTGCCATCAAATTTAAATAAGACAAAACATTAAGGATTTTAGGCATCTGCTCTGCCTAAAATGCCTATGTATTTTATGCCTAGAGTTGCCTACTGAATCATGTACGTTGTAGGGTAAAATAAAAATGAGTGGGCCAGTGTTTTTGTGCAAATGCAGTTTGTGTAACATAGCTTTTGATTGGCTGATGGCACCTGGGAAGTAGACACATCATCTAAAAGCTTATTTTATTGCTGTGAGGCTGGCTTAAACATTGTTTTCTAGGCCAGGTATTTGTGTTACTTTTCCATGGAATTGCAATGACAGTGAAATCCTCCATGACTGGGCCTGGTTCCTCAATGAGTGGGCCAATGACCTCCTTGAGTGGGCCAGCATGTTAAATCTAATCTCATTTAGACATCACCAAGATACTTATACCATTGGAAAAGTTGGTATCTAACTGACAGTTTTGCATGTTAGCGCCCTATTAATAACAGCAAACAAACAATCTGATTATTGTTTATTTTGCAAAAATTTAAAGATAAAAGGTATAATAGAAGAAGCATATGATGTCTAAGTCAGTTAGATACCTCATTGTTGGGTTCTAACATGCATTTTTGTCAGTTAGAACCCTCCAAATTGGTATCTAACTAATACTGAGTGGGCCACTTGGCTGTCTCGTCTTTTCATGAGTTTAATTCACCCTAGATCATAATATTAATGATATATAATGCTTCAATAGCACTTTTAAACATCATTTAGCAATTGTTAAACAAACTATGCAGGTCTTCATCATATAGTCCGGTTGCTGAGGCCCAAAAATGGACCTGAGCGGTAACCGGCTGGAATACATTCATTCCAAAGCTGAATTTTCTGAATTTTTCAGAAATGGTAATTTTATTGTTCTATCTGGGGGCTATCATGGTCAAAAATGGTTACCATGGCAACCAAAATATAAAAAAATGCTTAGATAATGAAATCTAGTAATTTCCATATCTCTGTGTCTTTTTATCCGATAGACAAAATTTTAGTGTCGATATATATGTTATCAAACATGCCCGTGTCATTGGTGCTATTGGGGTTAAGGTCAAAGGTCAACTTCATTTGCATATGCAATGTTTCTACATGAAATGTACCCATTAAAAGAAGGTGGTTTGTTATATTTTATGTGTCACTTACTCAGACTTGGATATTATTGTGAAATCCAAACATAAATTTATTTCAGCATCCATCCACAAAAAGATGAGACCCAAATTGCTATATTTGATTCAGTTATAATCCGAAAAATTTCCATAGAAACAAGAAGTTGATCTACCTTGCAATTTCTCGGTCATTGAAAAATTGACACTCATCTTCCACGCACCACGTGTACATCACTTTAGTTCGATTTTATACATACACAGATGTAACATTCCTTTGTAAGAATGTACCAATATGTTGTAGAACTTGCTTTTTATAAAATTGTCATAACGCTATCTATTATGTTGCCATGGAAACAGTTTTAAAATGAAACAGAATCACAAAATATGTTCTTCCAGGCATGTGTATTTGATCTTGGTGATAAGCAGCCAGAAAAGATTGATTCTAATGCAGATTTTTCTGAATTTTTCAGAAATAGCATTTTTAGTGTTCTATCTGAATGCTATATAGGTCAAATATGGTTTTCGTGGCAACCAAATTATAAATAAATGTTTATTTTATGAAATCTAGTAATCTCCATATCTCAGTGTCTTTTTATCCTATCAAATTAATTTAAATGTCCATATATATGTTATCAAACATGCCCGTGTCATTGGTACCACTGGGGTTAAGGTCAAAGGTCAACTTCATTTGCATATGGAATGTTTTTTCATAAAATTTACCATTTAAAACATGAAAGTTTGTCATATTTTGTGTTTCACCAAGCCAGATTTGGAAATCATAATGAAATCCAAGCACCAATTTATTTCAGCATCCATCTACAAGAAGAAAGGACCAAAACTGTGATGCTCAATTTTGTTATCATGCAAGACATTGCCATAGAAACAGGACAGTTGATTTGCCTTGCGATTCATTGCAGCTTTAGTGCACCACAGATACTTAACTTCAGTTCTTAAACATATTAAAATGTGACATATCTTCATCAGAATGAATATTATGTAGAACTTGTCTTTTATTTAAGGTTACATAATGTCATCTATTCTGTTGCCATGGAAACAGTTTTGCTGAATAACAAAATCACCAAATATGTTCTTCCCAGCATAATATTTTATCTGGGTGGTAAAATGCTAGATTAGGTTGATTCTGAAACCTAATTTTGTGCATTGTTATTTTTTTTGCTCAAACTTGGTCAAAATTGGTTGCCATGGTAACAGAAACATGACTAATTGCAACATAAGTTTATCAGTCTGGGAAATTACCACGTACATGTATTGAGGACTCCAATGTCTTCAGGCCTGGAGGTCTCACACTCCAGTAGGTACTGTCCTCACTGTGCTGTGAAACTATTGAGGGTCCTAGTCTGAGTTAGTGTTTAGCATCATCTTTCATAGGCAATTTAAAGATAACTGTTGTTGTTATCACTACCCAACTTGGCATGGAGGTGTATCAGGGTCTCAACTTTCTGTGTACATTTCGTCAGGCCTTTCAATTACATAACCAGGAAAAGAACACAGCAATTCCAGAGAAAACAAGGGTACTGTCATAGGGGCTAATGAATTAGCAAAATTTTCTGCTGAGACCATGCTGGTCAACCCCAAAGACTAATTTTGTTCAAATGATGTTGAAATTATCTAAAGTAGCCTCTATCATAGGCCCCTAACCTGTAAGTACAGGGGCACCCCATGATCTGTTATGCCAAATATCTGTTATGAAGCAGGCGCCCAGCTGGTTGGCAGACTGTCAGCTGAGATTTTTCCAGCTGGCAAAGTTGTCTACTGGGAGTCAATTTTTGGCATCATCAACTTTGTCAACTGATGAAATATGCAACCGGGTAACGAAACAGCAGTTGAGACGGCCAGCTGAACAATTTTCGTATCAGCTGGCTGGGAGGTGCTGACTGGCATTTGGGCTGGCTGGCAACCCAGCTGGCAGAATAACAGATATATTCACCCTGTTGCATAAAAAAGGCATAAACCAGTTGCATAAAAACTGAATCTAAGTGTCACAAAAGATGTGCAACCAGGAGCTTACACTGATATGGGCATTATTGTAACAATGTAACAGGCTGTCATGAGGATATTCTAGTTATGCATGGCAATTACAATTTTGGCAAAAACAATTTTATCTGTTTGTAACTCATGCATGGCATGGCATACAAAATAACTTGCAACTCATCTCACACTTTAATATTTTGGTCTATAGATATCTGAAGAAAGCAAATATCTTTTATTTGTGTTCTTTCAGTATTAAATAATAGAAAAGTAGAAAAATAATTTACAGATTTATGCCTTTTTAGCTCCTTTGGCAGCTGTGTGGCTTAGTGGTCATGGTCCAGGTCTGATCTGATGGGTTCGAACAATGTGAGGAAAACCTAAATATATTCAGTAGACCTTCACCAGCAAAATCCCAGATGTATGTCATTTGGATGTTAAATTGGCAGATCCTTCATCTCTATCTGTACTGGGCAAGTTAAAGATCCTTCACATGCAACATGTCGAGGACTCCCATCTTGTCAATAAACCCTCATGAGCACTCAGAAGTGGCTTAGATGGCTGCATTTACAACTATATAGCATGTACATATTTTGACAAGGAGAATTGGAGATGGGAGCCAGGTGAGTTGGTAGGATATGAACCATCATGTCAGTGGAAGGAGAACTTCCCTAACCCTCCCCACATAAAACTGATATAATCTTATGATACCTGATCTTCAAGGTTATGGTAATTAACAGGCTGCTGTGGAGAGAGTGTATGCAGAGGGTATCTGGAGGGTTTTGGGATCTCCTACTGTTATTTTATGAGCCTTCCTGTGACAATGGGATCTGTTGATGTTGTGTTGTTCCAGTTGGATCCTTCTTTTTGATAGAACATGAGGCTGAGGTCATGGGCATCCTGCCACAGCAAAACAGTACGGTCAATGCCAGAGTTCAGGTCCCCGAGTCTTCTTGACTCTGGGAAGGATACTGCTGAAGCTGCCTGCCGCGTCAGAATTTATTTTTCCTTAATTCATTGCTTACAAGTTCTTCCATATTATTGATGAGCATCATAATAATTTACATAATAGGATGGGCCAAGCATGGCTGTTCTCTTGATTGTGTGTGGTCCTGGGAGCCGCAGCGCCCACTAGCGTCTAGTCATCTTGTCATGAACACCATTTACTATGTGTCTGAAATGCTGAAATTTATAGCAGCATCTAGGATAAGAGATATTGGGGTTGTTCACTGTTCCCATGTTTGGTGAGTGTTGAGGCTCAACAGATACACTGGTTTCTGCAGTATTTTTTAGCTAAAGAATTTTTTTTTGACATTCCTTGTCTTGACAAGGATGGTTCCATCTTGTTGTTGGCTCATTTCTTCAGGTTTTTTTTATCATATCGAGTATTAGTTTGTTGTTCTTAGAAGGAGGATTTCTTGTCGGTTTTATAACAAAATATTGATCTGGATAAATTATTCTGATTGCCTTGTTGCCATTGAGCTGGCCAGGTTGATGTAGTCATCTGATGATAACTGCTGCCATTTCCCTTGAGATTCTTGCGAGTTTTGCAAAGAAAATGCCTTTTTTCTAATTCGTCCTCCAAGCTCCCCACCCACTATGGAGCCCAGCGACAGGAAACTATATTATGGTTCTGCCCAGTACCCTAGTCCCAGGAAAACATGGCAAATAAAATACTCTTTAAGAAAGCTTGATCATTAATCCAGCAGCAATCATAGTGAGAAACATGTCAGCATGTCAGCAAAATATACATTGTCAAAACCTTCCTTGGTTGACCCATCAGCCATGGTCAAATAGAACATGCTCTAATGGAAATATGACAATCCGATTGACTGGATCAGGCAAATCCAGCCTCCCATCTAGGTGAAACCAGGGCTGAGTAATGTATTTTATGGACAGGACAAACTTTGTCCTACAAACTCAGGACCCCTTCAATAGGCCTTCATCCTTCATGTATCCCACGGCAAAGGGGTAAGCTTGATAACATATATATTAATATATTGACACAAAAATCTTGCCTATGGGACAAAAAGACACTGGAATATGGAAATTACTAGATTGCATTGAACTAAGTACTTGTTTTTATTTTGGTTGCCATGGAAACCTTTTTTGACCAATTTATCATTCAGACAGAACAACAAAAATGCCGTTTGTGATAAATTCTGCTTCAAATCAATCTTTTCCATCTGCTTACCCCAGGTCAAAATATACATGCTGGGAATAACATATTTTGTAATTCTGTATCATATTAAAACTTTTTCCATGGCAACAGAATAGCTAGCATTTCGTAAATTAAAAACAAAGCAAGTTCTACATTATCTACAAGATATGTTGGTACATTCTTACAAAGAAAAGTTACATTTGTGTATGTATAAAAATGAACTAAAGTGATGTTAATGTGGTCCATGAAAGATGAGTGTCCATTTTGCAATGACCCAGAAATCTCATGGTAAATAAACTTTCCTGTTTCTATGGCAATTTTTCGTGTTATCAAGCATCGCCATTTGTATGATTTGGGCATCTTCTTTTTTTTGGATGCTAACTGAAATAAATTGGTGCTTGGATTTCACTATGATTTCCAAATATATCTTGGCGAAACACAGAATATGACAAACTTTCATGTTTTAAATGGTAAATATTATGAAAAAACATTCCATATGCAAATGAAGTTGACCTTTCACCTTAACCCCAATGGTACCAATGACACGGGCATGTTTGATAACATATATATGGACATTTAAATTAATTTGATAGGATAAAAAGACACTTGAGATATGGAAATTACTAGATTTCATAAAATAAACATTTATTTATAATTTGGTTGCCGTGGAAACCATTTTTGACCAATATAGCATTCAGATAGAACACTAAAAAAGCCATTTCTGAAAAATTCAGAAAATTCTGCTTCAGAATTAATCTTTTCTGGCTGTTTACCATCCGGAGCATATACATGCTGGGAAGAATATATTTTGTAATTCTGTTTCGTATTAAAACTGTTTCCATGGCAACATAACAGATAGCATTATGTAAATTTTGAAAAAATGCAAGTTCTACAACATATTTGTACATTCTTACAAAGGAATGTTACATTTGTGCATGTATAAAAACGGACTAAAGTGATGTATACGTGGTGCATGAAAGATGAGTGTCAATTTTTCAATGACCGAGAAATTGCAAGGTAGATCAACTTTCCTGTTTCTATGGAAATTTTTCGCATTATAACTGAATCAAGCATCGCTATTTGGGTCTCATCTCTTTGTGGATGGATGCTGAAATAAATTTGTGTTTGGATTTCACAATAATATCCAAGACTGAGTAAGTGAAACATAAAATATGACAAACCATCTTCTTTTAATGGGTACATTTTATGAAAAAACATTGCATATGCAAATGAAGTTGACCTTTGACCTTAACCCCAATAGCACCAATGACACGGGCATGTTTGATAATATATATATCGACACTAAAATTTTGTCTATCGGATAAAAAGACACAGAGATATGGAAATTACTAGATTTCATTATTTAAGTTTTTTTTATATTTTGGTTGCCATGGTAACCATTTTTGACCAAGATAGCCCCCAGATAGAACAATAAAAATACCATTTCTGAAAAATTCAGAAAATTCTGCTTTGGAATGAATGTATTCCAGCCGGTTACCGCTCGGGTCCATTTTTGGGCCTCAGCAACCGGACTAATATGCCTATCACAATTTACACATTGCCTTTCCTATAAAAGCCCTTGACCGGTTTGAATGGGGGTAGACAATTGATTCAACCTGCAGTTGATTAGAATTCAGAGAATTAAGTGATAAGGGCAATTAGGAAAGCTGCTTCCACTTGTTCTTGGCCATTTTCAATAAAAATTCCTAGGTTTAGGCCTACACTGATGCATTGGCATGTGGAAAACTTCATAATGTGCCCCCAGGCGGTTAAGATCAATCAGCACACTAAAAATACATACCAGACCCTTTTTTTTCCAGCTCTTTTCCTTTGCTGGCAAGATTTTTTCAGCAATGAGTAGTGATCTTTAACTTGCTCAGCATTTACTGACAATTAAGCCTACAGGGAGGGGACTGCTAGCCGTGTCTGAGAGATCTGACATCCAGCTTTGATTTTGCTAATGAAAGTCCATTGAAATTGTTTTCGGTCAACCACCCGAGATTCAAAGCCGCTTAGTTGCATTATGCTATATGACATCAGGCAAGTAGGAAAACTAGCACCCTCCTAACATGTCTATAGTCGCCTCATAGGCCTAAGCTGAAATATTTCAGAGCCAGAAGACATGTTGGCATGAGTAATGCCTGAATTCAGCAGCTTCCTTAACCAATGCAGGGAAGGACTATCAGTGAAGACAAGAAAACAATAGAAAACAAACTTTGTTAATTTGTTGCAAAATCCAATATTCTGCCATGTGCAATTACATCAGGCTATTTTTTTTGTTTGATCTCTTTCGGACTTTCTCTTTCTTTTTCTGTTTTTCTTCTTACTTTATTTTAATGACTTCAAAATATCCATCGCTTGTCACACAAGATGATGTTCCCAACGTCATCATTGGCGTGGCTTCCGTCTGTTCTGAGGCCACCTCTGGAGTCTGTACACTTGCCTCCTCAACACTAGAGCCCTGGGCGGTCAGACTACAATGCGGTCGCCCGCAAGGACCGCAGCCCGCGGGGCGGTGCGGTCACAGTTTTCTTGACCACGTGCGGGGCGGGGCGGTCATGGTCACACTTTTGGCCAAGCGGTCGCGGGGCGGGGCGGGCAATTCATGTGGTCAGAATATGACCGCAATTGACCGCAAAATTCAGAATCTGTAAGTATTTTCTGCTACATAGGTGTATTTTTTAATTTAGGGAAAATGTAGTGATATAGATGACATTCAGTAATTGGCATATTTTGCATAATTCCTAAACTTGAGCATGTCAGTTTATGTAACATCAATGATATTTGTAGGCCTATTTCTTATTAGTAAATAAAATTTGTTGTTCTTTTTCCAATTGAAAATTAATATTCAAAGTTATTGGACCTTCATCTTTTCTCAGTCATAAGTATTCCAAAGTTAGAAAAATCAACTGTTTGCATTTTTGAAGAATTGTGGAAATATTCTAGAAGAGAATTGCATTAATAACATTAGAATGTGATATTAATAGGCCAACATTACTTATTACACAAGAAGTGTATAATATAGCTGCATATGGGTATCTATTGTTGGACCTCCATTGTTGTCTCAAGACAAAGACAATGCATTTGGGTCAATGCCCCTATAACAAGTGGCAATTCACCTAAAGTTTGAGAAATCAATATTTATTTTTTGTAGTAACCTGGTAGAAACATTAATAATAACATAAGAATAGCACACTAAACCATGATTTTATAGGCATATATAAATGAAATATTTTATTTGTACAGTTATTGTACCAATACCCCCACATAAAATGGGAATTCCCCCCAATTTAGTAATTAGTATGCAACCTGGTAATAATAAGTACAGCCTAACAGGTAATTGTAATTATGCATTAATTGCATACCATTGCCTTTTTCTTTTCACTTTAATTTTTTTCCCAATCAAGTTAAGCTAATTAATAAAACTTGACTTCTTTTTTTAATAAAAGACTGTAAGTAAAGTGTTGGTTCTTACACACACCTGTAGCTAGTGGAACCAATCATGCATATCTGCTATCACCCAGTGCTTGTTCAAACAGTGTCATTCCACTTTTACCCCGCAAGGACCAAAATGTAATAATTGCTTGCAAAATAGTGCAATTAGGAATCTTTTTAATACCTATAAAAAACAAAAATCAATATATATTTGTATTACACGAATGACTTCAACATGTGAAAATCTTAGATTTTAGTACAATTAACTGAATAAGATGCATTTTCAGATTAACAAAGTAAAAGTGAATGGTGTATTTTCTATTTTTAAGTCATTCAATTTCAAAACTTTAAAACTTGTAAATTAATCTTATTCTCCAGTTAATATCTAGAGAATAAGACGACAGAGTGAGGCAAATCTGTAATCATTAGTCATCCATTCACTGTTTCATCATTATAATATGATTAGTTTCAAGACGCAAGTCACAAAATCTTCTGAACTGCGGTCATATTGCGGTCGCGGTCAAGCATACCATGTCCGCATGCGGTGCGGGGCGGTCGCGGTCAGGCCTCAAGCATGTGGGGCGGTCGCGGTCGTGTTCTGCTTTTCAGCAGTGTGGGGTGGTCGCGGTCAAGCTTTTGAGTGACCGTGCAGGGCTGTACTCAACACTCTCAAGCATCCCATTCACATTCATCCGCACAGGTAGGTCAACTACAGGAATACAGACCAAATAAGAAGTTAACAAATCAGAATAACAAATGTCTAAAGCTTTTAGAAGTCACTAACTTGCACATGTAACAATGTTAAATTCTGAAACTTACCTATGCCACCAGCACTGCCTGGGCCTACAGTTAAGTCTAACTCCCCCAGTTGGATGTCAAAAATATTTTCCAGCCTCTGTGCCTGCTGCAGTTGAAGGAAATCTGCAAACAACATGTACGGGCTCATTGGCTTGTGTCATTACAGTGCATATTTCTGCTAATCATACTACCACCTCTGGTCCACCAAGAAAAAGGGGAAGGGTTATATTTCTGCGGCCCGAAATGGATAGGGGGCATATATCTATGGGGCATAAAACATATTTTTAAAATTTACTGGGGTACATCACTTCCTTGTCTGTTTCTGCTTATAAAAGCTGTTACTTTATGTGCTATTTAATTATAAGCCTAGCTTTTGCACTCACAAAATCATTCATGTGTGACACATAAGCAGAGGGCATCGATAAGCGATTAAATGCAAAAGGGTTGTGTAAATGTAGGTATCTCAAGTCACTTTTTATGGTAATAATTACCATAATTTTGGAACTCCGGCAATTCAGCCAACAATTCCTGTAAGAAGGTAGGTTGGTCTGCATCGGACTGAGATAGCAGCGGTGTTGCTGGAATCGGTTGGACCATGGAAGATTGGACGGTATCCGAAAGAAGGTTTGGGGAAGGGAGAGGAGGAGGGTTGAGGTCAAGGCCTGGAGGGTTTGGACCATGAACTAGAGAAAGGTTTGGGCCAGGGCCTGGTGGAAGGTTGTGGTTTGGACCAGTGACTGCAGGAAAGTTGAGGGCAGGGCCTCGGGGAGGATTGAAGTAAGGGCCTGGAGGAGGGTTTGGAAGGTTGTGCTCAAACCATTTTCTTTGACAACCGGTGAAAGGTCGTCAAAGAAGGAAGCCACTACCTCTCTCCTCATGGCTTGGTGCCTGAAAGAGGCAGTGGCTTCAGGGGCACGAAGAGAAAGATTTGACGGAACACTGAAGAGTTTTGCCCACTTATTTGAAGGCATACCTTTCTTGAATTGTTTCTTCTCGGCCACAGCCATTTGTTGGCCTAACATACTCGTCTGTTTCAACGAAAGGCCTAAGTCCCGTTTGGCCATCAAGTCGGCATATTGAGCGATATCCTTCTCGCCTTCCTGCGACAGTGTGGGATTTTCCCTCCGTTTCGCGTCTAAGGCTATCTTGCCGTTGACTCGTTACTGTAGACTCGATCTTGCCACATTGAAGTGCTTGGCAGCTTTTCTTATGCTCATGACTCCATTTTCAACGGACTCAAAGGCTTTGAGCATGTCGTTTTGATTCCACTTCCGCCCTTCAGTTTTAGTGCCTTTCACACTTTTCGAGAGAGACATCTGAAAATAGTTATTTTTGACCAAATTTTTGATAAATTGCATGAAGGCCTATGTATTGAGTTACACTCTGCTGCCTCAAAGCACATAGGGCCAAATATTAGGCTTATGGTTAACACTTGGCCAGTATTCCCGGCTGATTCAAGGAAATTAATTTTGGCCTTTAAGGCCTAAGCCTATATTTGATGCTGGCCTAAGCCCATATTGCAAGACCCCTAAAAATGCCTTAGGTTTGCATCATACATGGCCAACATGGCATAATACGAGGGCTGGTACATAAAGTGCCATCTGAAAATATACATTACAGCTACACAGCTGACCTGTGGGTCTTTCTAGTTTTCACTGAACAACGGGTGGGTCACCTTCGCGTTGATTCGTCTAAAGTTTTCATTAAATTTATTTTTGGATAACAATAGAGTCAACATTTCCAAATTTATTTGTTTTCGTATACAGAGTTAAAATTATTTCGACACTTGTAGACCCTTGCTTTGAAGTAGGGTAGTCACGTTTTCATAATCATCATCAGCAACTTTGAAGCCGAGGTTGCCCTTTTGCCTGGGTCCCTGACGCTGGCTGCTGACCTCGGGTGCCTCTTTTATTCGAATCAGCACAATGCCCTTGGCATAATTTGTTAGGACATGAAACAGAGCATGAGCCACTGCTCGTGTGAGGTACCCAACAGTACTTTCCCCATCCTTCACAACAGCTTGGGGGTCGAAAGGTTTGTCTGGTTCTGCCATGACTTTGTAGCCTGCGTCAAGCGCTATAGTTGTCTGCGCCCATAATGGTGCATCCCCACAACATGGACCCCTCGGATAATAACAGTTCTTTTCATCTAAAATTAAAGGGGGCACAAGAAATCTATATATTTTATATCATGATAGGGCTGATATGATAAACACCATTGTGACATCACCCTCCTGCACGGTGACTTGTTTCAGGATGGTGTGATATCAGACTAGCTATTGCCTATTGGGACATGATAAAATGGCCTTTTTGAAAGAAATCAGTTTAATCTCGCATTTTATACTACTTTCAGCCCCCTGTCATGTTCGCCTCCATGTTTAACTTTGGGATTAATCTATATATCCAATGTGTTGGAGGTCCCAGATATCTTATAAATGCTGTCAAACATGTCCCAGTTATTCTGCCTCGTTTAATGTTCACAAGTTAAATATAAGGAAGGGGTCCCAATTTTTTCATTACCCAAACATTTGGGACTTGTCAAATCCAATGAAGCACTTACCGTTTCTCTTTGATACTATCCACACTTCACAGCTTCACAGGAAGTAGATAACTAAGAACTATCCGCAAAGAGAGGCGACAAACAACAACTTCCTGGTGTGTCAAGAAATGCGAGGTGATTAAAAATGACATAAAAATTTGACCAATCACTGCAAAAGCTCTCCAAACGTGGCCCACTCATGGTCCAAAACATCAAATGGCCCACTCATTGGTATTTTACCCTAAATTCGTTCAGAGTTCGTTTTATGTCGTCCACAGCTCCTTTTAATCTTGTGCCATTGTGTGCATTTCGTGTTCATTTATCAGTAGTTTCGTATTACCTCGTATAAATTAACCGCCAGCATCCGCAAGAAAAAATTAAGCTTGTTTAATTTTTCCAAAAAGTCTGACATACAGTTGCCGATGACTGCTGATGATTCCTGATTCATTCCGTATCATTTCGTTTGCCTTCTCTGAGGGTGGCTGATTGAATATTTGGCTCAAACGAGCCTGTACGAAGTTGGTGTGAAAGGGGTAAGAAGCAAGAGAGATTGCCACATTTTACAATTCCAAGCGAAACCAATTTCGCAGAATGTAATTTTCTGCTTCCCTTAATTGTAATCGTTTCGAGCAATGTAATTCTCTTGACATTAACAAGTTTAACACTTCTTGCACTATGATTCTTTTGATGAGGATTTTGGTCATGGAATTCTGAGATAGTTTTTAAGTAATTAACCGCATCGTTCACACTGTTAACCTGACACAGTAATACGTACCATCTGAAAGTAGTTGCTTCATCACAGTGCCTTCCCATCCGAAAGGCTTTTTCCGTGGTTGGAACCACAGTAGTGTCTTTCGATGTTGTAATTAAGGCCTGTTTGTCATCATAAAGAAAGGCTCCCTTGATTTGTATTGAGAGTGTGAAAGTGAGCAGGATGAAAATTGTCTCCACTCAACATTTGTTGAACCGTATTCCAATGAGCAGCCTGAATCTCACATTGATGTTCATTACGGATGTTTTCGCTGAAATCTGACAGACGCATCAGCTCACCTTGCTGTGAAACTTCTTTAAGTTTGAGTATGACTCTATAGTCTATATATATATACGTAGCCCACTCAGGTGCTGATAAGACGTAAAACTCAAATACACACACACACACACGCCAGAGATTTGACATAGGCCAAATCTCGGTTTCCTTTTACAAGCCTCTTGTGTTGGCAGTCATTTTGCTGAGATACATTGCCGCCCTTTTGCATTTGCTGCAAATTCAGCCATTTTGTCCTAGAATTTGCAGGATAAGATTTCTCATGAACTTTCTTCCAATTGATGACACTAACCTGTGTAAACTGGGTTTCTTGGTGTGCAGCTGCCGCACTACCAAAGAATCTGCATGGAAAACAGAAAATTTGGTCAGAAACTTCTTCCGTTTTGTTTTTCCAGGAAGGACCTGTTTGGATATGGATATGGGGCTGTTCAAAAATTATGCAACGCCTGAGGGGGGGGGGGTGTAAAACTTTGTTATGGTGTGTTACAGGGGGAGGGGGGGGGTAACACCAGATGTTACATAACAAATAATAAAAAAAATAGTAAAAAAAAATAGACAAATTAATTTTCATATTTCAACAATTTTAATTGTTCATAGCAAAAAAATGTATTTGCAAGCAAGTCCTTTCATTTAAAAATATGAAAGTAACTTACTCAGCCTTCCGCTTTCAATTTAAATGGTAATCAATATCAGTCAGCACGCAAAATGGATGTTCCTTTTGTTTGTTCCATTAAAGGATGAGCACACTGGTTCCAATGTTGTCAGAAATTCACTCGAAACAATCTTAAAATATATATTAATCAGTGTTCAACAAAAATTCACAAAAATTGTCTTATTACTGTAGTGTTCATTATTATCACCATAACATGTAAAGTCAGCTAGCCCTCCCAGGGCAGAGACCTATCAGCTTGCAAAACTGGAGTTCCAGTGACATGTTCAATTTCGGGTGGATCCTCCAGGTCACTGGTATCAAACTAATGTTCATCATGCCACTCGAGGTCATTTAAGATTTCCACCAATAACTCTCTCTGTCGCCTGGCAGCCAATCTTGTTGGTCTAACTCGTTGGGGTGGGTCTGCCTTCTTGTGGGCCTCCATGTTGTGCATATTTAATTATTTTATTGACGCAAAATACAGGACACTACAGGTAGCATGTTTTGCACATCCTGCTATGTAGGATGTAATTTGCCTGCAGAGATGCACATGCAAGGTCATGCGGAGGGACTGAAATTAGTGTTTTTTTAAAATCCTATCTGGAATACCATACTTGAGGTTGAGGAAAACATCTGGTTGAGCCATAGAGAATGGAAGTTTCCGTTTAAGGTGACTCAAGCGTGGTAGTTAGATCAGATAGATTTTTCTAAAATTTTACACAGACACTCTATAGGACCTGAACATTCCAAAAATGAAAAACAAAAAAAATTCACCAACTGGTTTTGTTGCCATGGTAACAGGATGTTTAGCCTGCTGACTGCTAAAAAGTAATTAATTGAGTTTTGGTTAAATGCTTTACAGAGGACAGCATCCCATGCTTTGGTCACTCAAAAACATCAGACATGTATTCCCATGGATGTACACTAATACATTTGCCCTAAAAGTGAAGGAAATGGTTAGAATACTTAATTCTGCAAGACATCAAAGTGCAGCCGACCACTCATTAATAATAGATTTGGCATGCGTCAATTTTGGCAATAATCAAATTTTAAGAAAACGATCTAGTAACTTTATTTACAAATTGGCACACGCAATAAACAAGTTATTTTCAAACCAATGCCAAAAAATAACAAATTTTCACTGAGTCATCTCTTTACTACAGTCCCATGAGTGGCAATCACAACATAGTGATCCTAAAAACTAATTTTTTGCCTTCATTTTTAAACTTTTTCGAAGACCATTCTTGCTCTGATTCTGCTCCTGGCTGATGACCTTGCACCTGTGATGGATTCTAATCTTAAAATTTAATCATATCATGAAAAACAGAAGAAATGTCACTTTCAACCCAAGAAAAATCAAAATCGTCATGTGTTTTAACAACAGAAACAAATAAATCCTCAGTAACTAAAGCTTTCTGAAAAAATTCTTTGTCCCTGAATTTATCTGTTACTGCACACGTTGCATGAAATATTGCTTCCAATTCAGAAAAAAGAAAAACTCTCATGGTTCATGTAACAACGGGCCCCCCAGGCAGGGTCCAAGATAAGTACTCCTCTGCTCGTCTGAGATGAGTAAAAATAGAGAAGGACAAGTAAGTTGGCATGTTTGCTTGTCCGTCAGACTAGTAACAAATCAAATTGAAAATATTTACTGTAATTCTGGGCTCACTTCAACTACCAATTTGTTTCCATTCAAAAATAAATTTCACTAAAAGTATGTTTACAAAAGAAACATACCTTTTTCATGTTTATGCATTGAGTTATTGTTTCATTTCACTGGTCTTTTAATGTAATGAATGTTTACATAAGCTTCATGAATCAAGTTATGATAAGACCAGTTGTTCCAGAGACATTGACTTTTTGTTGCTCTGTAAATATGCTAAATGTTGACTTATATCTCTGCTGTTGTTATCTCACCTGTTTCTGAAAGAATTTCTTGAACTCAGTGACAATTTAATTACAGTCCTTGTCATACTTACGTGGAATCTCAAGTTTTTTTTCTATGCTGTTGAACTGCGATGACTCTATTCTAGCATTGCAATATATGTAAATTGACTACAAGCTCTGATGTCATTTCAAGCTTGGTCAGATTCCCCACCTTCAAGCCAATGTTGATCCTCCTGAACTGAGCGTCACAGTTTCAACACAGTGTCAGAGTAAGAGTTTTATCAGGGATAGCCCCTACAACTACGTCATCACAGCTTGATATCAGCCAATGGGCTGACAGTAAACTACGCATCACAGTTCAAACATTGATATATTGAAGGAAGCATTACATTTGTGATCCCAATTATTTATCACAACAATCACCAGTCCAATCCTACCAAATGGCAGCTTTTTGAGCATTTACAGTAGACAACTGTTATAATGGCCACAGAGTTGTTTGATTAATCTACAAGCTTGCTAACTTACATCTGTAAACTTTTATGGAAGTTGGTATAAACAGAAGGCTTTGACAATCTGTTTGTAAACACATTGCTTATGTTATGTATATTTGTTCTGGCAGCCCATTGGCTGAGAGGCTGTGATGTCAAACTTGCATGGGTTTTCCCAGACCCAATTTTCACTCTGACACTGAGTTGAAACTGTGATGCTCAGTTTGGTGGAATCACATTGGTTAAAAGCTGGGGAATCTGACCCAGTTTAAAATGACATCACAGCTTGTAGTTAATTTACGTATATTGCAATGCTAGAATAGAGTCATCTCTGACATCACAGTTCAACAGCATAGAAAAGAACTCGTACGTCAACTGGGTAAACAAGGTGCGCGTCCCTCAGCAGGTTACCAGGCTGGGATCGAAAAGTTTGCGACTGGAATACCACAATTTCAATGGACAAGGACATCTTCGGATGACTTGACTGACCTTGACCGCCCCCCACTTCTGGCAAAGACTGTAAATTTGCTTGTTATAAAAGGTGTCACACAATCACTGGAAGACCCATCATCTGTTGCTCTCTATGAAACAATTGCAGACCTTTGCGACAAGACAATCGCAGATAGCCTGAGGCGCCAAAGCAATGGCACATTCCTCCTGAAACCTGCAACCTCTGAACAACAAGAGAAATTGACGGCCATCAATGAGATAGCCAATGTCAAAGTCACCATTGAACCTTTTCAAAGATCAGGCAAAGGCATTATCTTCTCCAAAGAAAGCAAGACCTGCTCAGACAATGAACTTACAAATTGGTTTCACAAACACGGCATCGAGAAATTCAAACGTCTGGCTCACAAGAATGGTTATGAGTTACTGTTGCTCGCATTCAAAAACGAAAGAGTTCCAAAGAATGTACCTGTAGCCTTTGAATGGTGCAGAGTTTCTCCATTCTTTCTCGTCCAAAACGCTGTTTCAATTGCCAAATGTACGGCCATTTTAGTCGTACATGCATCAGGTCATCAATTTGTACCAATTGTGGCGACCGTGATTATACTCACACGCACCATAAACCTTGCTCTAAACTTTCACATCGTGTAAATTGTTCAGGGAACCATCCTGCCTTTAGCCACGAATGCAGAGTCTTCAAGGAGGAAAAAGAAATTCTGCAACTACGAACTGAAAGACAACTATCTTTTCCCGCAGCCAGACGCCTTGTAGAACAGGAAAAGGCAAAACCTTGCCTAGAAGCAGATTACCCAAGACCAGCTCTTCATTCATCACCACCGAGAAAGATTCATCTGGACATGAACCTCTTCACAGATGTCTTAAAGAAAACAACTTCCCCTCCTCAACCAACGCCTGAAGAAACTGAGAATTACCCTGGACCAGTTGTGCACACCACACCACGGAAGTTCCAACAAAGTCCATCTTCTGATAATTCACTGACAAGGACTTCAACCAATTGCAAGAAAAAAGACGCTCTATTATCTGCCGAGAAAGCACCCAATCCAGCAAGACAAGAATGCTCGACAGACCACTTGTTGCCTCCAAATGACAAGAGTAGGATGACCGGGAGAACAGAACAATCCTCAATTCACAAACTTGTCATCATTTCACGGGATGGCAGCCTGAAAGGTATATGTCATCCTATGTCATCTACAAGACAATTATGGACATGATTGGCAAACCAAAGTCGGTTAAACGACGACATAATGGCAATCTATTTGTGCAAGTCATTGACCCTACTCACGCCAGGAAATTATGCAAATTGAAAAAGATCGCTTATGTACCTGTGACCCTGACACTTCTTCAAGTTTGAGTATGTCTCTAAATAGCCCACTCAGGTGTTGATGAGACGTAAAACTCAAATACACACACACACATGCAACAACGGCCGCCCCTGTCTTTCATTTGTGTCATACTCGCTTTCACAATGTTTTCATCATGACTTTCACATTTTAGAAGTGACACAATATCAAATAAATCAGATTGAGTAGTATATCGCTGTCTCAGTTTTGTGATGACACTGCCAGCGACATAAGCGACAACTTCCTCGTCTCTTTCATTCAGGCTTAAATCTTGGACCTCCTTGGATGCTCCTGCACCCCACTTCTTTTGTAACATCCTCTCAAACAGCACAAGTGCTAAATACCTAGCATCAGCTTCGTTTAGTCCATCAACACTATAAGAGTCATTCATTTTCGAATGGAACTTTTTCCATGATTCCTCTTTGGAGGAGCTTTGAAACTTTCCTGTTATGAGGCATTCATTTAAAGGGGCCATGGTCCTTACAAGATCTGCAGAAAAATACAGATGGATACTGAAGGTGTATCTCATGAACTTGTGTATTCCAATTATTATAGTAATTATACAAAATTATGTATAGGCCTATATTGTTGCTTTATTTTGTAAGTCATGCAGTCATAATAATTAATTGTGTGCATTTACATGTGTAATATATTCTCAGGTCAAATGGTCTTTGATGCAAATAATTAAATTCTTATTTTTTTGAAAAAAGTAATTTACATTGAAACTACACTTGTGAACATATTAATTAATATGTTAATAAATTTGTTATTTCTTTCATTTTGAGTCTTGTAGTGTCCCTGGTCATAGCACTGTGCTGCAAGCTTCTGCTTGTCCAACCCATGTTTTTCCAATTCATTCAAAACAGCCGTAGCCAGGGCAGACGCATCTAAATCACTAACTCTGAACCACAATTCCCAGAAAACGCTCATAAACGGTTCCATCTTTGACATACCTAATGCAGCTACTGAGCTACTCTATGATACTCAAGTCCAGAGTTTCATCATCTAGGTCTATAACTGCGAAGAATGAAGATGACGTGGCATCCTCATCAATAATATCCAAACACAAGATGCTGCAGGTTGCAATAAAGCATTTTGGCTGACTGGGGAAGTGTACGTGGCCTTTCTGGCATTTTTTCTCTTAATTCACAGAAAATTTGCTATTCTCTGCCGAGAAGATCACAATTTTCTAGGAAAACGCCTTTGTTCAGAGAATTATCTGACTCATTGTGTCCTCTCAATGGCATGTTTGTAATTGCGCATGCATGTGATCGCTATCTGTATCAGAGATTTGTCATAGGCCTTATCTCGTTTTCCTTTTACAAGCCTCTTTCCTTGGCTTTCAATTTGCTGAGATACATTGCCACCCTTTTGCATTTGCTGGAAATTCAGCCATTTTGTCACAGAATTTATATGATAAGCTCCAGTTTCATTCTTTGTGCATTTTTCATGAACTTTCTTCCAATTGATAACGCCAACCTGTGTAAACTGGGTTTCTTGGTGTGCAGCTGCAGCACTACCGAAGAATCTGCGTGGAAAACAGAAAATTCGGTCAAAGGATACGGAGTATTCCAACCAGGAATATCTTACATACCATCCAGGTTGGAAACTTCTTCCTTTCTGTTTTTCCAGAAAAGATTTGTCTCGATATGGGGCTGTTCAAAAGTTACGTAACGCCTGAGGGGGGAGGGGGTGTAAGACTTTGTTATGGTGTGTTACAGGGGGGAATTGGTAACACCAGATGTTAGATAACAAATAATAAAATAAATCGTAAGAAACTGACAAATTAATGTTCATATTTTATAATTACCTTTTTGCATCAAACACAGACATATTACAAAATATGAGGAAAAAAGACAAAGACATGTAAAATTTCTAGCCTGCCTCGATGTAGCCCATTTTAAAAGGTGCCGGGTGTAAGACTTTGTTATGGTGTGTTAGAGGGGGGATGGGGAGGGGGGGGGGGGTAACACCTGATGTTACATAAAATATAAGAAAAAAATATTTAAAAATAGACAAATTAATGTTCATATATATATTTAAACAATTTTAATTGTGCATGGCAAAAAAATGTATTTGCTAGCAAGTCCTTTCATTACATTTTAATAATATGAAAGTAAAAAATCTTACTCAGCCTTGACCACTGCCATGGAGAATGGAAGTTTCCGTTTAAGTCAAATCTCAAACCATCTTCTGTTTGCTTCACCGGCAATGGAGGCAGTATGAAACGGCTCAGCAAAACACTCGTGCAGTATGCTTGAACGCATTGGGTGGCAACAGGAGGAATTTTGGTGTTTTACTATTTGGAGAAAATACTGACTTTTTCTGATGTGCACTGCATGCCATTCACCATTGAACAAATCTTTCTGGAATGTTTTCAAGCTCATGTCATGTATGCGCTTCATGTCACGTAAATGAGCGACAGCAGTGTTTCCTGCATGTTTGCACTCTGAAGTGCCACATATATATAGGTCCTGAGTATCAGAGAATGTCACAGCTGCTTCGTGTATCCTTTTTTACCTCGATACCAGCTATGACAGAGGGAATCAATTTATGTGAAGGTGCTGCTACAACAGATTCGTCATCACTCAAAGTTACTTTATGGCTCAACCATGCAGATGTTGTCCTCAACCTCAAGTATGGTATTCCCAGACAAGATTAAACGTAAATTTCAGTCTTTTCCACGTGACCTTGCATGTGCATCTCTGCAGGCAAATAACACCCTACATTGCAGGATGTGCAACACATGCTACCTGTAGTGTCCTGTATTTTGCGTCAATAAAATCATTAAATATGCACAACAAGGAGGCCCACAAGAAGGCAGACCCACCCCAACGAGTTAGACCAACAAGATTGGCTGCCAGGCGACAGAGGGTGTTATTGGTGGAAATCTTAAATGACCTCGAGTGGCATGATGAAGATGAGGTTGATACCAGTGACTCCGTCCGAAATTGAATACGCCACTGGAACTCCTGTTTTGCAAGCTTATAGGTCTCTGCCCTGGGAGGGCTAGCTGACTTTACATGTTATGGTGACAATAATGAACACTACAGTAATAAGACGCTTTTTATGAATTTTTTTGAACACTGATTACCATATTTTAAGATTTTTTCGAGTGATTTCTGACAACGTAGGAACCAGTGTGCTCATCCTTTAATGGAACAAACAAAAGGAACATCCATTTTGCGTGCTGACTGATATTGATTACCATTTAAATTAAATTGATTTATATGTAGGCTCAGATTATTAAATGAAAGGACTTGCTTGCAAATACATTTTTTTGCCGTGCACAATTAAAATTGTATATTAATTAAACATGAACATTAATTGTCTATTTTTTAATTGTTTTTTCAATATGATACTTGATTTCTAGAGATTCAGATTAAATTTCATATTACATTACATGTTTGTAGTGTAAAATTTATGAAAAGTTGTTATCCATTCTCAATTTTTACAAATTTTAACCTAAAGCATGTAATGTAATATGAAATTTAATCTGAATCTCTAGAAATCAAGTATCATATTGAAAATTTTTCTGAAATTGAAAATTATTAACTTTTAAATTATATTGTTTTGAAGCATGTAATGTATTTTTATCTAGTAATTATTTATCTAGTAATTATTTAAAAGAGTATTTGTATAATAGCATTTGTTTGAATAGGAAGATGAAAACTATAAATAGATTCTCAGGTTGATCCCCATAATAGGGTAGGGGATCCAACCCCAGCAGCTACCTAGAGGCTGGTTACTAGCCAGTCCTAGGCGGTTAAGCTTGGGCTACTGAACAGTGTACAGGTATATCAATATCTATCTACAATAAACCTGGATTAACAACAACCTGGATCCATAGTCTTCATTGATTAGCATCTACCATCAGAGCACCCTAAATACTTAATATAATATTTATTATTTTTATGTAACATCTGGTGTTACCCCCCCCCCCCCCGCCTCCACCCTGTAACACACTATAACAAAGTCTTACACCGGGCACCTTAATGGACTATATCGAGGCAGGCTAGAAATTTTACATGTCTTTGTCTTTTTTCCTGATATTTTGTAATATGTTTGTGTTTGATGCAAAAAATTATTATGTTATCCGGTTTGTGTGTAAGAAATTTGGGAAGAATAGGAAGTTTTCCGCGAATTAAGAGAAAAAATGTCATATGTACACTTCCCCAGTCCTCTTTTTTTTTGTCTAATCAGGTGTCAGCTTTGTCTACAGTGCGTCTCATCTAGCCTGCGAACTGAAATATAGCAGTTGTTTGATAGCCTGCATAAAACCAATCCATGGGCTTGGAGGGGTAGCACTGGCACCAAGTTGTCAGAAACTAATCCAGGAGTGGTGCTGCAGCGCGTTTTTGTGCCCATTGTGTCACTGTTTGTATCACAAATGTCAACAAACTTGTGGAAATTGACTGTCGACGTCAAAAATTACCGAAAATCAGGCAAAAACTGTATCAAAACATCGCGAAAATGTGACAAACAGATTACTAATCAGCTCATCTACCTGTGAGGATGTGTAGATCCAATGTGCGATTTTTATATAGTGAGCAATCAGGCCAAACACCAGTTCGCATGTCGGATGAGACAAACTGTAATTTCCATCTGGGATGGTTTTAGGGATGGACATCGTTGGCCAAGTTCGATACTTTTTTTCGATATTCGATACGTATCGCGATATTTCTTGCTTTATCATGGAAATGAAAAGCTCTTCGAGTTTTAAGTCTAATACTGGTCTGTGGTTATTTTATTGCCAGTTTTCTTATAAAATTAATAAGACTAAAACACTTGCACGGACATGACTAGTTTAATCTAGTACAACCGAAAAAAGGAAATTGTACCAAAAAAATCAGAAAAATGGGACATTCAGGCGGAATCAGGCAGAAATCGAAATAAAATTGTCAAAATCAGAACATTTTTCATTGAAAATGAAAACTGAAGCACAACTGGTGCTGTAACATTTGCATGTAACATTAATCAAATATATTGCACAGCAAATTTGTGGGACATTGCTCATGCTAGGCTAGATTCTTCTTCAGGAAAATCAAGTAGCTCACTGTTCGGGGTCCAAACGGGACCTTTTGGCTGTCACAACATCTCCAGCTAATGAAAACACTCTTTCAGAAGCAACCGATGTCCGTTGCTCCACAACATACCTGCAGAACAATAAGAAATTTAAGTATTGTAATACTATTATTAATGTATAATTGGACAACAGACTTACATCTTAGATTCTTGGGATTTAAAATTAAAGATGACTTAAGTTAAATATTTATAATAATTTATTTTTGCCTGGACAATTATTGTTGATTTCTTGAAATAATATATCTTTATTATTCATTTTCATTCTAGTTTGGTTTACTTGTTAAAGCTTTAAAAAAGACGTTAAGTGGGCTAATAATTTATTAGATAATCAAAGAGATATTGTAACTTTACTTCTTATATATTCATGAATCAGAAAACTTGAGAAAAGCTTTTTCGATTAAGGCCGAAATTATTTCAAATTAACCATACCTAAGAGGCAGCTTCGTAAGTTGAGGCAGTGATGCTTGGTGCTGCTGCCAGGTCTCCAAAGGGTTAGAGTCCATCCTAACCTTCGGAAGGTCCTTGTAGGTTTTGATCTGTCGTTTCGCAAGTGCACTGGCTTCTTCTTCTCTTGTGAGATTCGACTGGGTTTCCATTTCCTCATCTTCATCATCGTGTCAAAGATGGATTTGTTGACTGCCTGTGGCTCTTGTTCATCCTCGCTTCCCTCCTTGTCATCATCCACAGTCTCAGCACCCTCTCCAGGTTCTTCGAGAATGAGAGCTGTCAAATTCTGCTCAATGCGCTGCCATGTTTCTGCTGGGATGCACAGCTTTCTCTTTGTCCTTGGATCCAAGGCAGCCGCCTCTTCTAGGAAAACTCCTTAGGACTGGATCACAATAGCGTTTCCCCATGTCTTCATGAATGATTGCCTTCAGTTGAGGCACAAAGTCATTGTCGGCGATATCAGGCGAGAAAGGTTTTGTTGAGGGCGCTGCTGATGGGAAGGATCAAGCTTGCAGTGGGGAAACTCTCAGAGGAAACTAACTTGGTTGCTTCGTAGAAATGCTTCATCAAACTGATGTACTCAGTGGCCTTTCTGACTTGCAGATCATCTAGGTCGGCTTTCACTAGGCGAACCTCTTTCTGGTTTGAGACACAGGAATAAGCAAATGCGGCAGCTACTGCGAGTTGCTGTTCTAAGAACCTTTCAATCATGAGATAGCTTGAATTCCAACGGGTCTTGACATCAATAATCAACTTGTGTTGGGGCAGGCCCAACTTCGTCTGCATCTCCTCTGTAGCATCTGACTGCCAATGTGGCTCTTGTGAAAGGAATTTACCGCTGGTCTGATCCACTTCGCAAAGTTGTTACTCACCAATGGTGCAGTACGGCTAGCTGCTAAATTTTCACAAAACAAAGCATTAGTTTGACAAATTTATTTTGTGAAATTTAATCTGTAGTTGTATTCACCTCTTGACCTGTAAAAGTACGGCCCTTGAACAAGTTGAAGGGACATAAATACTTGATTCAGCAAGCAGGAATGGTTCACCAACCACGGTTTACTGCATACCGAATCTCGCGACATGGAGTGTTGTTGTCTTCGGATTCTTGAATATTTGGGCTCAGAATGACGAAATAAAGGCCTTTGCATGGTGCAACAACGTGGCAGCACTGTACATGCTGTACATGACTTCCTGTTTGATCAAAACATTGGCTTGGAGAAAGCACATGTTTCAGAAAAAGTCCATTCACATAAAATCAAATTGCTGTCAGCTATAGAAAACCACTTAGAACTATGTATGTGGTCACTGTGGACCTGATCTATGCAAAGTGTAACCTTGAAACATCTTTGATATTTAACTAACAGTAGGGTGGGGTGATAATCATCAATGTCGGAATTTCAATGTCCCACCATCCTAACTTTGTTATGGTTGAAAATAGGAATTCAGTGATGTATGACACAAGGGTGTACCTTCATTATTGATGCCTCCCAAGCGGCTTTGAAAATAAGACAGAAATCCGGGTCTTTTGCCAATTTACGGTAACTCGCGGTTCTCCGTAACTCACTTAATATTAGATGTACATGACAGATAATGGTTTCTTTAGAAGGCCCTGGTCAAGAGCTTCAAAATGAATACCAACAAGCTATGTTTCAAAGCATTTTAACTATTTTTTATTGGCCATTTAGAAGCCAGCGTTGTGGTTCTTTTACAGGATTTTGTTCTGGTTCAAGCATGTTCATGCAGAATTGATCAACAGACTAATAAAAGTTAATCAAAGCATGCTGATTTCAGATTTAATGGTTTCCACTTCCCACCTCTTTTGGTAAGCCCTCAAAATTACCTTGAAATTTGACCCAAAAATTGTGATTAAAACAATAACTTCCGTACAAAATTGCTCTTGAAAAATGATATGACATTATTTTTCAAGGTTTTTTCGGTCTAAACCAATCAGGACAGCGTTAACAGTGTCAGAATGATACATCAAGCCATGTTAAAGTGGATTTTCTCAATGAAGGTGTACAATATTTAATAAATAAGAAAAGGCCATAAAAACTGGTGGGGGGAGGGAAATAAGTTTCTTCAAATTTGAAATGGAGAAAGTATCTGAAGATAGTCTTCACATGATGCAACATTTCACCAACATGGATGCCATGATACCAATCTAGGGGGGAGGAGGGTTTGTCTAGCGGTAGCATGCTGGACTGCCAATCGCTGGGTCCAGCGTTCGAATCCAGCTCTTGCCGTGTCACCTGGCATTGTTGGACTTTTTCAATCATCCTTCGCCTCATTGCCGTATCCTCCTCCTGTCCTAATTAGCCTACCAAGTACATACATACAGGACGTAAAGCCCCAATCATTCGTCCATCCATCCTTAGAGCTTGGGAAATAATATGTATAGAACTGACAATGTTTGTATCAATAGTACAAAGCCAAGCCGAGTAAGTATGTTAATCATTAATGTGACTTGGGATTCCATTGTCACTAATAAGGTTTACAGAATTAACTTAAATATTGGATAGCATGGGGTCCAATATAAGCTCTATTTGGGCAAAGGAAGCCTCTTGGTGTCACGCAAGTTTTACATAGTATCAGTAACAATAAAATTAGGCACACACACAATGACAAACATTATGACGCAAGACTTGCATGTTTTGCTGTTCACCAAGATAATTGTATATGTCAACTAGTCTAAATGGAGAGTATTTATGGTACTAAAAAAGTATGAAATAAGTAAATTGTGAAACATGACTGACACATACAGGATATGCACACCTTCAAATGGATTGCACAACTTGCCTGTCAGGTTTGTTTGTGGCACATTGACATTTTTCACATTCCAAATTTTCTCATTGATATTTCACTATTGCACATTGTCCAGTATGATAATGATTTTCTTATTACACAAAACTAAAAAAACATAGTCCAGAATCATGTATTTGCCTTTGCTAAATTTCTTGGAAATGTAGTTTTATGTCATTTGTCTAAAATGCAATTGTGACAATTGAGAGAGTGACATGGCTCATCACAGCAAAAGTCAATAGGACTGATTCAAGCAAAACTACACTGGTTGAGGAGCCTGAGTATGTCACATTATCCCTGTATTTGATTGGACTAAAACAGCCTAAGCCCTAAGAGACCTTTTAATTGGCTTTAAAATACATCTATTTCCTGTTTTGAGTATATAGCCCATGCATTCAAGGTCCCTCAGCCAATGGCTGTGACTCAAATAAATTATGCAATCCGAAGACAAATCTTTACTGATAATTTTGCTGTGAAGCTATTTTGCTGTAATGGTGTTCCAGTATATATCAATGAGAAAATATAAAGATTTTCCAGGTGGTATAATTGGTTTCTGGTCCAGGTGGAGCAGAATAGACATTATTATTGCTTAGCCTTGTACTCACTTGAGGAATAGGTAGCCTCAAATTTAAGAATTAGCAAACTAAAAATAATTGAATGCTACTCTACGGATACCATTTTCTGCCATAGAATGCTTCAGATAAGGTTATTTTCTGATTTTTTCCTAAACTATAAATAATTTGTAAAACAGCTTAATCAGCTCAGTTAATTAAAACAATCATGCCTCAACAATTTGTCATGGACAGTGACAACAAATATTAGATTTGTAATAAGAAGAAGGTAAAATACATGATCAGGCAATGAACTACTAGTCACAGACCCATGTTGTTGGTATTCAAATTGAAGCTCTTTTTGTGCCAAGTACAGTGGTGGGCTTGATATGATTCTTAATAGAATATTAAGAAAGATATGGCTTTTCGCGACTTAGCGCTAATGCTAAAATTCATCAAAAAAGGTCAAAAGCTTCAATCGGTCTTGGGAGGCATCAAAAATAAAGATATATAGACATATTATACATCATTGAACTCGTATTTTCAACCATAAAAAAGATAGGATGGTGGGACTTCGAAATCTAAAAAAAGAATTTTTCCAGTGATTATCACCCCACCCTACTAACAGCCTCCAAACTTTCAATGTGAGTTGGCAAAAAATTATGTGTTGACATGACCGTAGGAGAATTTTCTCTTACCTTTCTTGTCAATAAGTATCCTAGGATTTGTCCTGTTAGCCATTCCCAGTAATAGATATCCCATGCAATAGATATATTCCATGAACAATTCCATGCAGACAAATGGATGATCAAATGTTTTAATTATCTTTTCTTGGGCAAAAAGTCCATGTCTCTGTCATATATTCTTATGCTCTGAGAGTGTTTTGAGGGGCCCTGTTACAAAATAGCAAGCTGGATTAACTTATTTAGCATTGTTTGGCATTGACTGTTTGTTGTAATCACCTGTTTCGAACCTCATTTCAGTGGTTGTGGGACCATGCTTTGGGGCTTAAATCAGGTAAGCAAAGGATAGGACTGGATCGACCCGAAACTATAATGCATCGATTTCGGTTATCAAAACGGCGTAAAGAACCGGTACGCTCGGTATATCGCGAACCGGTGTCCATCCCTAGATGGTTTGGTATAGAGGAGCTTGATGTAGATTCAAGAACAATAGGAAATGATCACTTCCATGGCAGTTGTTTAGCACATACCAATTGTAATCTAAGAAAAGTGCAGGATCAGTGGATCACTTATAAATACTAAGGTCTTTGGGACTGTATGTCGCATGACCAGGGTGAAGATATTGAATGACACTCACGCCAAGGCACTGGCAGACAAAATAACAAGGAAGGTAACGGGAAGCAACAAAGAGGAAACTAGCAAGAAGACGGATTAAGAAAATGAGATAAAGCTAACGAGGAAGTAATTAAGGCTGTCATAGGAACTGACCATAGAAAAGGAAGAGAACTAGAACTGAGACACAAGGTGAAAATCAGAGCAAACAGAGCGGACCGAGGGAACATACGTGTAGGCCTATATCCAAGGCCCCAGAAACAATGCAAGGGCAGCTGAAAATGACATATGGAAGAAAATAAAAGAGGAAAAAGAAAAAAAAGGGAGAGAAATAATGTATTGAAAGAGAACAGGAAGGATAAGAGCAGCCCATACTATGCAAAAGGGTACTGCAGGAGAGGAGAAGATTGCCACTGCTGCCATGACAGGCGAGAACCACCTAGGGAAGCAACAGACAACCAGGGATGGGAGAGAAGAGATAGGGAGAGAAGGACCAGCAGAGGAAGGAACTACTGAGGGGGAGCTTTTGCCCACTCCTACATCCTAACCCTAACCCTAAAACCTAACCCTAAGACCCTAACCCTAACCCTAATTAACCCTAACCCTAACTCTAACCCTAACTAAGACTAACCCTAACCCTAACTAACCCTAACCCTAACTAACCCTAACCCTAATTAACCCTAACCCTAATTAACCCTAACCCTAATTATTAACCCTAACCCTAATTAACCCTAACCCTAACCTTTAGGAAGCATCTTAATCTTGAGGAACATCTTAATCTTGTGCAGCCTCTTCAGGAACATATTGATCTTAAGAAACATCTTAATGAACATCTTAATCTTAAGGAAAATCTTAAGAACATCTTAATCTTGAGGAACATCTTAAGGAACACCTTAATCCTAGAAGCATCTTAAGCAGCATCTTAATCTTATGCAGCATCTTAAGATTTGGAGAAAATTTGTCTTTACCCTTTTTGCAATGGCAAAATTAACTTATTATGGGTAAAGACAATTTTGTGAATAAAGATATATCTGGGATATATATATATATATCTGGGATATTGAGTGATCTAATAAAAGAAACTTATAAACAAAAAATACAAATTTTGAATGGTAGTTTAATCATGCATTGCTTACCTTTTAGCAGTTTTGCTGTGTATGTGAAAGAATCTTGTGTTATTGTCCTGCCTCTTCTGCTGCACAACTGCAAGTGAACAGAGTTGGCTGGGTTGCAATATATACTATGGACTGCCAATCTAGAATGATCTAGAATGGTGTACTTTTGGTCTTGTATGGATTGTCAATCTAGAATGATCTAGAATGCTGTACTTTTGGTCTAGTATGGATTGTCAATGTAGAATGATCTAGAATGTTGAACTTTTGGTCTAGTATGGACTGTCAATCTAGAAATATATCTGGGATATTGAGTGGTCTAATAAAAGAAACTTGTAACCAAAAAATACAAATTTTGAAAAGAGATTTTGACAAAACTTCATGCGAAAATGAAAAAAAAAAAAAAATTAGGAAAAAAAAAATTTTGGAAAAAGAAATAATTTGAAGAAAAAAAAAAAGATTAAGATGTTCATTAAGATGTTTCTTAAGATCAATATGTTCCTGAAGAGGCTGCACAAGATTAAGATGTTCCTCAAGATTAAGATGCTTCCTAAAGGTTAGGGTTAGGGTTAGGGTTAGGGTTAATTAGGGTTAGGGTTAATAATTAGGGTTAGGGTTAATTAGGGTTAGGGTTAATTAGGGTTAGGGTTAATTAGGGTTAGGGTTAATTAGGGTTAGGGTTAATTAGGGTTAGGGTTAATTAGGGTTAGGGTTAATTAGGGTTAGGGTTAATTAGGGTTAGGGTTAATTAGGGTTAGGGTTAATTAGGGTTAGGGTTAGGCTTAGTTAGGGTTAGAGTTAGGGTTAGAGTTAATTAGGGTTAGGGTTAGGGTTAATTAGGGTTAGGGTTAGGGTTAATTAGGGTTGGGGTTAGGGTTAGGGTTGGGGATAGGGTTAGGGTTTATTGAGTTAAGATTCTCAAAAAAGAAACTTATCTCAGCCCATCCCCCTAAAATCCCAACTTAACCATGCACTGGCACAGGCAAATGGAAAATGTGGCTGGATAGCCTATTTAGATCCGCCTACAACTATTTGTAGGCAAAAAGTAGTCATATAATGAGGCAAGGTAGCCTCCAGGCCCCATACATGTAGGGACTTATTTGAGCAATGACCTGACCAAAGTTTGAGACAAATTCTTGTTTTTAGCATTTGCTGTTATTAATTAGGGTTAGGGTTAGGGTTAATTAGGGTTAGGGTTAATTAGGGTTAGGGTTAGGGGGTGAAAGCACAGTAAGCGCCTCAATATTTGGCCCCTATGACCTTAGAATTATTTTCATCAGAAGTACAAGTGTAGTACATAAATGTGAACCTAATAATATGTAGAATACAGAATTATGTTTGTCTAATAAATCAAGACAGGCATTTGCTGGCCTGCTATCAACTACATTATGAAAGTTCCATGAAAATCTAGGTTTTTCTGCTGAAATGGACCATTGGCTTTTCGACAGTTTTCGCTGTTGTGATATGGACAGTTCGCATGAACTGTGACAAATTCAACTTTTGAGCCTTGTCAGCATTCACTAAAATAATCTGAATTTGTCACTAAAATTGGTTTCCCTGCTTTATTTGTGACATACCAGACCTCCAAACATCAGTCCCCAGACTAATTTGAACATTTTTGTGGACGTAATGGACGGACATTTACACTTTTTAGCCTGGTGTCCAGTCTATAAGTTAAATTCATTGTGTTTTTAAAATTTTTAGTTTCATACATAGGTAGAGAGAGATAGACATGCATTTCCTTCTCAGTTGACATGTTAGCTGGTATTTAATTCATTTAAATTACCAAAAAATCAGTTGTGGACGTAATGGACGGACATCGATTTTAGCCATTAAAGCTTCTTGTATCTTACAATCGTCAGTGGCCATTGGATTTTTTTTGCAGAAATTCATTAAACCAATATCATATCTAGGCAAAAACTGCAAATTCAGCAGATTATTACATAAAAATACCCTCCAGCCAGCCTTTTGAACCCCTGACTGTAAATTTGCAAAAATATGGTTACAAGCAGACCTTTCCTTTGGACGTCATGCCTGCCATAATCATCATATTGAAAAGTCAGCCAATGGTCCCTAAAGAAGGCCAGGGAGGTACAGTTAACAGATAATGTCACTGGCAGAATGTGAACTAAATATTAGGCTACAGCATTGCTGCAATAGATGGTGCTTCAGAAAAAGGGCCACTGGTTACATGCTAAAATTGACGAAGTATACCCACTTTAAAGGTCTGCCCAGAGCATGGTTTTAATTTTATGCTCATGAAAAATGCCTAAATTTCTCAGATTTACTTGTTGATCAAGCTTAAATACTGCACTGTTTCTTCTTTATGTCGGAAATTGGTTTCTAGGACCCTAAATTTACTTTTATCTGACCAAAACGCAATTGAGGCCTTTACTGTGCTTTCACCCTAGGGTCTTAGGGTTAGGTTTTAGGATTAGGGTTAGGATGTAGGAGTGGGCAAAAGCTCCCCCTCAGTAGTGAAGGAGAGACCACAGAAGTAGGAGCCCAATAGAGGCAGGAAGAAACAGGGAGAGAAAGAGTAGAAGCCCCAGAACATCGAGCACAAAGAGATATAGCCCAAGCAGAACGGCAACCATCAGATCGAGAAAAGAACATGTATAGGATTATGAGGGCGCCGGAAGGCGAACAAATGAGAAGAGGGTAAAATTTGCACCAGAAGACCGACTTATCACCATGCACTATTTTTAAAAAGATGAAAAAAAGGAAAAAAAGAAAAGGCACGGAATTAAAGGGAAAAAACATGGAAAAAACATCAATATACTATATTGCAACATAAACGACATCCGGGGAAAAATTGACAGCCTGCAAGAAGTTGCCACAATGGAGGAATCGGATATACTGGTGCCGACAGAAACCCAAGGAGAGCCCCCAAAGACACTGATAGGATGCTTCTATGGACCACAAGAAACAGCAAGGATAGAAACAGTAGATCGAAGAACGGTACGAACATCTGAAAACTCAAGTAGAAACGCTTAATAACAAAGGGGTTGTCATCTTGGCCGGTGACTTCAATGCAAAACTAGAAAAAACAACCGTTACCCCCCACAAGGAAAAATCAAGAAACAGGAAAATGCTGGAACAGTTGATGACGGATACAGGCATGGTAGCAGTAAACAAGATGTCAACAACAGGGAAGTGGACAAGAGTTAACAGGACCAACCCCACCGAAAAGTCAATAATTGAATATATCCTGATGCATAAGGACAAAATTAATCTGACAATGGATATCGAAATAGACGAAACCGATACCAAAAGGCTAAAAGACAAGGGAGAAGAGAATGACCATGACACAATCACAATGACGGTCAACATCGCACGATCGAACGATGTGAAGAAAATGAAGAAGTGGGATATAAAGGAAGAAACAAAGTGGGAAGATGTCAATAAACACATAGAAGAATCACTATAAGGTGAAACAAAAAGAGAGACTACAAACTTGTAGGGTGGTTTGAAAAACAACAATTTCACCAAAGAGGGCAAGACACCCCCTCATTTTGTTCCATTTGCCAAATGATGCAACCATGCAAAATTTTGGACTCCTAAGTTAAATAGAAGCGGGTGCTCAAGGAGCCTGAAGTTTTAGCAAAAGCAGCAAAAATTTTTAATACGCAAACCCGCAATTTTGCATAACTTTGTCCATTTTACAAAGTTCTTACTACCGTTTTTGAAATGGCCACAAAAAGACCTTTCATTTGAATGGTAACATGATGGGTCTGAAAGAGAATTGAGTGATCAATGTTTTCTTAAATTTCGTTTTACCAGTTTAAATGAAAGTTTTCAAATTTCATAAATTAATTGCTATAATCATCATTTTTGTGCTAAAATTGGTTTTAATAAGACATCTTGCATATACAATAGATTTAATTTATACCTAACTACTTCAGTGTATGATAGTTCAGTTGCTGGGGATTGTGGGAAGATTTTTTAAACAGAATGAAGTCAGAATAATTAATAAGGGGGATTCATTCTTCTCTATTTTCGCAAAAGGTTCACTGATTCAGCAGCAGAAACCTCATATACTCATTTGGTTTCAGTATTAATGCTCAGGATCATTATTTATAAAATAAATGCCATTGAGATACATAATCTGGTTAATAATAGTATGATTTAATGTTTTTGTACTAATACTGCTAGGCATTTTGAGTATTGAACAAAATTGTGCAAGGAGCTCAACATTTGAACTTACATAGTTTGATGATGTCACAATATGCATTGATATAAAATATGTGTGTATGATTTACCTAAGTACATGGGGCCATGGGCTTCTCTAGAGCTGAGACTTAATAAAAGATAAAGAACTGCATGGTCACATCCTTCATACATACCTAGAAAAGCCGGGTAGAATTTTAGATCGTTCAACTTCGATAACAGTTAATGATTGTCACTTATAAGTGTGCTGTGATTCATACCTCATCATAATAAATAATTGAATATTGATAGGTCTGATCATTGGCATTGTTTCGTATTTTGAGCACATTCACACGTGTACTGCAACATTCCCACATGTTCCAGAGAAACACCCAGAAGTAACAACAATCTACCAAGTGATGTGAATCAAATCTATAGCATTTATTACTCTGCATCTAATTTCAGTTAATTCAACTACAAAATTATTTTCTTCTTGTAGTATTGTCTCTATAATGATGCATTCTATGACACAGTGTACATTATAAAACGTAGTACTCATTGGGATAAAACATTATTTCATTTTCACATACTCAAGTATTAAGACATCACATCAAGGAAAAGGGTATGCTCACTGCTCAGTATCATTAACATGAGAATGAATCTAGAAATATATCCATCTTTTAAAAATAATGAGGTAGAGCATTAATTTTCAAGTCAAACAAAGTTATTTGCCTCTGAACCTGCGTAAAGGACCCATTCTTGACATAAAGGCGTTTGAATATATTTCAATGATTATTTCTACTCTATTCTGACTTTTTTTTTACGTTATTCAAATTGCTATCAAGCCACAGTAGGCTTATCATGCTGCAATAGACCAAGGATAAAATATATTTAGAGCATGCTGGATGTTGTTTAAGCCAATTTTGGCACTAAATTGATGTTACGGGTCATTTTCACGAAAACGCGCAGTAACGGTAAATACATCGCCAATTTTTTATGTCAGGAAGCTGAGCCAATAATACTCAACTAATATTTTTTTCTATTCATATAATGCAATATGTGGTACTACAATGCTGCATGTAAAAGGATAACTAATTTGGGTGAATATGTGACATTTTCAATTATTTTGAAAAATTGTCTTTACCGTGCACAATAAAATCAAAGCAAATTTACTCAGATGTCTTTACCGTGGCCAGCCTTGTCTTTACCGTGTCACAGTATATTTGCATTGATTTGACCACGGTAAAGACAGATTTTGGCCACGGAAAAGACATGTTATGCAGCATTTCATCCAGAAAAAGTGGACTACATCATTCAGAGTACCACAACTACTTCTGGAACAGCCTCCTAAACCAATGGTGTCATTTACATCATCATACCTTTTCAACTCCCTCTGCTGTTGAGGGTGCCCCCGCAGGTCTCGGGCCTCCTCGTGGCGGTGGGTGGTAACACTTAAGGTGAAGTCCTGTATCCTTAGTGGCCAACACGAGACAGTGCGCTTGCACACGTCTCCCCGACGGAAAAGGGGCGACCTGTTTGCCGTGGGTTGCGACCCGTGTCTGAGGATGAAGGGGTCCTGGTAGTTGAGTTGGGTTGGACTAATTTGGTCCTTCCCATACAATACACTACTTTGGCCTGGATTTCTCCTAGACGGGAGGCTGGATTGGCCCGGTCCAGTCAATCGGCTTGTCATGTTGTCATTAGGACTTAGGTCCTATTTGGCCATGGCTGATGGGTCAATTGAGGAAGGTTATGAAACGGATATGTGCCTGCCATGATTATTGCTATTGTGATTGAGGCTATGTCGCAGACTTATCCTTCTGAAAGTATATCCTTCATGTATCCCTGAGGCTGGTTACTGGGCACTGCCCTACTCAAAATGGCCTCCCCTTGTTGGACTCCGTGGTGGGTGGGGAGCATGAGGGATGAACCACCGAAACTCCCATGACTTCTTCTAATCAAAACTCTTCCTCAGAAGCAAAACGCTTCAGAATGTCATCTGATCTTTCGGATGCATTCGGCAACATGTTTACGAGCTATTGGCCCAGTTTCATTACAATTACTGGAAACAATTATGACTTTGAATCACTGTCAATTATTTGTCTCAATCACAGCAGAGCCACACAAGACCCTTAATCATTGCCGAGGTACAATCATCTCTCGTGAAAGTTATCGAAGCTCAGAGGAAGAGCTTACAAGATGGCTTAACAAGAAAAACATCGACTTGGTGAGGCGAATTGACTTAAAGAAGAAATTTCCAACTCAGAAGCACCAACTTCAAATTCTTATCCTCAGCTTCCCTGGAAAGAATCTTCCAAACAAAATCAATATTGGATTTGAAATGTGCAAAGTCAAACCATACATCCCCAATCCTCAAAGGTGCTTTAAGTGCCAAAAATTCGGCCATGTCATCTCCAAATGTAGAGGACAAGAAAGATGCTCAAACTGTGCTGAGATAGACCATGTCCACACCCCAGAACAACCATGTCATAGACCACCGAAATGCGCCAACTGTGGAGAAACACACCCAGCATTTGACCGCAACTGTGCGAAATTTGCTGTAGAAAAAGAAGTACAACGCCTCAAAGTTACTTATTACATCAGCTTCCCTGAAGCTCGAAGGATGGCCACACAGGCAAATGGTACCGCCACCTACTCAAATATAGCTGCAATGTCTCCAAGACAACGGGCCACTCCACGTCGAAAGGTTCAACTGGAGCAACACTCCATTTCCAGAACAGACGCCGCTCCCGAAGACAGCAGCCTGTCCGGAACAACTGCCACTCCCACAGACAGCAGCCCCTCAGGAACAACCATCACTCCATCAGACACCAAGGGACCACTTCCTGAGGCTATTCGATCACATGGAAGATAGAAATTTCGCTCCTCCTCAACAGCCAACACAAAAGAACCACAACCAAAATAGCGCCACCAACATGGAATCTAACAATCATGAAGATTCCATGGACACCAGTACACCTCAAACACAAAGCACACCTCAAAATCCCAGCCCACCTAGGGTTGGAAAACAGGGCTCAAATGCCCCACCAAGGTCACCTGCAAACAAAGATTTGCAGGCCAACCAACTGCCAAAAACGTCTTCATCAACTTCATCTTCTTCTTCAACATCCAAGTCCAGTAAAGGACAAACAAACCACAAACCCGGAAGAAGCATAAACAGGACTAACTTTGACCCAAAATCTACTAGGAAAAAATAAAACCTGCCATATAAAACATGGATAATATTATCCAGTGGAATTGTCGCGGTTTCAGAGCAAATTTTGATGAAATTACCATTCTAGCTCTTGAACACCAACCTACTATTTTCTGTCTTCAAGAGACATATCTGAAACCGTCAGATAGTATAAAATTAAGAAATTACCACACATATAACAACTATGGAAATATTACCCATGATAGAGCCCATGGTGGCTCGTCTATCCTAGTAAAGCAGGGAACTATCCACTCCCGTGTCAATATTGACACTAATCTTCAAGCTGTTGCTGTCAAGATAACAGCACATAAGACATTTACAATCTGTTCTTTGTACATACCTCCAAGTTACCATCTCACAAATCATGAATTAAACAATTTGTACCATCAATTCCCATTACCATGTATTATACTTGGAGATTTTAATGGGCACCATCCTATGTGGGGAAGCCCACATACAAATAATAAGGGTCTTATTATTGAAGAATTTCTTGCTACGACTGACCTATGTCTTTTTAATGACGGCACTTACACCTATCTCCATCCTGGTCATGGCACATACAGTCCTATAGATCTAAGTATGAGCGACCCAACACTTTATTTAGATTATAATTGGTTTGTCCTTAAGGACAGCCATGGGAGTGATCACTTCCCAATAATACTAGAATGCACATCAGATTCCCAAACTTCAAACCACCCCAGGTGGAAACTAGATAAAGCAAACTGGAAATTATTCAGTGACATGGCAGCAAATACTTTTAATCTACAAACATATATGAATAATGAATCCCTTGTCGAGAAATTCACTGTAGATTCAATAGATATTGCTCGTATCACCATCCCTAAAACAAAAGGAGGCATGTCACGAAAAACAAGGCCGTGGTAGGATTCGGATGTAAAAGATGCCATCAAAGAAAGGAAAAAAACGTTGAGAGTATATAATACCAATCCAACCACTGTCAATTTGGAAAAGTTCCGTATTCAAAGAGCAAAAACAAGACGTCTTATACGACAAAAAAAAAGAACTACCTGGCAGAACTATATTTCTAAATTGAATGAAAGGACACCTCCATCAAAAGTATGGGAAATGATTAAGAAAATCCAGGGTAAAACATCAACATCGCAAATCAGTCATCTAGTAGTAAATGATGAAGAATACACAACGCCAGACCAAATATCAAATAAGCTTGCAGAAAAATTTTCTTTCAATTCTTCATCAGAAAATTATACGCCAGAATTCCAACGCTATAAAGCTCAGGCAGAACGCCTTAAGTTGAACATACAATCAAATGATCTTGAAGACTATAACTGTCCTCTCACCATTGGAGAATTACGAGAAGCAATTGAAAAAGCTATGGATTCAGCAGTTGGTCCGGATGAAATTCACTACCAACTCTTGAAACACCTTCCTCCTCCATCTTTAGAGGTTCTCCTCAATGTCTTTAATAAAATTTGGGATTATGGAACCTTCCCTGCTTCTTGGAGGGCAGCTACCATAATTCCTATCCCAAAGCCAAATAAGGATCATACAGATCCTACAAATTACAGGCCTATTGCCTTGACAAGTTGTTTGTGCAAGACAATGGAAAGAATTATTAACAACAGACTTGTCTGGTATCTTGAATCGAATGATTCAATTTCCGAATTCCAATGTGGCTTTAGAAAACAAAGAAGCACTGTAGACCATCTGGTTAGATTAGAAACGTATATAAGGGACGCTTTAATAACAAGGGAACATGTTGTAGCAGTATTTTTTGATTTAGAGAAAGCCTATGATACCATCTGGAAATATGGCATAATGAAAGATTTGTTTGACTTTGGTTTGAGAGGTAGACTTCCTCATTTCATTGGCTCCTTCTTAGAAGATCGATGGTTTAAAGTGAGAGTTGGATCAACACTTTCAAGTGAATATCCCCAGGAGATGGGTGTTCCCCAGGGAAGCATTTTATCTCCCACCTGCTTTAACATAAAAATCAACAGCATAGTTAAAGCTATTCGTGAAAATGTCATGTGCTCACTATATGTTGATGACTTTCTCATTGCATTTAAATCCAAGCAAATGTCAACTATAGAAAGACAATTGCAACAAAATTTAAATAAATTACATAAGTGGTCTCAAGAAAATGGCTTCAAATTTTCAAGGTCCAAAACAGTATGTATGCACTTTTGCCATCTTAGAATTCCCCATCCTGAACCAACACTAAAAATTGATAACTGTCCAATCAAGGTAGTAAGTTCTAATAAATTTCTTGGAGTCACATTTGATTCAAAACTCTCCTTCATTCCTCACATAACTGCACTTAAGGCAAAATGCCTACAGTCGTTGAACATTTTGAAAGTAGTGGGAAAAATTAACTGGGGTGGTGACACCACTGTTCTTCTCAGGCTTTATCGTGCAGTGACTCGAGCACGCCTCGACTATGGCTGCATTGTATATGGCTCAGCAAGACCATCCTACCTTCGATGCCTGAATACTGTACACAATCAAGGAATCCGTTTGAGCCTTGGAGCATACAGGACATCTCCAGTAGATAGCCTGTATGTTCTGGCAAAGGAGCCTCCTTTATCACTCCGACGACTGAAGCTATCACTACAGTATACTGTCAAACTGGCTGCAAATCCTATTAATCCAGCATACACAATTGTCTTTCATCCCAATCATACAGATAGATATGACAGAAGACCAAATGCCATTCGGCCACTGGGATTGAGGATGAAACCGCATCTGGAAGCTGCCGGCATAGACACATTTTTTATTGCTGAGAACAAAGTTCCACAAATTCCACACTGGAATATAAAAACACCAGTTGTTAACACTGAATTAGCAGACCTGAAAAAAGCAGAAACAGATCCGATAGAGTATCAAAGAAGGTTCTATGATATCAAACTAAGATATCATGATCACAAATTCTTATATACAGATGGCTCAAAGGATGGAAACCGAACGGCTTATGCTGTTACTTCCTGTAAAACAAACCTACACAGTGAGCGCATTACAAATGAAAGCTCAGTATACACTGCTGAGCTTTTAGCAATCTACAAAGCCGTATGGCTTGCTGGAATGGCTGAAAAAGACAAATTTGTAATTTGTTCCGACTCTAAATCGGCAATTCAAGCTCTTGCAAGCAAGAGATTAGAACATCCCATATTACAAGACATACTCATGCTCCTGTCTGGATTAGACAGCAAAGAAATTGTTTTCTGCTGGATTCCTGGTCATGTGGGAATTGCTGGAAACGAGAAAGCTGATCTTATGGCGAAAAATGCTCTTTCCAAAGATCTTACCGTTGATACTATTCCGTACACGGACCTCCGTCCAACTATCAATGATTATATAAAATCCGGATGGCAAGTTATGTGGAATGCATGTGAGAATAATAAACTGAGAGTAATCTTTCCAGAGTCAGGGATGTACAACACATTACCTCCAGAACACGGAGAGACCAAAGTGTGATTCACAGGTGTCTTATTGGACATTCAAGACTTACTCATTCCCATCTTCTACTGGGCGATCCAGCCCCGATTTGTGAGGAATGCCAATGTCCCCTCACAATCAAACACATCTTAAAGGATTGTAGAGTTTTTCAAACACAAAGAAATACACTCCTCCCAACAAATCCACTTCGACTTCTTGTAGACAAGCCAGAAAACATAATCACATTTTTGCACCAAACACAGACATACTACAAAATATGAGGAAAATAAACAAAGACAAATAACACCCTAGCAAGCCTCGATATAGCCCAATAAGGTGCTGCAGAGGCGTAAAACACAAACACACACACACACACACACACACTGCTGTTGAGGGTTTGGTAAAGACGAAGTTTAGTTGCGACAACGTCAAGATAAAACCTATTTCATCGTCTAACTAACAGAGGGCAGCAGTGGCTTTCCCAATGATATGATAAAAAAGTAGTTACATCCTGGTTCCTTACACTGTAGTGGCATCTGGAGACATCACACTTTATTAACTTACTCTGGTGGCAACTTTACCTCTGTCTTTACCGTGGCCAAAGAGTTTATCTCAAAATTGGAACACAGCTTCAACAAGCCCGGAGATGTGGATAAATTAGTTATATTTCAGAAAAAACACTTCTAGGTAGTTAATGTAACATATATCTAGAAATCTACACTTTGCATGTCACATTTTATGCAGTAATTTTCAATTTGCACAAGTTTGAAATTAAAATGTTGAGTTGCGGACATGCCACGGTAAGGACATTTGGACTACATAATGATTGATATAGCATGTTCAGCATGGCCCCACCAACTTAAATTTTTGTTTTCTTCTAGGAAAAATGTTATTAGAAATATTTGGCCAAAAATCAATTTCAGTCCTACAAAGGCAGACACATACGAATGCAGGACATCAAATTGCGCGTTTTCGCGAAAATGACCCTTACATGTAATAGCAATTTATGAAATTTGAAAACTTTTTTGTCATGTAAAATTAAATTTAAAGGACAGCTCCACCCAAAATGACAAATTCAATCAATTTTTATCTTGTGAAAGTATAGGGTGCTGCAAGTATGTCCTAGCAACGCTTAAAAAATTGGTTTTAACCTGAACTTAGGAAAAATATGTGAAATTGGGTTTTTAGCAAAATTCTGTGGCTCTTCAGCATGTTCAGTCAGCTGATGAGTGACGTAGGGTAGGGTGGGCCTCCCCCTCTCCTCCAATTAATTGAACAAATTAGAGGTGTGGACTGATTCTATTTTTTCCAACTAATATGCCTGTGACAAACTGTCAATGAATTAGGAAACTGATATAATAACAGCTGTGAAATGTGTGACTTTGCCACACAGGTTTATTCACGATTGACCATATGGTCAAGACACAGATTCACAGCTTCAGGTGTTATCAACTGCCAGTTCACTTCACAGCTTCAATTCTTCTTTTGTATTTGACCGCTTCTGGCTCAGTTTTGTTTCAGTCACAGAACAATGACAAACTACAAATTTCTTACAATGGGATGGCGTGCATTGATTGGAATTTAGCTGAACATCCAGATTTTCAGGGGGGAGGGCCTTGGAATTTTTCCTCAATGGGAAATTATATTTTATTTTGTGGTAACAGCGACATTAATTATTTATTTTTCAAGCATCCCATATCCCAAAATTTTCATTTCTAAATCAAGCAACACCCCGTTAATAAAAGCCCCACCAGAAATATTTATTTTAAGACTGCACAGAAAGAGTTCATTCATTTTTTATTTTTTAAAAAAAATCGAAACCGGAGCTTGTGACAAAAAAAAATTATATGAACTGATTCTCTCTTTTCATAATCACAGATCATAATATATTTTCATTCACTCATTAGCAACCTGCATGAATGCTGGGACTTGCCGAAAATCACTCATAGTTCATGTGAGGCAAAATGAGCAATGATTAAAATTAAATTTTCACATATTATGCCCTGTATGTTAGAAACAATTAAGACACCTCATGGTAGGATAGGCCTACACCGCCACACACTCACCAATCCACCAATTTCTTAACTTAAACCTCTCACAAAGCCTCAAATTCCCTCATCTTACCTTAAATCCCTCACCTGGCCTCAAATACCATCAACTAGCCCCTCAATCAATTAACCTCAGCTCAACTCAGCTACCCCAAGCTTTACCCTCTGTATCCCTCAACGACCGTTGGTTACCCCATCATAACAGTGGTCACCCTGTTAGACTATGTCGGCACGAGGGTGAATCCTGCCAGGAGGGCTGTTGAGAGGGGTTGGGGTAGGATGGGTGATAGACTGATAGGCCTTGACATCCGGCACTACTTGATTTTATTGGACCAGCAGGGTGCAGTACACAGTAGTAAGATGTTATGTACCACTCTTGGTACCGATGGAACTTTTATAGATCGATCATTGGTTGTCCAGACAGGACACTAAAAAAAAATTATTTATTTTAAAAAAAACAACTCCCAAGCCCCCCTCCCCCCATCCAGGCCACCCTTGGTATGAAATGTGCTCCCTGAACGTTGCATAAAAGCAAGTTCTAATCCTTGAGGTTTGGCAATCACACAAATCTGGGCTGTTATTCATGCTGTCTCTTGGTTATACCTTTAAAGTAACCAGGCATGACTGTTCACCAAACTGCTAGTGGTCAAAAATAAAAGAGTTTTCAGACAGTGGTCAAATACAATAAAATTGCAATAACTGTGACACAACTCAAAAAGGTGTCTGGCCATATGGTCAATCGTGAATAAACCTCACTTGGGATGCGAACTCTTGTTTGTGCAAATGACAATAGCTGTTAAAAAACTGAATAAAACAATTACAACTTACAATCATTCAGACATGCAGTGAAATCTCATTGGTTGATCTTCTCAAGGTTGAGAGAGTGAGCAGTGACTGATTTGGACCACTGTTTGCAAGACCAGATCGCAAAATGTACAATAAGGGCCTAATTAAATGTATAATGATGAAGCAACACCCCCATACAGCTTTCAAGTAAAATACACCATATCTGTCTATCTGTCTATCTATCTATCAATCTATCTATCTATCTATCTATCTATCTATCTGTGTAGCTGTCTTTCTAGCTGTCTATCTATCTATCTAGTCTTGTCTGTCTGTCTATCTACACATATTTGTCCATCTTGACACTCTGGCTTTCTGTCAATCTAAAATACCAGTTGCTGCCATCACAAGATGCGTTCTGGACTTGGCAAATATGAGGCAAATTAACCACCGCTAAATAAAGTCTCAAGAATCAGCCAATCATCACCCCAGAATTTATTATTATTCTTATGATTGACAGTTGGGCGGAGTTGGCTGCACAATAGACCTTATCACAAGCATTTGCAAGTCATTCCACAGTTTCAGTTAGTCTCAAATTTATACTGTCAGCTTTTTTAGTTTCATCCCTTTGTTCATAAAACATTTCACAGCTAGGCCTCACTGTTTTTCACACTTCCAAAGGTCATAAAAGGTCATCTATTTGAATATTCATTACCCAGTCCTATGTGTCTTGCTCAGTTTCTGCCTACAGGAGTCGCTTTTGCTTGTGCCAAAAATTTGGCCAAAATCAGTAACTAAATTAATTTTTTTCATGGGTTTATTTTGGGAGAATTTCAAAAGGATCACTGTCGTGTTTCTGTAAATGGTACATCTGAAGCTCTCAACCAATAAAAAAATTGCACTATTGTGTGCCTTTAAGAAAACATTGATCACTCAATTCTTGGGTGCATCACTTGGCAAATGGAACAAAATGAGGGGGTGTCTTGCCCTCTATGGTGAAATTGATGTTTTTCGAACCACCCTACTGGAAAGCGATTGAAGAAATAGTACTGAATGCCCTCATAGACGTAGTAGGAGAGAAGACTATAACAATTAGAGATGGGCAGAGGCAGAAAGAAAGTAAAGAAATAAGGAAACTACGAGAAGAAAAAAAAACAAAGAAAACAATCTTTGAAACATCCAGCAAGGAAGAAAAATGGGCCAGGCTGGCAGAGTACTACGAGACCCAAGCCAAACTCAGAAGTGCCATCAAGGAGAGTGAGAAGAAAAGAATAGAAGGCACCCTGGAAAAAATAGCCACAAGCTAAGACAAAAATGAGATATGGAGGATAAGAAAAAGGCTGATGGGGAAGCTGAATGATGACTACGACACCATAACAGAAGAGGAAAGAAGCAAAAAACCACATATAGCCAAGTACTATGAAGAGCTAGAGAAGGAGAATGCGGGGGCGAAAAATGGACACAGACGATAGTGGAAGAAAACAAAAGGACTGAACTGACAGCAAATTGGACGAGAGTCCGTCACGAGACCCCCCAACATCTCGATAAAGGAACTAAAACAACCCAGAAACTGCTGAAAAGGAAAAAGAGCTGCGGCCCTGATAGGATCCCAAATGAAATACTGATCAATGCCAATGAGGAAATTTTTGAAGCCTTCAGGAAATGCTTCAATAAAATGTCAAGAACACTGGAGATCTCACCATCATGGAAGAATGGAAGAATGGAAGAATAGTGAGGATATACAAAGGCAAAGGGAAAAAACCAAATTGCTCAAGCAAAAGAGGGATAACACTCAGTAGTGACATCGGCAAGATGTACGAGAGAATAATAAACGAAAGAGTGAAGGAGAACATACACATAAGCGAAATGCAAGGAGGAAAGAAGGGAGCAAATACAGTAGACCACCAGTTGATCCTACAAGAACTCCAATTACACTCCTGCTCATAAATATGGAATACTTTTTTGGAAAAAAATTGTCAAATAAATGTAAATTCCAGAGTGTGAATGTATGCAAGGTCCATTGTAAAGGTCATGGCATCTTCTCTAATCACTCTTTGAAAGCCTTGACTACATTTTTTGCCAGAATTTTTAATTTTTTGTTTGATGCGCCTCACCCTAAAAAACCTCCCGAATTTCCATATTTCGTGCTGCTGCAACTTTTCCTGGGGTTAACGCTGCAGCATGCATTTTGAACTGCAGCATGTTCTTCCCATTAGCCGTCATTGGAAGTAGTTACCATTGAATCAGACCATCATGTGCTCCTGCAGAAATTGCTAAAGTTGTCAATTTCAGTGGAGAATGTTGAAGTATTTCATATTTATGAGCAACAGTGTATTAAGAAATGGACAGGAAGTATACATTGCATTCCTTGATGTAACCAAGGTGTACGACAAAGCATGGCTAGAAGGAATAATGTATGTAATGGCCAAGCAAGGAATCAAAGACAAGACCTGGAATATTATAAAGAGTCTGAACGAGGGACTGACAGCAGTAGCCGAGACAAAATAATGAAATACAAGAGAAATACAGATGAAGGACAACATAAGACAAAGTGGAGTCCTCAGTGGTTATGTATGCTGCACTGATGGACGAAATTGCCCAAGATGGAAGAACCTCGGAATTGAAGTGGATAACAGAGTGAAAATCGGATGCTTTCTATGGATGGACGTCAGACGATGTAGCACTTATCGCCAATAATCAAGAGGAACTCCACCAGATGCTTGACATCACACATGAAATTGGTACAAGATACAGGATAAAATTTGGGGAAGAAAATGATCAAAATCCTGAAAATGGGGAACAAAGCCCAGAAATCAACACACATCTTCAAGCTGGGAAATATGACGCTAGAGCAAACTACCAAATACAAGTACGTTGGAGTAGTAGTATCGGATAAAAGGAACCTGGAGGAACATCTGAAAGAAATGAAAAGGAAAACAGAAGCCGCCTTCAATACTACAGTCATGGCCCTTGCCGGAAGCTCAGACCTGAGAAATGTGGAACTGAAAACCATATGGGCCACCCTGAAAGCATGCGTTACTCCTACTATATGACATATGGAATGGAAGCATTCAACATCACAGAGAAAAGGCTACCATGAAAATGATCATGGATAACCTGCTGAAAAGGGTCATAATGACACCGCTGTTAACCCAATGGGAACCCCTCTACATAGAAACAGGTTACTGGACATTGAGAGTACAATCACTGGAAAAAGGATCCTGTACGCCGAAAAGGTAATGAAGGGAGAAAACCCCACCTTAAAGACAATAGCAATGAGCCAGAACATGAAAGGATACGGAGGAAGCACCAGAAGAGAAAGGGAAGAAGTAATGGGACCAAACTGGGCCCCTTGCACCATGCAAGCAAAGAGGAAGGTCAGAAAAGGAGCGTATACGAAAGGCACTAAAGGAAGAACTCCTGAAGAAAATCAAGACAAGCGGTGCCCAGAAGACAAAAACAAAATTCTACCTGGAAAATAAGGGAGAAACAACAGTGGGGAAAAGAGCCCCGTACATGGACCAACTGTCGAGGAGAGAAGCAAGCACGATCTTCGCCGCAAGAACAAAAATGTTGGACATAAAAGCCAACTACAGGAATAAATACGCCAACTCCAAATGTAGGACATGTGGCCAAGAGGAAGACACACAGGAAGTGATTTCAAAAATTGGCATTTTGTCAATTCAGACGCATCTTCTAATAATCATGGCAGGCCAATATCCGTTTCATAACCTTCCTTGATTGACCCATAAGCCATGGCCAAATAGGGCAGGAACCCCATTGGCCAAACATGACAAGCCGATTGACTGGACCGGGCTAATCCAGCCTCCGGTCTAGGAGAAATCCTAGATACAGCTATCTCTTGAAATTATCTTGGGGAAAAAAACGATGCCAAGTCGAACTACCCAACAGGGAAAATTGTCGTTTTTGACGTTAAACTTTGTTTTATCAACTTAGTTCGAGTTCGTTCATCCATTGAATCTTCTGCATCAACATCTTCTATCATCAGGATCATCTACGTCAGCATATATACTCAACATGCAGTCCAACATATTTTCTGGTTGTGGTTGCAGAAACAGTAGCATGTGTAATTATGGGACCAGCAACTTTTGTTTCCATCCCCCTTTCATTGAATTTTATAGTGTCTTCATAAATGTATAATTTTGAATCAGACACATCGTTATCATTATAATCAATTTCTTGCAGATATGCCGAATGGCATTGCCCACTTGTGACTGAACATGGCTTTATCACAGCAGTTTCTCAGCAATGGCATGTCTACATTTACAAGCTGTTGTTGAGGAAAGTCTGGTCATGGTGCACATTCAGATAGAATAGTCCTGATAGATGGATCATCATCTTCACAATGGCATTATTATTTTGATGGATTCCCGTTGTGAAATTTGACCGTTTCAATCAGACTCAGACTCAGACTCAGACAATATTTATTAAGACTCAATAAAAAAGTAACAGAGCCAGGAGACCCCTCAAAGGTTTTTAAAAAACCGCTAGCGAGTGGCCACCTTTCAATAGATACATATAATTCGCATTATATATAAGTCAGTCAAATTACAATATTAATTACATGCATATAAATTATTATACTGAAACAGCAAAGAAGAAGGGAGAGAAAAAAAAAATGTTATAAGAAAAAAAAAAAAAAAAAAAAAAAAAAAAAAAAAAAAATCATTGGCTATTGAAATATTATGTTGACTGGCAAAGTCGTAGTGTGACCAGAGGAGCAGGTGCGCGTGATGCAGCGTGAAACAAAGTATCATTTTAAAATACTGCGAATAACAATGAGTGAATGTTTACTGTATAATCATGTGAAATAAGTAAATTAATAATAATAATCAACAAACAAGAAAAAAAAAAAAAAAAAGTTAATTTCGAAGACATATATAACAGTTAGTGATGCTACAATCTGTACTATAATTTTTAATTAAAAAATTTTTCACATATATTTTAAACCCTATAAAACTATGAGTAAAAATTTTATCCCTAATTGTTTTGTTCATGGCGTTGAAAATGTTTGGTAATTTATACAAAAAACTTTGAGTTGCAAATTCATGTCTTACTCGCGGAACAGGTAAGAGTTGCTGATCTGTCAACCTGGTTGCATACCTTGGATGAGCTTGCTCATTGCCTCCTACCAAGGACAACAGCGACTCCGGAAGTACTCCATTGAAAAATTTGAAAAGTAATTTGTAGTCATGCAGTGCGCATATGTCATCAAATTTGAGAATTTTTAAGTTCTTGAAAATTGTACTAGTGTGAGAATTGTATCTACTTCTAGTTAATACTCTTATTGCCTTCTTTTGTAGAACATTTATCTGTTTTGAGTGTCTTCCCCAAAGAAACACCCGTAGTTAAGATGGGATAAAATGAGGGAGTTATAAATATGTAAAAGTACCTCTGGAGGGAGAATGTTTTTTAATCTATTTAATACACCAATTGTTTTTGATATTTTCATACTGACGCTACTAGAATGGGCTTTCCAGTTAAGGTTTTCATCAATTATTATACCCAAAAAGTTAAATTGTTTTACAAATTCAATCTCATGGTTATTAATGTGAATTTTAGGCATATCAACTTTTCTTTGTTTTGTGTGAAATATCATTGCCTTGGTTTTTTCACAATTTAATGATAATTTATTTAACTTCAACCATGTACTAATCTTTGAGAGTTCATTACTTAATATCTCATCAATATTCATATGTTGATCAATAAGCTTGACAGTTTTTAATGTTGTAAACAAAGTGGAGTCATCTGCATACGTTATTGGATAGAAAATATTTGATGCTTTTGCTATATCATTAACATAAATAAGAAATAAAAGGGGGCCTAAAATGGATCCTTGTGGAACTCCTGTTGTTATGGGTAGTAAATCTGACTTGATTCCATTAAATTCTACATACTGTGTTCTATTTGAAAGATAGTTAGTTAGTAAGTTAATAGCCATGTCTTTAATGCCGTATATTTGTAATTTTTCTAGTAATATGGTGTGGTCAAGCGTATCAAAGGCCTTCGAAAGATCCAAGTTTATGTTAATAGGAATTTCGTTGTTGTCCATTTCTGATGTCAATTTATTAACTAATTCAATGGCAGCCAATTCTGTGGAATGATTTTGTCTGAATCCGTATTGACTTTTGTAAAACAGTCTATTATCTGTAAAATATTGATAAATTTGATTGTATATTACTTTTTCGAAGACCTTTGATACGCTAGGTAAGATGGAAACAGGGCGATAATTTTTTAAAAGAGTTTCTTCATTTTTCTTAAATATAGGGGTAACTTTGGCTATCTTTAATTTGTCTGGGAACACGCCAGTCTGGAAACATTGATTAATAATTTTGGCAAGTGGTTGACATAATTCCTTCTTCAAAAACTTTAACAATTTGTTTGATATTTGATCTGTACCTTGAGACGTCTTTGGTTTTATATTATCTATGACTTTTATAATGTCACTTTCAGACACCTCATTAAACTTAAAAATATTTTCAGACACATTCGACATATAATCTGGGAAGTCTCATCATTTGATGGTAAAATTGTACTAGCAAGATTGGGCCAAGCTCGACATAGTATTTGTTAAATGCATTGACTATCATATTGAAGTCACTGACATTATGACCATTGATATTGAAAGACATTGGACAGCTATTTTTGTTAGTATCTTTATTTAATATTGTGTTAATCAGACTCCAGGTCTTTTTGATATCAGACTTTGATCTGCTGAAGCAATTTTCATAATAAATTTTTTTAGCATTTCTGATGCATTGTTTCGATATCTTATTATATGAATTTAAATTAAATTTTTTAGAAGCATAGTCCATTGAAGTGACCAATGTTTTCTTTAGTTCACGATACAATTTATCACGAAAAGCTATGGATTTTAGAATTCCAGCTGTGTCCCTACCCCTTTTTGCTTTGCTGTTAGAAGCAGAAATTGAATTCTTTGGTGAAGGCTGTGAGTCAATGGCAGTTAAATCTCGTTCTCAGTTGATACTTTTTCTTTAATAAACAGTTTCGAGCATGGATAAAGTTCCTAGAAATCAAGCTCTCCACTTTTTTTTCTGTACATCTCAGCGATCACCTGCCCCTTTTGGAATTCATAATTGTAGTACAAGATTTAACTGCCATTGACTCACAGCCTTCACCAAAGAATTCAATTTCTGCTTCTAACAGCAAAGCAAAAAGTGGTAGGGGCACTGACAGACTTATAAATCCAGATTATTGTCTCTCATAATATAAAATTCTTTCAAATTTCAGTCTCAAGAGATGAGTTTATTATTATTTTTCAATGAATATTCAGTTATTCACCCAATAGGCCATATCTCCATAACCATTGAACCTACAACATTGGAGTTGATGCTGAAATGTTCAGAATACCCATTTTTGTATTCAATGTCAATACATTTATATGGCCTAAAGTCAATAGTTTTCATATTTTGATGGAAAATACGATTTTTGACATCTAAATAGACGCGGTTTGACATTTTAAAGCCAGTAGCAGTTGGAATAAGCCTTGAGATTCAGTTTTGTAATATTTTCCTTGTTTCTGGAAACAATGAGCATGCTTTAAGAGGGTCCCCACAAATTTCCATGATAATAATCCCTCTAGAGTCAAGTATGGTAAATCCGTCCAGGTTGGTAATTCCGTCCACCCCCTAATATAGGCATTCAATGACATTTATTTTCAGTTTTGTAAGTTTACATGCAAGATGAACTCATTTTTCAACTAATTTTCATCTTTGTTTATGTTGAAAGCATTTTAAATGGTATTTCAGGGCCATTTAGTAACAGAAGACAAAATACAATGAAATCCTGTGACGTCATCATAGCCATTTTGTGATTTAAAGGTAGTAATCTTTCCATCAACAAAAAATAGTATTGAAAATAAAAAATTGTTTAATGACATGCCGAATATTACTATTCTTGTGGGATTTGTTAAATAACTTAATTGCAGCACCCAGAAAGGAGATACAATGGAAAGAAAAGTGGACGGAATTACAATCATTATTTTGAAAATTGCTTGACTAGGTGATTGTAAATCCGTCCACCCACTTCAAATGAGGTTTAAAAGTACTTTTATGACTTTAACTACATTTAAAAGGCATAACACTGATTAACGAAACTAGATTGTGCAATTATACCACTTGGTTAGGCTAATGGAGTTTTTAAATTATAATTAAGGCAGTAAATTGAAATTCTTGATTGTCAACTTGACCTATCTTATTTGATACTTCTGCTATAAGTGCAATAAGCACCCTATTATTCTACAATCCACACAAAATCCTTTCTGATAGTTAATAAATTGCAATATTTGAAAAAATAACAAGATATGATAAGTTTGTGCTGATTTAAGCCCTGTGGACGGATTTACCATCCTTGCTGGACGGATTTACCAGCAAGGTGGACGGATTTAGGTGCCCTGACCTTCAATTTTTGTTGCCATGGTTTCAGCAAAAATATTTAAATATTTGACTTTTTTTTGGCTGCTGATGATAGTACGGAATAAGCCCCTTCCAAGGGACTAATTTTTATTTTCATATCTACCTCCATTGTCCTGGGAATATAGTATTAGCCAAAAGTGGACGGATTTACCCTCCTTGACTCTACTTGTTCACAAAATATAAGGATTTTCTGCGTTTTTTCAGCTTTTAAGAGTTTGCAATCTTCAAATGAAATCAGCCACCCCTAGGCAACCTTCAAAATGGATGAAATTTGGCAGAAATACTCCTTTCTATGAAAAAAAAAAAAAAAAAAAAGTCAGAAGGGATGTGACAAAATTTTGCATTTTGATGGGGCTCAGATACACCCTAATATATAAGTCCATCACATGACTGTCCAAAATCAGGATTCCGTTCACCCCCCCTGTTTAGCTCACTTTCTTGGTACCAAAATGTTGCAAATATTGTCTAGATTCCATTTCTGCTTGTTTCCAGGCTGGCAAATACCCTGAAACATGTTTTATTTCAGTTTGAATGAATGAAGGTCAGGCGTCGGACAATGTCCAAAATCGCCAATGCTTTTTACTAGTTTTACTCATATCACTGGCTGTAATTGGGCTAGAGAGTTAATTTTAGTGTTGAAACATATGTTTTCAGACCCCAGGAGTCAGATTATGGATGTAATATGTTGCTCAATAGCATATTTATACTCTAAATTAGATCCAATTCCACTCGCGAATGATACAATTTTGAGCGAAATTATCATTAATAGATATTAATCTGTGATTGCCATCCCATCGGTTAGAATTAGTTGTAGTAATATCTATGGGCTATACTCTGGATCTGGTTTACATTTCTTTTTTTGTCCAGTTATATTTAGGTCTATAGAAAATTTTTCTTGGACAGAAAAAGATAAAAATTGCAATATATTTCAAGTACTCCTCGAACTTCATCAAATGGTTCTGAAAAGGTGTAGGAATACATAATTTATTGCCCCTCCCCCTGAGTTTAGCTCGCTTTTTTGGTACCAAAATATACAAATTATTGTCTAGATTCAATTCCTCCTTGTTTCCAGGCCATAAAATGCCCTGAAACATGTTTTGTTGAGTTAAAATGAATGGTATTTAGGCTTCGGACAATGGGCAAAATTGCTGTTATTTTTGACTGGTATTGCAATGTCTCTGGCTGTTATTAAGCTAGAAAAATTATTTTTTGTATTAAATGAAACATATTTTTTATTCAAGGAGTCTGAATATGAATGTTATAATTGACTCAATAGCATATTCACACTCTTGATTAGATCCGGTATACTTACCACCGATTTTAGTAGCAGCAAATTATTCATTTATAGCCAAGCTTTGAGATTCTTCCCTCAAGAACTGAGCTGTTTGTACAACTTTGCAGGAATATCATGATAAATTGGGTATCTAATTTGCATTTTGCCTGGTTTCCAGTTCAATTAATAACCTACTACATAGTTTTTTCTGACTCAGAATTTGCCACACCTACAAAGTTCAATGAAAAAAGATATTGTTGATTTTTATTAAAACAGAATCAGACAAAGCTTAATTTCACCATCCAACATTCAGTAGCCTTTGGCAGCAAATCATAATTCAGTTCCTTTAAGGCACATCTCTGTTCCTATTAATTTGTATAAGTTTGTGTATTTTAGTACTTTTTTTCAGATAAAAAATGTATTTTGTTGGATAATATAGTGTGATTTGACTCCAGATTGTCACATGTTAGATATTGGCTCAATCGTCATTCCCACCAGTCAGACCTTCCCTATGCCAGGGAGCATAAGCCTCTGATATTTTGACAATGCTCAATCTTGTGAACTCAAATATTCTTTAGCAGCTATATACTTAAGTTTATTGTGAAAGTTGACAACTTGCCTAACTCAATAACCCATGCCTTTTTAAATTAAAAAATAAATATGTCCACCTTCTTGCGTTTTTATAATTTTTTTTTGTGGAGTCAGGGAACCTTTTAGATTTAAAGCCTTGGTCAATGTTCATTAACCCATCTAATAAGATAACATTTTTTGAAATTGCAAGAATCCAAGTGCCTAGCTCAAGGATCATATGTCTGTGGTCTAGGAATGTATTTGTAATAGGGTAGACCTGAGTTATTTGAAGAACTTGTTTTCATCTTTTTTAGTGTCTCAGGGAGGAAATGGGATGAAGAATTCCCCTCCCATAGGGACTGTATTTATCTCAATAATCAGTCTATGAGCAAGGAGTATGCTACTTAAATATTGAAAAAAAAAGAATGCTTTAAATTTTTGGAATATATTTGGCCTTGGCTCGGTCACGGATGCCAAATCCTTGGCCTTGCCTCGGTCTCGGGTATCCTGGCCTCGACTACATCACGGCTTGAGAGGGACAATGACGCGTCCCTGGGTACACATCTCAAGAATCATTCCCTCAATGAGGTAAATCCAAGTTACAGACTAGTGTAAGGTAGGATCTCAGTTTCAGCATAGCATAGATGTCAAGACTGCAAGCCAATCCAGTCATCATACTGGATAATCAGATAGGTTTCATTGCTTGAGCAGCCACAAAACAGGAACATCACAGAGACTTCTCTTTCGGATTAATATGAAGAGTTTGAACCATTCGAGTTCAACTATGACCAGATGGATTTTGTATGTAGAACTGTTTCTCACTAAAATCACTGTTGCCCCCACATAATATGATCCATTTTGCTAAATTTTCTTTAACTTGTGTGGCATCATAATACCTCTTTTGATCTGTTCCAGTGAGAGATGAAAGGCTTGAATAAAAAGGAACATAGTCTGTGTCTTGTCCATACAAGAGTCATTGACTAGCCCACAGCTTCGACAAGGCCTGGTGACTTCTAAACTCAAGCTTTGTTAAAGTCAAAATTATAACCAGTCTTTTCAAAGAACTTTGATTGGACTAGCCACTGACCTGAATTTTCCAAATCATAATACATTGTACCCTTATTATAATGAAAAATGGGGCACACGAATTTGAAGAATTCTCTGAAATATCTACCGTACAGGCTGCCGTGTTCTCGAATTGGTGAGACAATTTACTGACAAATGATAACTGCTACAGCCTCTGCCATTCATCTAATGCGACAAATAGTACTGCCGCTGTCTATGATAGCTATATCCTCTGAAAAATAGTAATTATTTTAGAGCTTTTTAGGGATGGGCTCTAAAATTCTGAAGAATATTCAAGTGATACTTTATTTTTTTTAATGAAAAAAAGCTAAGAACCATTATTTTAACTGAAAAAAAAACAACAACAACAGAAGAATAGAATCAAGACAGATCTGCAAATAATTTTAAGAAGAGTCGCATATATCTTAGATAATTCACTAAAGGCAAGTGTAATTCCTAAGAGGAATGAAAAGGAGGTTTATGGTGAAATTACAACATTGAGCAAATTTGAACAGAAATATATAGATGAAGACATAAGTGAAACAAGTTACTAAAAGCTAGAAACCATGGTGATTTTGACCATTGTCCGACTTGGCAATCACAAAGTATTCTCATAATTGATAATTTCACTCAAATGGTTGCAATTGGTGATGGAATTATATATAATTTAGAGTATGAATCTGATTTTGAGCAAGTTTTAATACCCATATTCAGACTCTTTGGGTCAAAACACATATTTGTTTTATTATGTCTCAATGTCAAGAGATATTTGGGCAATACCAGTCAAAATAATGGCAATTTTGCACATTGTCCGAAGCCTAAATCCAATTCATTTCAACTCAACAAAACATTTTTCAGGGCATTTTCTGGCATGGAAACAAAGAGGAATTGAATCTAGACAATAATTGCAATATTTCGGTACCACAGAAGTGAGCTAAACTCAGGGGGAGGGGGCAATAAATTATGTATTCCTACACCTTTTCGGAATCATTTGATGAAGTTCGGCGAATTCTTGAAATATATTGCAATTTTTATCTTTTTTTTCTGTCCAGGAAAAATTTGCTAAAGACCATAAATTTAACTGGACCAAAAAAGAAATGTAAAAAAGATCCTGAGTATAACCCATACATATTACTTCAACTAATTCTAACAGATTGGATGGCAATCACAGATTAAATCTCTAAAAATGATAATTTCGCTCAAAATTGTACCATTCGCGAGTGGAATTGGATCTAATTTAGAGTATAAATATGCTATTGAGCAACATATTACATCCATAATCTGACTCCTGGGGTCTGAAAACATATGTTTCAACACTAAAATTAACTCTCTAGCCCAATTACAGGCAGAGATATGAGAAAAACTAGTAAAAAGCATTGGCGATTTTGGACATTGTCCGACGCCTGACCTTCATTCATTCAAACTGAAATAAAACATGTTTCAGGGTATTTGCCAGCCTGGAAACAAGCAGAAATGGAATCTAGACAATATTTGCAACATTTTGGTACCAAGAAAGTGAGCTAAACAGGGGGGGTGAACGAAAATGTGTTTTTAGGCCCTTTTTGAGAATCGTGTGATGGACTATATATAGGTTTCTATACCATAGCACAAACATTATTTAGATCTGAACATTGAGGCTTCTTCTGAAGCCTGCGTTCAGTATTTTACTTTGTAAACAGAAGCAAATAAATAATTGTAAAATTGACACTGATTAATTATGCAATTTTATTTGGTTTCAAAGACACAATTTATAATCAAATACTTTTATAACATCAGACATTTCAAAATATATTCAAGGACAATTTAACAATACAAACAACTATGACAAAACAAAATGTATGTGTGTTTTAACTTTGCAGTTAACCTGACAATGATGAAATGTTGATGTAAAAGTTGAGGTTACTTTGTTAAAGTTGTTCTAAAATTGTGACACAATTGCTCGAAGATATCCACCAATGGTTATAAACAAGTTTAATGAACAACAGTAAACTTTTGTAAATTTAAATCATTTGTAAATTATTCGTAGACCTTATACATATGTGATTAGATATACAATAAAATTAATACAGTGTAAAATGCGGCCTATCTAGACTTTTTTTTGTCAGGCAGTGTCAGATCTCAATTTGCTTGTCCATGCTCTTAGGCATCAACAATTTTGATAAACAACACCCGAATGTCTCAAATGTTTATCTGCTGAAGCCAGTAGCTCAACACAAGCAATGAGAGAAAGCTGCAACTTGAAGGCACACTTGAGCTCGAAAGTATTGAACTGCGAACAACAGGCTTAGGGTTAAGATTCTCTGAAAAAAAGAAGTAACATGAGTATGAATTAATGATGAGTTAACGATTGACTGAGATAACAATGTTATATTGTGTCATGCATTGGAAGTCTCATAATTTAACAAAAGCTTACTTTCACAGTATTTTCCAGTGAACTTTTCACTTGCGCAAACACAGACAAAGTTGTCTTGTTGAGGAACACACAGTCCACCGCTAAAACAAGTGTCATTCGTGCAGACTTTTATTTCTGAAAAGAATATTTTTAGTTAGTGGATTGATATGCTGTAGTCTAATGAATATCTAATCTCACAGATGTTTTTTCACAGCATTATAAATATGTTTATAATATGATAATTATTATGTAGACTTAAATGCCAAAGCATAAAGACGGCACCACCTGGACGCAAAAGATAAATCTTTAAAGACACTAAATTTTAATTATTTCAAAATTCATTTTCGTATTCAGGTTTGTTCAAAGAAAAGTTTGGAGAAAAATATCAGGACAAACAGACATAGGGTGGATTCCCGATGAAATGGTAATATTAAAAAGAAAATGTTGAAAAAAAAATTTCAGGGCCAAAATGGAAATAATAATTTTAGGGGAAAAGCTGAGAAAATAAGTTTGGAGAAAAGTAGAAATGTTTTGGTTTTTTTCTAAGGTAATTTTCCGGCTTTTGGTTTTTAAAAAATTCTTTTGAACGTTCTTTCTTTTGCAAGTTTTTTTAAAAAACATTTTATTATTATTTTGAAAACTTTTTTTTTTTTCGAACATTTTTTTTAAAAAACTTTCTTTCTTGTTTTTCGAATATTTTTTTTTGGATGGTCAGTGTTTGCTCTGTCACTGAAATGATATGCAGGGCTCTCAGTGCAGCGACATAGCTAAAGGTATCATAACAATTGTGCATTTTTGGAGGAAAGCATGAAACTTGGCATACCTTTAGAGCATAAAGAAAGGGACATTTTGAGATATAGGGCCACTTTGTATCTTTACCTGGGGCCATTTGACAGCCTTTTAAAGATTTTGCTTAAAAAACGCTAGATTAATATGAATTTTTTACCCATATGACCCAATATCTTTGTGAATTAATGCAATATTTGCATGAAATCTGGCACACTAATTGTCCTTTACCAGGGGAACATTTTGGTATGCCACACTTGTTTATACCTGAATGTACTGATGCATATATGGACCCATTCCCAAATAAAAGCATTTCATTGAATGCGATAAAAATATGTTGTAATTCAATTTCCAATGCAGACATGAAATATATTGTTTGCAGATTCATGATGTTATTTTCCTGAAAGTTCATCAAAATAGGGTCATTTTGACATATTGGGCCACTCTGTAACCCCAGTAGTTTCCAAATGACAGCACATTGAAGTCTAATAGCTATCTTGAAGTGAAAATCACAAACGGGAATTTCTCTGGAAAACGTCTATAGACACCCAATGCCAGGATCCATAATTATACAGTGTCATGAAACTTTATATAATTATAGAAGAATGGAGCTTTCAGGGGTATTGTGGTACTAGGTGATGGGTATTCCTGATAGCATGTTGACTGTATGTAAGTGTGATTGAGCCTCATTAAGAGTCGTTATGGGTTTACAGACAAACTGCTTTTTCTTCATTTTATCTATGTGAAAGAGAGTAGTGGTTTGGTCAGTTTAAAGCATAATAATGATGATGAGTTGCCCCACAGGCTGCAACGTGCCAACGTAGAAATTTTTGTCTTACACCCATGTAGCACTTTATTTCAATTTTTACAACTGTTATTGTTCTGGCCGTCCTACATCTGTAAAGTTCTAAAATAAATTCAATCAATCAACTAATATCAAATGGCACTGAAATCATAAAGCATACTATAATGATTCAATGCCATTACCTCAGACAACCTGCTTAAAAAATTGTGTGAGCAGGTGAATTAACCTAAATTAGAAATGGTTCATCCCTTATTACAATCTGCATGTACTCTGTACAACCTCAAAAAAAAAAGAAGAAGAAAATACTTTCCCCCTGTCATGTAAACCGCTGTTGTACAGAGTGAGACTGACATTGTGACTGCCTTCCTTCTACACTAAGGCACACCGGGGAGAGACTTCTTCAAATACATATTGTGAAAAAATTATATTTCTTCATTAAATGAATTTCTGAAATTCTTTTTTTCAACCTTAAACCTTCACATCAAGTGTCCAATGCAGGAGGACATCAGACTGACACAGTCTCTCTTTGTCGAACAGCTTCAGCTGGAGAAGGCTGATGGTTTTCAAGGACCCAATTCCATACATGAGTAAATCCACTTATTTGCCATGCAAAATCAGACTGTGTTTTGACACTTGTATTACTGACAGCTTCAAATCAAACAAACGATGTTATACAGACAGCTTTGAGTAAATCAGTGTGTACTTTTAACACTGATGTTGCCGACACCTTAAACCAAACACACAATGTAATATAAACAACCTTGAAGTATCTGTTTCAACTACCAGCTGAGAATGCTTGCTAATCTCATAACGTCGCTTGCTTTCTCATAACATCGCTTGCTGCATCTGAATTCTGGCAGAGTCTTTTTTGGCTTACGCCACTCAGAAATAGGTCAAGCAATTGGGTAGCATGCACACAGAAGATGTCAGTTTACAGTGACTATAGATTTTTTAAATTATATGCAGACCTGCATGGATTAGATTTATATCGTAAAATAGATAATAGACTCTGTTTGCAGAGTGGGAGGACATACAGATATTAATCCATGAATTTAAACCCACAGATGAAATGAGTCTTAGAAGGGAATCCATGTTCCTTTTGCAATTAATGCTTCAAGTTGAACTCCAGGAGAAGTTTACAAGACCTATTCATTAGAGAGGTTTTGCTACACGTTTCGTATGACGTGTACGTGTAGAAGTGCTATCTAATAATATGGTTGTCGTGGCAACTCCCACTTTCACGGGACCCATATACGTGTAGCAAAACCTCTCTAATATTAAAGTATTAAAAGTGAGAGCCATTATACATGTCTTAAAAATGCAATTGCACTTTTTTTAATAGGATCTACTCAACCATCCCAAGAGTTTTGTAGCTTGTTATGTTCTGAGATTGATCTACCATCCTGCCTTCCTGTTTCCCTGATGTAACACTTGTCAAAAGTTTCATACATGACGCACATAATATTTCTGATCTTTGCATAGCTCTGTCTTGTCTTTGGGATTGAAAACTTTAAAAAATTTATCAAAGCTTGTTAAATTGTTTTATTTGTACATCTCTTTCTGCCTGAAAGACTCTGAATAAATATGCAACTTTACTAATATTATTTTGTCAGGCCTGTTGCTGCTCTTTCAGTGTGTTTAGCTTAATCTGCGTTTCTTTCCTGACAGCTTCATTATCCATCTGATGTAACCATATAATTTTTTTGGGGCAAGTTTTACTTACTTCTGCTTGTCTTCTTCCTGGGACATTGACCTGGATAGAGCAAAATTGAGTTACTAAACTCCTCTCTCAAAAATCTAAGAATGAATGACCATCTTTTGTGTATCAGTACATCAAACAGACATAGCAAACAAACAATTAGTCCAGGAGAAATCACACTCCCGTGGATGATTTTTGAGGGCATGTAGAGACCTATGTCAATGTGTTGCTAGCACCCTAGGCTATCAAAAAATGGTTGTCGGCACTTTGGCAATTACCTGTGGTTGCCATAGCAACCATTTCTATGTAGAAAAAACAATCAGAAAATAAACAGACGTTGTCATATTTATTGGCTATTCTTAAGAAAGTCAATGGCAAAACCAAAAAATGGTGGATTCAGCCATATTTGGGACTAAATTATGCTATTCTAATTATCTAAAATATTGACATTGGTGAAAGGGGTTAAAGGTTGGTTTGGGGGAAAAGTCCAAAAATTGATAAATTTGTTATAACAACTGTAAATCTTTCACTCCACAGGAAGCACAGATAGTAGAAAGACATATTTTTTCACATGATTGTATGCTTATGACTTCCCCCTACAACTTCCCAAAATTTCAAGCAGCTGGGAGGAATTTAAAAGTACCAAAATGGTTGCCATAGTAACAAATGGCATAATTTTTGGCCAAAATCGCTACATCTTGACATCATTATGACTAAATAAGACTAATAATTATAAGCTAAAATCTGGGGGCTAAATGTAGTATCTATCACAGTCATAAAAATTTGATGAAAATACCTGATAATTAATGATCACTTGTTGCATGGCAACCATTTAAATTGAAATATTATAAATGATTTTTGGAAAAAGCAAAACATACACTGCATGCTTTGTCAAGGTAACATTTTGATGACGTTTTTTTTTAGAGATAAACCATATTTTAGTATCTCATTACATTGTAATAGAAATTGGAATATGGCAAAAAACAAAAACTGTTGCCATAGCAACAGCTATATGTGTTGTGAATATTGTCAAGCTTGTCCAGAAATTTGATTCTTCTTGAAATTATAAATCTCTTCACAACTAAAAGTGCAATCTAAAGTGTCAGAACTCATGATGAAAAACTTAAAGGCTTTTGGAATGTTTTTAAAAGTCATATGCTGCTTCCATGGCGATGTATTGAATCCTCTTTAAACTTTGAGTGTTAATCATTACAATGACCTCGTAGGGGCCTACAAGGTGTAAGAAAAGTTGACATAGCATCCAGTATATTTGGAGTAGAAAGTTGTCTGACATGCTAAATTAAAGCTAAGTTACTGCAGAATCTAAAAATCTAATAGTCATTTAAGGCCCGTTTTCACCAATATGGTATTAAGAGTTGAGCCAGGTCTTAGCTAAGACCTGGTCTGGCTAAGCCAATCACTCAAGCGGAGCAGGATCAAGGAACATATGCTGAGTTAAAGTCCACACATAGTACTTAAACAACTCAACTGCTACAAACACAATTAATCTCTGAAGTTCAAAACAAGGCCAAATGATATGACAAGAGGAAAAGAGGGGTGGGCTTGTAGATTTATAAAAAAAAAAAAGAGGATGCTTTAAAATACCACAGTAGCTGCACTTGGCAGGGAAAAAAGCTCATTCAAAAGACGGCTAAGCAGCTTTGAATATTTCACCAACAAAGACAAAGAATTACATTTGAGGGGGGGGGGGGGGGGCTCTGAAGCATCCTCGAGTGAGGCATCATCATCAAAAACGTTCTCTAGGTAGGCAAAAACATCATCTCCCAAAACATCCGCAACAATGTTTCTGTGCTGACAACAATAGTCTCCACCGATTGCTTTGTGGGACCTTTTAACAGTAACCATCTCCTTCTTGGAATTCACTTTCAGGCGTTCCCATCTAAGCACTTGCATTGAGCAACCATTTCTTGTATTTCGTTGGGAACATCTACGTCATTCCCTTTTTTCTTGGTAGCAAAAGCGTATTTTGCAGGGGGTTGGGGGGGCTGCAGCCCCCTCCCCTGGCATCAGGGCAAATGGGATATCAAGGCAAATCCTGACCAGTATCAGGGAAGACCCACCGCTCTGGTCACATCCCCCCTATGTTAAAGTTTCAGGGCAAAGTAGCAATAGCCCCCCCCCCCTCCGTGACAGCTAGGGCCGTCCCGTACGCCTATGCTGTCGTATGTATTGGCATCAAGCTTTCTGCTCTCAATGTCACTTCAACTTTATCTTAATAATACCAAAAATAATGCCATTCGGATTCACTGAAATGACACCACCCTGCTTTTTGCCATTTTGCAGCAACTGACACAAAGTTACCGCTGTGGTATCATAGGCAAATGCAACAAAAACATAATTTCATAAATAAAATATATTTAATTCTTGCGAATGGAAAGTTTATTCCCATTCCAAGCAGTTACTCCAACAAAAATATGGTCAAGACATGGGTTCTTGGTTTGCATATAATGACATGACATATCGACCTTGAAAAAATCTTTGATTTGAGTGGTAACTGTTGAATCACAGATATACATGTACTAGACAAAAGGCCAAAAATACTGATCTGTCATGCCAAGAAACTTATGTTCTGTTTTCGTTGGCCTAATCACTTCTTGACACCAAATCTGTTTGAGACTGCTGATCCTTTAGTTTAGTGACAATGTGCACGATTCACAGAACCTTGACAGGTTTACACACTTAGTACACTCTTGGTGAAAGGGACTTAGTAACACCAGGTTTAAAGGAGTTAAGACCAGCTCTAACTGTTAATACTATGTTGGTGAAAACGGCCCTAAATGTTTTAAATTTACAATTTTTGCAGTGGTTATGATAAGTATGCGATTCTAGTCATTCACAGTTGACTGTGAGAGATCCCAACCAGATTATTCTTTGGGGGGGGGGGCTGTGCCGCTGTGGATTTTTTTGTAAAAAAAAAAATACAAATTGTTGGTCACAAGATACTGAAAGACTTTATTCTTCAAGATACTTGAAATAGTTTGTCACTCCTTTGTACGCAAAAAAATTAGTTTGTTTTTGCTGCACAATAACAGTTTGTGTTGGGTTGAAGATCCATAGCTCCCTCCTCAATATCATCTGGGTGGCCCGTGAATAGCGTCTAATCTATAACAATGCTGATTTTCATGAGCCGATCTGATCAGTTGAAAATGCAAAATAACAAGTTTGAGAAAAGACCATGCGCTTCTACAGGGTGCGGCATAAAGATTTGCACCATCTGATTAGCTCTTCCTGATCGAACAGAACATTTTTGTATAAAGTTTTGAGTTATAGAATATCCAGCCATACCTATTAGCAGTTATATACTTACAAGGTAAATTAGTGTAAAATCAAACCTGGAATACTTGCTATTCTCAATTATGGAGAGCCGCCCTAAAATATTGCCTGCCCAAACAAAAGCAGGACACAGTGCTTGTGAGATTTCCGGCCCACTGCATGAGCATTTCTTGATGCAGTGATTTCATTATATTTGGATGCTTGAGTTCTATTAATATGTAATATGTCCAGACTCCTGCTTTCCCATCTCATCAATCAACCCTCAGAGCACCAAGAACTGGCCTTAGAGGGCTACACTTACCATATTTTTCTGTCTATTTAAATAAAAATGGAAGGGGTGCCGGAAGGAATCGCAGGCGGCAGGGGCGGTCAGATGAAAAAGGGCAAATCATATTCGCGCCTATTTCGCGTGACAAAATTTAAATAGCGAGTCACTAATAATTTTGAATGTATACCTACTAATTTGTGCCTAAAATTACTAAAACAAGGCCTAATAATGTTTTTTTCTTCAAGATCTAAAGGGCACCCTTGCCCCCCTTGGACAGGGGCAGGAGGGCAATTGCCCCCCCTCCCTGCCCCCCCCCCTTTCCGGCACCCCTGATTAAAAGGGTGATGAGACATCCCAGAAAGATTAGGCTCCGATATGTTCAGCCAAGAGAAGCCGTAAATAGCTGTAAATGGTTTTTGGTTAACCAGCTCCACCAAGATCAGCGGCCACCCTTTTTTAGATCTCAATATTTTTCGAATTAAAAAGTGGGCAACAGTAGAGAAAGATGCCTTAGTATCCCCAAAATGTCAATGGCATGTTTGAAAACAGCAATTTGGTAATATTTGAAAAAATGTGATGGAAAGGCCAGCCAGGAGAGCTTCCACATTCAACATAATTGGTGTGGAAGCTCTTTAAAATATAACTCGATTTCATTGTAAAGCCCCTGCTGGACTGGGCATATGAAAAATAATATAATCATTTTCATGAGTAATAAAAAATCAATTAATCTGGGGAAATTGATTGAATAAGAATTATATTTTAGTGAAAGTTGAAAAGATCTTCAATGACTCTAATGTGATACCAGACTTGGTCAGAACACACATCAAATAATTTGCAAAATTACTCAAAACTAGTGTTTTCAAAGAAAATGTAGATTTTGTAGAGAGAAAGTTAATTTCAAGGAAAGGCAGCAAATCAGGAAATATATCAAGATTGGAGATGAAATAAATTGAGGTTTTCTGTGAGGCCAAATGTGCCGTTAAAAAATAATATGTTTGATAGTTTTCTGTGCATCATTAAGTAAATGGATGAACTGAAGATTTGATAATTATATCCTCTAAATCATGTTCATGCTATTCCAAATTTGTCTAACTACAATATCTTATTTTCAAATTTTGTATAGTGCTGAATGAGCAGTTGCACATTTACCTAAAAGTCGCTCAATAATCTAGATGCAACTCAATGTAAATTTTAAAATGACACACCGTATCACTTCCAATTTATGTGAGACACTTTGCATGTATATATTAGGGTCTTGAAGGGAAGTGTACAAAGTTTCAGCCCTGTATCTTAAAAATGAAGAAAGTTATGATCAATTGGAGAAAATATGAAGTTGTCTGGAGGAGCGTGTTGCATGATCCAATGACCACTGGGTGCTATTATTGGCTATATGGTTGCCATAGGCACCATCCCAGTTATAGGATTTTAAAAATTACTTCATCTAAAATAAAAATTTGGTTGTTTGAGTAAATCTATGAACTGGAAATAGCTGGACAGTTAGGGATTAAATCATGTCAATCCAATGAACCAATGACAAAAGTTACGTTGTCTTGTTTCCATGGCAACCATATATTTGTTTGTTTTAAAAAAATTATAAGAAAAGCCAAGGCATTCATTAAACCCATCTTCAATGACATTTTATTCTTACTGACTGGACATATTTGAATAGGAGACCACCGGCCAACTTGCATGCAGTCAAAACTTTTAAAAAAGCTCAGCCGACGGAAAATAGTCACTTTTTTGGGTTTCCATGATGATTTTAACTGTCAAAACTTTGCAAAATGCATGAAGTAGGGTGTCATTTTAAAGCCAAGGATTTAAGCAATGGCATGTGCTAAATTTGATAAAAATTGACATTAATATCTAGGAGCCTGACAAGTTGCATTTTGCTGTAGTGAGAAAAAATCATTAAATTCCGGTAAAAAACGTTCCATATGCAAATTAGGCTGACCTCTAATTCTAAAATAATTATTCTGGTTAAAAAGCCCCCAATTGGTTGCATAAAGTATGACCATTTTTCTTATCAATTCAAAGTTGATTTGTGTGTTATACCAAGATATTTGATTAAATTGTGTCACTAATTTTTTAACCTGTTTACCACTTTAACTGGTTGCCATGGCAACCATGGGTAATTGCCAAACTGCCGACAATCAGTTTTAGACACCCCAGGGCCCAAGGAATTCATTGGTATATGTCGGCAACCCCCCTCAAAAAACGATCTACCAAACCCAGAAATGGGGTGCTTGCTCCTGGACTAAATTCTGTGTACAATAATCCCATGCAAAGACAAGACAGAGCTATGCAAAGACCAGAACTATTATGTGGTTGTTTGTTTGTTTGTTTATGTTTTATGCCTCTGCAACACCTTTAGTGAGCTATATTGAGGCAGGCGATCGCCGTATGATGATGAGATGAAAAGACTGTGAGTCTGGCACACACCCTATTAATTCAGGGATGCCCAGGGTCTTTCTACTCTTTCAGTTGCCCCAGCATAGAACACTGGATACAACCCGCCTCCATTTAAGGTCCCATGGGCTCGGACTAAAGTGAGTTCCCGGGGTGAGATTTGAACTCACGCCCTCAAAGCCAGTGGACAAGCAGTCTTGACAATTAGGCCACGGGGGAACTCAAACTATTATGTGTGTTATGTATGAAACTCATGACAGCATTACTTCAGGGAAACATTTTCCAATAGGTCTTGTAAACTTGAAGCATTTGCGGCAAATGGAACATGGACTGCCTTCTTAGACTCATTTCATCAGTGGGTTTAAATCTATGGAGTAACATTTGTATGGTCTCCTATATTGGATACTATAACTGGTGGAGTAGGGTTTAAATTGTGGAGAAACATCTGTATGTCCTCTTATATTGGACACTACACCTGAGAGTTTAAGGTTAAATGGAAAAATTTCAGAAATTTCTTTAATGAAGAAAATTAATATAATTATATATACATGTATATTAATATGATTTGAAGAAGTCCTTAAACTCTCCGCTTTGTGCCTGTAGTGTAAAAGGACAGCGGTCACAATGTAAGTCTCACTGAGTACAACAGCGTTTTCATGTTAAGGGGAAAGTATTTTCTTCTCTTTTTTAGAGATTGTACAGAGTACATGTATGCAGATTGTGACATTTCTAATATAGGTTTTTTTACCAGCTCACTGCCACAAATATCATTTGTCAAGCAGGTTTTCAGAGGCAGTAGCATTTAATGATTTAATATTCATTATTATTATCCTAGGGCCATTTGATATCAGTTGATTAATTGAATTTATTTGAGAATTGTACACATGTATAGGAAGACCAGTACAATAACGGTTGTATGAATTGAAATAAAATGCTACATGGGTGTAAGACAAACACTTTTACATTGGAACACTGCAGCTCGTGGGGAGAGTCACCAGCATTATTGTGCTGTAAACTGACCAACCCATTACTCTCTTTCACATATAAAATGAAGAAAAAGAAGTGTGTTGGTAAACCCATAACGAGGCTCAATGATACACTGACATACAGTCAACAGACTATCAAGAATACCCACCACCTAGTGCCACAATACCCCCCAAAAGTACCACTCTTCTATGTATACAAATTATAAGTCACATGATTCTATATAATTATGGACCCTGGCATTGGCTGTCTATAGACCTTTTCCGAAGAAATTCCCGTTTGTGAATTTCACTTCAAAATAACTTTTTAATTTCAATGAGCTGTCATTTGGAAACTACTGGGGTTACAGAGTGGCCCTATTAGAGCCCTGCACGGGCCGGGTTTTGGCCCAAAGCCCGACCCGGCCCGAAGCCCATGGGCCGGGTAGTTGACTTTCATGCCGGGCCGGGCCGGGCTTGGGCCTGGTGGTATGCGGGCCGGGCCGGGCCTGAGCTTTACAATTTTATGTCAGCCGGGCTTGGGCCGGGCTTGGGCCTGAAGCTTTCAGGTATGGGCCGGGCCGGGCCTGACACACTCACAGAGGTACATGCTGCTGAAAGAGCATAGATGGAGCCACTAAAAGTGTGGCATACCTCAAAAATAATTTAATTATATACAGTACCTCATCATGTTATAGAAATAAAATTAAATATATCGATGGATAGATAGCCAGGTAGATAGGTAGATTTTTATTCATCTCATACTAATAGTTCTTGATACATTACAATATTTGAATTAATGATTAAACACTAGAAGGTATTATAATATGATGTTTACAAAGTTTTGCATGTTACCAAATTTATTGTCTGGTGTCATTTTATACCCCTGCCTTCTTGCTGAGCTTCAAATCTTGTATACAATCATAGGGGTGAGAGACAATGGTCAGATTATGCAATTGTGCAAATAACCTAAATTTGTAAGCCCAACCTAGCATTGAACAAATTAACCAGAAATAAGGCAAACTATGTAATACCAGATGCTTCATCACTAATGTTTAAAAGTCATAACTGTCATATTGTGCCATAAGACCACATACATATATTAGATGTCATTCAAATTTCAGGGCAATTATGATTGGTGTTTGCAAATTGTGAAGGAGGGGTTAGGTTTCCAGCTTCATTAGGCAATACAATGACCCTTCACAAGTTTTAACTGCACTCATTTTAATTGACTTAAATAATCAAACATTTTTCTTATAACATGTGGATAAAAATAACAAGGAAATAAGCTGCTGAGGTAAAAGAAAATCTTAAAAATTCATATTACACTTTAAAATGTCGCATGGGGACCTTTTATGATGATTGATGGCTGTTTAAAATGTTTAAATTAACAATAAGACATTTTTTCTCATGAGTCTTCTGTTTAATCTACATTTGTCTTCAATCGGTATGTAGTACGGGCGGGTTTCGCGTTTACCCAAGCCCGGCCCGTGGGCTTGGGCTGGGCCTGGGCTACAAGTTGTTTAAATTTCCTGGGTATGGGCCGGGCCCGGGCCTAACAACTACGGGCTTGGGCCGGGCTTGGGCTCAGGAAAAAGTGACCGGGCTTGGGCCGGGCCTAAATTCTCTTCTTAATTCCGGGCCGGACCGGGTACGGGCTTGACTCCGAAAAGTCGGGCCGGGCTTGGGCCTAGTTTTTAGGCCCGCGCAGGGCTCTAGGCCCTATATGTCAAAATGACCCTATTTTGATGCACTTTCAGAAAAATAACATCCTGAACCTGAAAACAATATTTTTCATGTCTGCATTGGCAATTGAATTACAACATATTTTTATCGCATTAAATGAAATGCTTTTATTTGGGAATGGGTCTATATACCCATCAGCACATTCAGATATAAACAAGTGTGGCATACCAAAATGTTCCCCTGGTAAAGGACAATTAGTGTGCCAAATTTCATGCAAATATTGCTTTCAATCACAAAGATATTTGGTCATATGGGTAAAAAATTGATATTAACCTAGCGTTTTTTAAGCAAAAACTTTAAATAGCTGTCAAATGGCCCTAGGTAAAGATACAAAGCGGCCCAATATCTCAAAATGTTCCTTTCTTTATGCTCTAAAGGTGTGCCAAGTTTCATGCTTTCCTCCAAAAATGCACAATTGGTTTGCTATGCCGCTGCACTATCTCCCTGACTCACTTATCCACTAAATTGCAAAAGAACAGTTCAGACTTCAGTGTTAAGCAGCAAATTGAAGTCCTACTTTTTTGAAAACTGACCGTTAGACAGCGCCGCGTCGGGTTGTTCGCTCCCGACAGCTGGTGCCGTTATAATGACTGCTTATATTAAATATTAAATAATGAACAAACAGACTGCAACCCTGTAGGCAATTGGACGTACCTATTTTGACTTCAGGGAACGTCAATGTGACGTCACAGACGTTATCCTGACGTCAGGTGTCAGTGGTCAGAATGACCAGTGGGAGGTAAAACGTTTGAACATTCATTGAATTGCTTTGAGTGATATGAAACTGTGTCTTGCATTTATCACTCCAGAGAAGGGATAAGCTTTTCGTTGACACTTCACACACCAGTATAGCGACTGTTATCAAAGTTACCTAAAGAAAACCTGATCTCGATGAGGATAAAATAGATCTCAAAACTCTTGTTGCACAACTCCTTACCTTGTTTACATTGTGGGCCCGTGAAACCAGGTTTACACCGGCATTGCTCTCTTCCCGTTTTGACGTTTAATTCACACACTTGACCAGCACCACAAGCGATTGTCTCACAGCCTGACAAATAAATAAAATAGGGAATTTGACTTTTTATGTGATAGAACCCCATGTAATTGCTACTGATAAATTCTATGAAACTTTGATATGTAAACAGGTTATTTTTCTATGAAATATTTCATTAAATGGGACAGTATATATATATGTTTCCATTTTGCTTGTGGACATATAATTATGGTGCTTTTAATTACAGTATTATCATTATTTTATGTAAATTGATACTTGTCATTCTCTCTAGATGTAGTTTATAGTCACTGTCCCTCTCTGTTGTATATATATATCTTCTGTCTTTCTTTGTAGTTATTTTACTGTCATCACACATGTATCTTGTTGATATTTCGTTGTGAATAAAAGAATATATATATATATATATATATATATGTGTTCCTCGGGCATCAGTTTACAAAATTGTCTTATAAATAGGAAATTATATTGTTCATACCTGAATTAGAATTTTCGGCCAGTGTTTTCAAAATCTTTTCCTTTTCTGTTTGGTGAAAGAATAAAAAAAATAATTTAACTTAAGAGAGATAATCCACCCTTTTGAAGATCATAGTGCCTGCAGAAAATCAGGACTAGAGTCATGGTACTGTGGTTGTGTTTCCTTAAAGACAAATGCACCACTATAAATCTGACAATAATAATTCAATGATACTTTGCATGACTGGTCAGACGATTAAAAAAGAAGCTCATAGGTATGTGCCAAGGGGAAATTTCAAGTAAATCATCTGGTTTATGAGGTAACAGTTCTGTACAGTTGAATGAGAAAGAATAATACATGTATGTAAACAGCCCCCCAATGCCATGGCTCATGGTTCAGGGTCGGGGCACGATGAGCTGCTTGACTCTTTTGAAGATGATGTTTAGACTATTTAAAAATTAAGAATATAATATGATAACACTGAATATTGTAGCCAAGAGGTTTTAATATGATTATAGTAAGCAACAAGCTATTTACAGTCCTTGTCATACTTACGTGGAATCTCAAGTTTTTTTTCTATGCTGTTGAACTGTGATGTCAGAGATGACTCTATTCTAGCATTGCAATATATGTAAATTAACTACAAGCTGCGATGTCATTTCAAACTGGGTCAGATTCCCCAGCTTCTAGCCAATGTTGATCCTCCTGAATTGAGCATCACAGTTTCAACACAGTGTCAGAGTAAGAGTTTTATCAGGGATAGCCCCTACAACTACGTCATCACAGCTTGATAGCCAATGGGCTGACAGTAAACTACGCATCACAGTTCAAACATTGATTTAATGAAGGAAGCGTTACGTTTTTGATCCCACTGATTTATCACAGCAATCACCAGTCCAATCCTACCAAATGGCAGCTTTGTGAGCATTCACAGTAGACAACTGTTATAATCCCCACAGAGTTGTTTGATAAATCTACATACTTGCTGACTTACAACTTTAAACTTTGATGGAAGTTGGTATAAACAGAATGCTTTGACAATTTGTTTGTAAACACATGGCTTATGTTATGTATATTTGTTCTAGTAGCCCATTGGTTGAGAGGCTGTGATGTCAAACTTGCATGGATTTTCCCAGACCCAATTTTCACTCTGACACTGAGCTGATTTCCCAGACCCAATTTTCACTCTGACACTGAGTTGAAACTGTGATGCTCAGTTTGATGGATTCACATTGGTTAGAAGCTGGGGAATCTGACCCAATTTGAAATGACATCACAGCTTGTAGTTAATTTACATATATTGCAATGCTAGAATAGAGTCATCTCTGACATCACAGTTCAACAGCATAGAAAAGAACTTGAGATTCCATGTAAGTATGACAAGGACTGTAACATTGGAACTTTAGGCTCAAGAATGCAGAATGTCAAAACTGGCTCATGGTGCCTCCATCGCCCCTATTGAAAACCCAGACCGGTGTTTTCAGACTTACCTTCATTTTTCACATTTGGACCTTCATTTTTCACATTTGGATCTTTGGCTGAAAATACATATTAACATTCATATTTTTTAATGATATATGATATTATATTATTATAATAAAATATTATAAAGTGAATGAATATAATATTCTGAAAACCAAAATAATTAATTTAAGATATAACAAATAATAAGAAATCATGCAGCAATTAGTTCATCACATGATCTTCATTAGCTTGTTCACTGCTCAGCTTTAACAGCCCTGAACGCCTGGGATCAGGGTGATGATTGATGAATCACCCATTTCAAAATCATGAATGAGACAGGCAATTGAAAAACATACTTAGTTTGGGAGAATCGAAACTGTTATTTTACTTTAAGATTTTTAAAGAAAGATACATCTCAACAGTTCAAAACTAAAATTTTAAAGTTATTTTTTGCCTCATACATTGAGCAACTGATGGCCACTGATTGGCAAAGGTCCTGCTTTGATGATTATATCATACAGAATTGATGAGATGTCATAATTATAATGTGAGAAACTGTGAATGGTTGCAGGGTCTTGTCCCAGAATTCAGAGCCAACACAATCATCACAGATCCCGTCGACACTGATGCTGAACATCTCCACATCAAGAAACTGAAAGTCCTCAAGGAAAATGGATACCCAGAATGGTCCTTCTTCAAACTAAGACAGCGGGAGCAGAGACAGAGACTGACAGCTAACCCCGAAAGGTCAAGACAGGTGTCTGTTGGGATCCCCTATGTTAGAGGTGTCTCTGAGAGACTACAAAAGACGTTCAAACATCAAGGAATCAACACCTTCTTCAAGCCTTACAACACCCTCCGCAGTATCCTGTTTAAAGTGAAAGACAAGACACCCAAAGAAAAGCAGTCTAACCTTGTCTATAAATATACTTGCAATGAAAGCAATGACAATGACACATATTTCATTTAGCTCTTACAGTGTACAGTATGTAGTTTTACAGAAAAATTGATAATTAAGGAGCCAGGAGACCTCCAAAGACAAAATACTTGTCGCTATCGGAGGGCCACCTTGTGGTAAGAATGTTATTAAAATTATTCTTAATGTATTGAAGAGGATATTATTTTACAATTTAATGATGTAAATGCTTACTACTTTTGATCAAACCATGACAATCTCTGTTTTTTTTAAAAGTAATTTTGTAAATAAAACAATTAAGATTAAGAAAGTGAAATGATGTTAGAGATAATGAGGCAATGCTGTACCTACCTGAATGCAAGACAGCTTCTGGCTCACAAGAGGAGACTGATGACCCGCAAACATAACAATTTGATATTGAACAATTAGTTTCACACTGATCTGTGAGATTCCATATGACATAAAACTTAAAACCATCAAAACTGTGAGTAAATATTTTATCCTTATATTTTGAAGACATATCATTAAAGTTTAACACTATTGGGTACCTGTAACTCATACCATTTCTTGCGAAGTCTCACAGCAGGAACGGGAAGGTTTCTATTTGAGTGACGTGTGGGGTAGTTATGAGAATAATTATATAAAAGAAATTTTTCAGAGTAAAAATATAGTGGAAGCATATTATTGTTTAATTTATAGCAGAATTTAAGATCTTGCAGTGCACATAGATCAGGGATCTTCAAAATATTGAAGTACTTAAAAAGGGGACTTGTGTGAGCATTATATTTTGCTTTAGCTATTATTCTCAATGATTTCTTTTGTAGCTTTATCAATTTATTTGCTTTCCAACCCCATATAATCAAGCCATAGTTTAGATAAGAAAGAATGAAAGAATTGTAAATTATGTAATACTTCAGATGGTACAAAATTTTTCAGCTGTAGTCAAAGCTACATTGGTGTCAGTCAACACAGCAGACCCAGTGCTGGAGATTTATATGACTCAGCCGTATACATCCACAGTAAGATCAGTGGACATTCCATTGGAATAAATAACTTTGAAATCATAGACAAGGAGGACTGGTTCAGGAGAGGAGTCAAAGAAGCCATCTATGAAAGACAACATCAACCACCATTGAACAAGAGAGGGGGCCTCAGATTCAATCTGGCACACACCTGGGACAAGACCCCGCAACTATTCACAGTTTCTCACAGTTCTCAAAGTGTCATAAACACTCACCAAACATACTCCAACACCAACCATTCATCTGATGCAGTCCATTGGTAATGGATGAAACGTCATGTAATCAACGTAAGTCCAGTAACAATTTATAATTTTGCGCAATTTAGGCATAATTTCAGTTTACCTCCTTCATCAATTTCTGAAGATTCTTTCATGACTTCCTGAACTGCATCTGCAGCTGGCTTGCTGTTGTTTTCTTTTTCTTGAAAGGAGTCGTCAAAAAAGGCATTGTCACCAGTGTTTGCTTTGTGATCTTGAAGGTACTTTTCTGTATCTCTTTGTGTTTCGTTGGCTGTTTTAGCATTGCCTGAAATGGAGAAACAGTCCACCATCATCATGTACAACCGTGTCAATGCCATAGACAAAATAATTGCACAGACAGGTCAGCCTATTCGCAGATCCCGTCAGCTAAAATTTTGTGACAATATTTAAAACAAAAAGAAGCTTCGGCAGCTTTTTGAAATATTTTGACAGGTAGAAAAAAGAAATTTTCATTTGGATGCCTGAATTTTTAAAATGCTGTCAAATTAAAAATGCTTGAAATCCGGGAAAAAATGTTTTGCATGGATTGTTCATCAAACATGTATCTTGAGTAATAAGTTCATTAAAGACCGAGGATATATGCAGAGCCGGGCTCTGCCAATAGCTCTGGGGCATCTGCATTTTTAATTTGACACGTAATTAAAACCGGGGTTTCGATACGGTGTATCACGGTACTCGATCAGCACTACGAGTACCCCCTGGGCAGTACGGGGATAACGGATTTAACAAAAATAGGATTTTACCGTGCTGTTGAAGTCATGGCGACTTTCATAGGCATATTTTGCAGGGGGGCTGCACCCCCCGCTCCTGCCAGTCCTGGTCACATCCGTACCAACATAACCATATCAAAATTTCAGGGCAAGATAGCTAACAACAGCCTCGCTGTAACGGCAGTCCCGTATACCTAGGCTATGGCGACTTTATTGACTAAACTCAAGTCAACTCGCAGAAAAATGTTCAAGTGTTTTCTTATTCCAGGCTTTTCTAGATGGAGTATCTATCCTCTGCCGTTGTTAGAGGCTTTTCCAGACCAAATTTTCCAAATCCAGGCCAATCTTTCAGCTTACAAAATCAATTAAATGAAAGGATGACAGCTTACTTGGATCACTTGACAACAATGAACTCACTGTCGCCCCATTGGTCAAAAATGTAACAATATTCTTACCTAAAATCGCAAAGAAAACAAATACCAAAATCTTGAATGAGAACATGACTTGTGTTGATCATCTGGAAAACATGGAGAAGGCCGCCAAATATTATTTTGTGACGTCATTTTGACGTCATGAGTGATTACGTGACGTGACGTCACAACACTTGCCCAGCTATTTTTAGATCATTAGTGCTGACGACTTCTGTAGTGATTATCAAGAGCTGACAGGAGACAGGCCTAAATGGCTAATTAGAATAATTAGAATGTTATGCCAATTGTTTATCTGATAATATGCTAGTAGAAGGTGGTCTGGATCTCAAAGGAAGAAGAGGAAGAACCGACTGCGAGTAAAGCCAGGTTAATCAAATATAATGCATTAATGGCCCTTTGTATTTCACAAAAATATTAATTTTAATGTATTGTAAGGGGGTGACCATTTAATATCAAGGGGTGGTGAAATTAATTAATAAATTTTTGGCAGCCTTGAAATAAATAATTTTTGCGAAGAGGTATTTCTTAACAAGGTTTTGTCTGATTCAAGAATGAATATTTTTTGACTTTGCATGCTTGAAATAATTGCTGTCACCGTTACTGTGGAATAAATTGTAATTGTAATTTGTAATTGTAATTTGTAATTTTATTTTGTACATGGCATTAACAAACAGTTACATTAAGAATATAATAGTATCAAAAAGACCTTGTGTAAAGTTCTGCATCTGCACAATTATAATTATCAATATTTGTTTTGCCATAGGGCTAACACAAAAGAATAAAATTCTGTAGGCGTGCGCCCTAATAGAATGATATGATGGATGATATGATGATGGGAAATAATGGGTGATGAGATGGGACGATGATTTTTCATGCTCAGCTAACGATTAAATTCAGAGAGTGCAATGTTGCTCATGAGTTCATACAAATGAAACAATTGTGAATGTTACAAATGGAGGGATACATCATACAGGGACAGGAAATAATCTTTAATTCTATGTTCAATGCTGTTGTTTTTTATGTGTGGAGGGAGGTTATTCCATACTTGAGAAATCTTTACATTTATCAATTGCTTATTAAGTTCAGAACTAGTATTGAAAATATGGAGGTCGTTGCTATTTCTAGTGAACTGGGAATGTAGGTTTCTGTTGTGAAGGAGGAGTTGCTGGAAGTATTGTGGGACTTTCTTCTGATTTATTTTAAGATAGAATTTTGAGCAGGCGAGATTGAGTATGTCACGAATTTTAAGGAGGCCAAGTTCTTTGTAGAGTTTATTGGTGTGGCTATTGTACTTAACTCTACTTATATTTCGGATGGATCATTTCTGTAATACTTCTAATCTTTTCATTTCTCTATTGCTAACATTACCCCAAGAATAATTTCCCACCAAGGAAAACTCCTGATATTATGGCCCCCCTAATATTATGACTTTGATAAAATGTCATAATAATTGTTCAGGGCAACACAGATGTTGATTTCCTTGTTTTCTCGACCAATCAAATCACAGAAGTGGGGAGTACCAACTACCTAAGGTCATAAATTATCGTGGAGCCCAGATTGGCTATAAAGATGCATAATATTAAAAATTAAAATTTTGTTGAGTTTTCTGAGATGTGCTCGCCTCCAGAACCCTACAGTCTTGAGCAGACACTCTTTTAAAAAGTGGAGGGGGGGGGCAAGGCAGAATGCCGAGCGTCTTGTAACAAATGATGTCGCAGAATGAATCAAAGTGTCGAGAAACAACTATGTAAACAATTTCTCATATCATAAATTTCTCTTATCATCTTTATTGTTTGTCTTGGCATTGTTTTGTAATATTGTATCATAACAAAAACTTCACCCTACTGTATGTTATCCTTTTGAAAATGAAGTTCAAGAAGAAAATTGTTTATACAATGTTATCATGTTTTTGGAAACTTTAACAAGTGGAGGGTTACTATCATGATAAAGTGATACAAAATGACTGGGAAAACAATCATGGGGCTATTTGACAATGTGATTAACTGCTTCTTCACACTTTGCACCAGACAACCCATGTTGCTCGACAATACTTGTTATAAGACCCTCAGGGCTTCGCCTTTCGATGCCAAGTGACTCAAAAGAGTGTCTGCTTAAGACTGAGAACCCTATGCCTTGAACAAAGCCAAAGACCATATTTCTGAGCAGCCTGGTTGCTTCAACTTGCCTAGCAACATAGTGTCACCACTGCTACAGGCCCTGAAACAGTTGTGACGTGACTATTTTCTGTTCTCTTTTTTTAACAGCATGGCCGCCAATAATTTGCTATTTAAATGAGATCTAATACAGCTAGATGCATAATGTTACTTTTTGAATGCAGTAACATTTATTCTATTCTAGTTTAAAGTTTCAGCTTCTCATCTTTATCCAAAAAAATTTCTCATAATTTCAGTCAACTGTGCCAAAAATTGTCTTTATTTAGGGCCTATTTAAATTGACATTGGCCAGTCGTGGTACTGCAGTAAAAAAATTACTCTGTGGATTTAAAAAAAAATTTTGCCATTTGTTTGACAATAACTTGTTTAGGATATATGCAAATTTTTAAAAAAATCAGTACTATCGTTTTCCTAAAATTTTATTAAGTGTGTTACTGAGCCAGTAACACATGCTATGAACTATTTCACAATTACTGGCATGCAAATTTGTCACAAGCTCAAAAAGGCATTATACTCAAAGAAAATGAAAGATAAAGATATATCTACCAGTTTTCGCCCTGTATTTGAAGCTCACTGACAGTACGAAAAGCATACACAGAAATTGGGTATCAAGTCAACTAGTAACCACGCCAACTGGTAAACAAACCAACTGGTAACCAACCAACTAGTAACCAACCAACTGGTAACCAAAAACCCTACCAACTGGTAACCATCCATTTTTTGTGGGTTACTAAGTCGTAACCACAGATTTAAATTAATTGCATGGCCATACCAACTAGTAACCACCAAATTCCTGCCAACTACCAAGTAGTAACCAAAACTTAATAAGATTTAGACCCAAGAAATCTCTGTAAATTTAATGAATAAATAATAACATGTGTTTGTTCAAAGATACATTATCCAAATATAACTTATATAAATCTAAATATTTATAATTACAATGATAACATAAAATATTGGAGATTATAAGTTGGTTACTAGTTGGTTCACTGTGAATTTCCCTGGTTACCAGTTGGCAACAGCCACTGGTTACGAGTTGGTAATAATTTTTCTCTTTTTGGTTACTACTTGGCCATGGCCTGTTCCTCACTGAGTGCCATGGTTACTACTTGGTCAGTAAAAATCAAAAGTGGTTACGAGTTGGTTTGGTTACCGCTTGACATGGTTACTAGTTGACCTGTATTCAGAAATTGACCAAAAATGGTAGGTTTTCTTAATTTGTTAGCATATTTTTGCCAAATGCCTTCACAGTTTTGTTCATCAAGTACTCTCTCAACATGTATAAAAAATATGTGCAATACAGTGAAATTGTAGGTGTAACTAGAGATTTTTGTGATATTCCTGTACTAAAATTACTGTGAATTTAGAGGAAAAAATGTTAAAATAATTTGCATGTTTGAGACATCACATAGGTATACAATGCCGAAGCCCGTTCATGGTTCCTAATTATTGCAAGGAACTCTACTTCGTATAAAAGATAAAAATTGTGGATCATTATTGCACTGAAGGCATTATCAGCACTACCATCTACCAATTCACACGTGTACGTCCGAAACGAAAAATATGTACATCCGTAACAGAATATAAATGGCTACAGCTTTATGACAAATGACAATTTTGCCATGGAAATTGACTTGGCTGATGCAAGAAATTGTTTTCTTGATAATAGAGGTCAATTGATTGAATTTCTCCATATAAATCACAGAGTTTTGTGAGACAAGTAATCAAGTTAGAAAAGTGTCATTTCTCTGCGTACGTCTGTAACAATTACATTTTGCCTGATAGCCGTATCATACCTATGGCCTGGTGCACCTTGTGACTTTTTTTTTTAAAAGCCAACTAAATAGGCCTAATGGTCGCTCTTGTTTCCTGCCTTCTTTTTAAAGAACATTCGTGTATGGTCATCTGTTAGACACATTGTAATTTATATACATTTCCAATTTCAGCCAAATCGGATGATTATTAGCTGAGATATCATGCAAAATGTTTACGAAAATGTACTGAAAATGCACAATTTTAGTGTGACATTCTATTAAATGCTTTATTCTTACCCAGGAGCCAAAAGTAATGCATTCATTTATCATCAATATTGTATTCCAAAGCATTTACAGACTTTTTTCTACTGCGAGCAAGAGTGTTTTGACCCCTCAATACCTGAAATTAGGCATAGAAAAAATTGAGCAAAACACATGACCCAAATGAAGCCAAAATTTGATTTATTGATACTGTGGTCTGCTTTAGGCATTATGTGAAGAAGAAATAACACATAGAAACACATTTCTCTGTAAAAACGTTGTTTATACATTACTTCTGACCATGGAATATCCATTTGCCACTGTGCATTAACTTAATGACTGATAAAAGCATCTGTATTACCAGATATTTGTGTGTCCCAACCATAACGGTGAAAACAACAAGGTAAACTCCCATCCAGTACTTCTCTAATAGATGTTTTGGAAAGCTGTGTCCTGAATCTGAGTTTCCTTGGTACATACACAATCCATTGCACTTTAGGTTTTTTAGTTGCTCAGAATACTTCATGAACAGGATTGTGAAGATGAAAGTGTCCCAACCATAACGTTTTTGTCCCAACCATAACGCCTCACATAAATAGCTTTTCTACAAGACTGATGGAGTGATGGAGTTTCCTCAAGCCTGGTAACTATATTATAACAAGACCAGATAAGACGAACAGGTACAATCGATTTTTTTAATATAGACTGGCGGGATTTAAAAAAAAAGGCTTTATTTAAAGAGGTACGAGCATTTTGGGGTAAAAGTCGGGAACCCATCTTTTTAGCATATTTCAGGTATGCTGAATCCGAAAAAACCGGTTCCCAAGCGATATTCCGCGTCCTTCACCTCCTAATTTGCATAACAAAATGGCCGCCAAATTAGCAATTTTTGATCGTTTCAAAACCATAACCTTCCATATCTTACTGTTTAGGAAAGCAAAAAAGGCAAACCAAGTGGCTCAATCCATGTTATGAAGACCAGGGAAAAACACACACCATTTTTAAATCAATTATATAAGTTTGATGGTCATTAATATGCTAATTAGTAGCCGCCATTATACGAGAATGCCTTTTCTTCAATAACTTCCTTACTAATCGAGCAAATTAAACAAATTAAAGTTCTATACCAATGTTTTAAGGGTCAAGGACAATGATGAAACCATCTATTAAGTCATAACACTCAACCAATATTAATTATGCAACAATGATGGTCATTAGCGTGCTAATTAGCAACGAAATATTATACAAAAATAACAATCTTCTTAATATCTTCTCTGTTTATCCAGCAAACTTTACAAAGTAAAGTTCTATATCAATGTTTAAGAGTCAATGAACATAATGAAAACTCATCAAATATTATTTATGGAAAAATAATAGTCATTAGTATGCTAATTAGTGATGACATATTTCAGATAAGAATATTTTTTGTTTTGACGAAGCTGCTAATCCTGCAAACTTTACAAAATGAAGTTATGTGCTGGAACCAAATTTTTTAAGGGTTAATTATGATAATTATGTAAGACCTGTAGTCAGCAGTATATTAGTAGTCTCATATGACTGAAAAAATGAGGCTTATTCTTATATCTTTCCTTATTATGCTGCAATACTTCAAGGGTCAATGTAAATCATGAACTCATTCACAACATAATAATATCAGTGATATCTGACCTAAATGTGTTTGTTAAGTTTGCTGGATTAGCAGGGAAGATCAGGGTTGTAGCTAGAATTCTGGTTTGGGGGAGGTAAAATTAGGTAGGAGCTCCCAGAATTCAGCAGTTTCTTGTGATGGCCCGAGATGCCTTCTAAGCACCCTGAAGCGATAATTCCCCCATAAAAGACAAGGAATCACTGTATATATATGTTACATTATCATTTTATGTGGTGTCCAATTAGTGAAATTTGCACACCATACACATATTAAATGAAATTCATGCAAATCATTACTGTGGTGACTTCCTAATATGTCTTTATAGTAGGGTCTGAACCATCATCTCTAGCTCTTGCGCCCTTCATTGCATTCTCCATTCTTTCCAGTGACCTCTATCTCCATATTCTCCCTTTCTGCCTCTTTCCTAGCTCTCCCCTCCTGCCTGATTGCTCCTGTCTCCTACCTGACTGCCTCCTCCTAACTATTGCCTCCGCAACAGCTCTTCTCTCCTCTCTCAGACCTATGTCTTCTTCCATGCAGCCCGCTCCCAAGCTATTGCCCCATTCCAACAGCTCTTGCCTCATAAAATTGATTCCTACCTCTCTGCTTTTCTTTCTTTGCCTTCACCATATCTGCATTCTCCTCTGCCTCCTGCCTAACTCCTGCCTCACTCCTGCCTTACTCCTGCCTCCCAATTCAATAGCTCATCTGCTTCCCCCCTCGCTGTCTACTTCTTAGCTCATTGCTGATATTGGTTTCCTCCTCCTGGATTTCCTTCTACCTGTTGGCTCTCCCCTCTTTTATCTGCCTTCCCAAGTTCTTGCCTCCTCCTCTATAGTGATTCTTCCATCACTCTATGCCTCACTCAAGCTTATATAATTGCCTCCTCCTTCCTTCCTCTCCCTTGTCACTCAATTGTCTCGTCAAGACCTCCATCCGTCAATTGGTCCTTTTAGAATATCGCAAATTTTTCCAGACCATCCCTACCTTTCTCTCTTACTACCAATGTTCCATGCACACATCATTTTACCAATTTTTTTTAATTAAAAGAATGATTACTCTATCTGCTCTTCGTGTAGGCTTTAGTGGTCGTAAAGGGAAAGTAGCAGTTTCATTCTAGTAGGAGTGACATGATTGCCTCAGAATATTTTTTTGCGTATTGGGAGTAGCAAGATGACATTGAGGGATCATCCAGTAATGCATATGATGTCATCTTGACACACCCAGTCAGGATGTAATGGTGTAACCTTTGCCGAATTTCAAGGCAAGGTATGTGCCACCATCCATTGAGTTCCTGAAAATTCAGAATAAACACCTTTTTATGCAAATATGGCATATCTACTAATCATGCAAATAGCTGTTATTATTGTTGCTTTATTAATATATTTTGTATGACTTCATGAATGAGTTCATTGACCCTTAAAACAGTGGTTTGGAAGTTTTATTTGTAAAATGTGTTGGATGAATAAGGAAGACACTATAAGAAAAACATATTTTGTCTGTAATAAGGCATTGCTAATTAGTATATATATATACTAATGATGATTATTCTTGCATAATAAATATTTGATGAATGCCATGACTTTATACATAAATTCATCATCCTTTGACTCTTTAAGATTTGGTACTGAACTTTTAATTTCAAAGTAAACTGGATTAGCAGAGAGGATATGACAAAACACATTTTTCTTTGCAATAGTATGTTGCTAATGTAATTAGCATGCTAATGACTATTATTTTTCCATAATTAATATTTGATGAGTGTTATCACTTTATGAATTAGTTCATCATCTTCATTAACCCATAAAAAGTTGGTATAATAGAACATTAGTTGGTAAAGCATGGAAGATACAAAAAAGACTGTTCTTTTCTGAAATATGGCATCACTAATTAGCATACTAATGACTATTATTTTCAATAATTAATATTTGATGAATGTTATGACTTATATACATATATATATATATAATTTATATTTTATATATATATATAAGTTTATTATCTTCATTGACTTTTAAAACATTGGTAAAGAACTTTAATTTGTAGCGTATGTTGGATTGGCAGGGAAGATACGAAGAAGATTGTTCTTTTCTGTAATGTTTCATCACTGATTAGCATACTAATGACCACTATTCTTGCATGATTAATATTGGATGAGTGGTATGACTTAATATATGGCTTCATAATCTTCCTTGACCCTTAAAACATTGGTATAGAAATTTAATTTGTTTAATTTGCTTGATTAGTAAGGGAGTTATTGAAGAAAAGGCATTCTCGCATAATGGCGGCTAATAATTAGCATAGTAATGACAATCAAACTTATATAATTGATTTAAAACTTGTGTGTGTTATTCCCTGGTCTTCATGACATGGATTGAGCTACTTGGTTTGCCTTTTTTGCTTTCCTAAACAGTAAGATATGAAAGGTTATGGTTTTGAAACGATCAAAAATCGATAATGTGGCGGCCATTTTGTTATGCAAATTAGGAGGTGAAGGACTCGGAATATTGCTTGGGAACCGGTTTTTTCGGATTCAGCATACCCAAAACATGCTAAAAAGATGGGTTCCCGACTTTTACCCCAAAATGCTCGTACCTTTCACATATTTCAGAAATCCCGCCAGTCTAATATTTCAATTCGATATCATGCCATCACTTGCTGTTTAATGAGTGAACTCTCGGAATAGTGAAAATTTGCAAAGGAGGGATGGTTAGCCAAAAAGCAGTATTTCTATTTAATTGAGATATGAGAAATTGATCATATCTCTGTATTTTGAAGTTACAAAATACATTCGAAAAAATAATAGAAAGCATCGAGCAGGGGTTCGGGGGTGGTAGCCCTCGAAATAAGAAGGAGCAGGGGTTCGGCGGCGGCAGCCCCGAATTAAGAAGAAAAAATAATTCTTTGAGCCTGCCAAATAGGGCCAAAACTGTTAGTCTGCTGCTCCACTGTTTTTTGGCAGCTTGCCTATCCAGAATGTACTTTTTTATCAAGTGAACTAAAATGTGATCATTATTTCATATATTGTTATAAAAAAGAGTGAATACCGTACCACGGGGTGACTTTGAACAGTTTTCGCCTAAATTATGTTACCTTTAAAATTGTATAAGATCCTCGAAGTATTTAATGCTATTAAATGTAAGCTACTGGCATCTAGTTAAACTGTGCATCAGCATTTTGAGATATATATAACGTATATGCCAATTTTAGTGGATAAATGGGCGTTCAAAGTCACCCCGAGGATACGGGGTGACTTTGAACAGAGTGTGTTCCAGTGAAAGAAAACCATCAATACTCAGAAAACAAATGGTTTATCTGTATTTATGAATTTTTTAAGGCATGATTGCCTGTACCTAAAAATTTGTATCTGTTTTTTATATTTTCTTAAATTTTTATTCTTGGTGTACTTCTGTGCCATTGGAGCTAAATGATTGCCTATTATCAGCATTATCTAATGTTCAAACGTGGAATTATATGCATGGTATTATGAAAGATGATACAACAGTGAATATAATATACCAGAAAAACTGATGGTCTCTGCACTCTCTAACGCAATGCGGCGCTCGAACACAATGCGGCGTTCAAAGACACCCCAAAATTGTGTTGCAAGTCAAGACTCAAGACTCAAGAATTTTATTTCTGCACAAAATTACAATTGAACAATTTTGAACTTATTATTGATTTCAAGAAAAAGTAACTCTAGTTAAATACAACATGTACAATTAAAATAAATTCTGTGGACAGGATGACCTATCTAAGACAAGTCAAAATCATCCACTAATATTATTTGTTGTCGGTCTCTTCGAATAGCTTGCAATAAATTTTCGGTGGATTTTGGAAGTATTTGAGTGACATTGGAATGAGGCAGGTATTTATGAGGCCAGGCTTATTCAGTACTGTTGTGGGCACAGAAGTTTACACACTATGGTAACTTGCAAAAATAATGATATGGTGAGTTTATTTCATCAAAATCGGGAAAAAAAATCCAGTCACAATGATTTTATGCAGAAAGAAACTAGACCTTAGTAGAATATAATCAGAAGTCAAATACTTCCAGTGTCTTATATAACTTTGCATTCACAGACGATCAATCTTTTTCAGAAAAGTGTTCAAAGTCACCCCGGGCTGTTCAAAGTCACCCCGTTGTACGGTACAGCCTTTTCATTGAAACCAGTCACACTTGATTCAATCTTCTTCCTTGTTTGCCGTCTACACGTTGTTCAGTAATCCTTTGTTGGTCAGTTTTGTTTCAGTGTTTCCTTCAATTTTGTCAACCAAGCATGCAATATCATGGTCAGGTGTACGAGCTGTGATCAGCATTTTATCAGAGCGAAATCCCGCCTTCTGATTGGCCATAAAAAGCAAACAGTGGTATAAATGCAAAAAATTGGTGTTGCTACACAGATTTTGACACTCTGTTGTGAGCTAATGAAGTGTCATCTTCTCGAAATTCAACATGGGAAACATGGAGGCTGTTTGTTTAGTCATGATCAAGAGAAGGGCATTTGATTTGTCATAACTGATTTTATAGATGCATAATCCTTTCCTTTGTCTGTCGTCTACAAGCGTGATAGTCTCCTTAAATCAAATTAACATTTGAAGTATTGGGTATGATCATGACAAATCATCAGTATGATGACTCATGAAGTGCGTGCCATTTTCACAGTGGACAGTGGATATACTTCTTGCATAATAAAGTTACAGACTGTAATCTGGGTGCTATTTGGTAACACATGTCAAGAATTTTTATAAGATGACACAATGTCATGACAGGTGCTCACACATGAGTCCCAGGGCCAGTAAATTTACAACCATTTTAGTATGTATGGGGTATCAATTAAGACAGAAGAATATTGTTGCTTTAAAGTTAATTTATTTCAAGTACAAAACAATTTGTAAAAAAAACGAGACGAGCATTTTCCAGGATAATGGCCAAGTGATCCTTGGACCGAAAAGGTCATTACCAATCACTTCAATTGTTTGATGTAGCCTATAAATGAATGACTAAATATTTCCACGAAGACTTATAAGTAATTTATAACGTAATAGATATGTTTAGATGGATTTATCAAATTATCAATATTTGGTAAATTATCGATTACAGTCGTAGGCGAAACATTTGGAACTCTTCTCATAAAGGTAATGCAAATATACAGGATCATCCACATCACCCATCGAAAAGCAGACCTATTTTCAAGGTATACTAAAAATAAGTTGGAATTGAAACTAGATGGCAAATGAGTCTTTTAAGTAGCCCATATATTGCACTAGGTCAGTTTTATTGAAAATATATACAGAGTATAACAATATATATAATATCACAAGACATTTGCACTGTAATTCAATCACAATATATGCAAACCTGCTGCCTATAACAGCCCTAGCACTGTGTACAGTATCAGCTGTTTGAACATGTAATACAACAAAACTATGATTAGGCCTATAATATGATTGTGTTACTGAAGCCTCTGTTAGACCTGATGCCCATTGATAAACCATTATGCTTTTTGAATTATTGAGGTCATACTTACAAATGATGTAGTTAACACAATAACACACTATTACACCTTTTTTCTAACCTTGTTTAAAATTATTGTAGTGTTCTTTTGCCAAAACTCATAATACCAAAAATAAAGCTGTCAGAAATTTATGTGGTTTTCAATATGTTTCCAGGTATTGCAAATTTACTTCAAAATTCTATGCAGCAATTGACAGACATTTGAATAAAATTTGGGATTCTTGACACTTTCTTACATCAAATAATTTCATGAATGTTATCATGTAATCTAACTATGCTGCATATTCACTGGAGGGCTGCACATCATTAGGCCTAGTTTCATTCTGGAACTGCTTCGGGGCATTGGCACCCCTTGCAAGGGTAGAAGCATTTCTAGAATTGGCAAACGCTTGCACCCTTCCGCTTTGATACATGTATCCACCACCTGCAATTATCGCAACCAGAAGTAGAACTCCGATAACTATTCCTGCTACAGCCCCTCCAGACAGGCCTCCTCCACTGCCAGGATTTCCTCCGCCTTCTTCAGGGGACAGACCTGCCAGGCTGCCATCTGAAAAAGAAAAGAGAACTTCTAATTATACACATGAACCAACTTCAGAAACTAAGTTATCATGATTGCATATTGCTGTTTCCTCATTACTTAGATTCTATTTCCATTAAGCACTCTGTAACTGTAAGTCTGTAACAAACATAATGTCAAACAATGATCAATTCTCGAGGAATTTTGAGATACGTATATATGAGAAAATGCTGAGTCATTGCGGATCTCAAGACTTTTTGAGAATTCTTAGTCTCTTTGGAAACAGAAATCGTCACTCATTCGGCCTTAGACCACCCTTTACAAATGCATTTAAATTACCCCTCCCTGTATTTTAATGTTGTAATCAAATTATAACAAACTGCAATTACTCACATGGAACTAGTCCCACTTCCCATTCCACATTTTCTCCATTTCCTCGGAAAGCTACAGCATTTATTGGGTTTGGCGAAGGATCGTAGTAAGCAATAACTATGTCTCGGCCCACTATATTTCCCTTTCCAAAAACGATCTCGCCGTGGTCCCATTTGATCCAAAATGTCCGCTTTTCTGTCACAGATAAAATGTCTGGTGAGGCTACGTCTGCCAGAATGTCTCCGGCACCTTCCCTAAAAATGGAGAGAAAAATTGGTTAGTATAATTTATCCTATCAACGTGTAATGGCCTGCAATTACTTACCACAGTTACCAGTATCCATCAAGTCTGTTATTATCGTTTTCATAGATATGTGTTTTTCCAGTTTGCACTTTTGCTTCATCTCAAAACTGTGATGTCACAGATTTGGTTGCATAACTTTGTATTTTACTAGCACACATTTCAAGAAGCTGACTAAATGCATTGACACATGGATTATGTATGTTTAGCTTTTTTAACCTAATACCCGCACTGGTTGATAGACGCTTCAACAGAATGTAACTGAATCAAACAAACCACTTGTATTATTCTCAGAGGAGAGCTACACTGCCGGCTAAAACATTGGAAATGATAAGCTGCTCACCACTGACTTGAGCTTAACTTAGTGTTGCACAAAATAGTATCTGGTTAATGGGATTTTTATTTGGTTAATCGAAATTGACCTAAATAAATTTGAAGTGTATTATTAAAGGTAAATATGTGAAAATATCATTAAATTTCAAAGTTTGCTCTCGGAAATGGGGATGTTTCAAAGTAAATAAACATTGTCCATTGCCATTTCATTGACATGCCTGGCCACTTGTTTGGGTCCATCAGTATTTTTGTAAGCAACAAAGGAAAATGAATGCCATTTAGATACACTGTGAAAAACTACAATCCCTCTTCCTATTATAACATTTTCTTTGGATCACATAAGAATCCATGCACCCACAAGCAAATTTCTGTTTCCAAACTTTTGGCCTGCAGTGTACAATGACTAACAACAAATGTTACAAAGTGATTTGAAATTGTGATGACGAGTGTCTTGCGAAAAACAATATAACAGGTTCTGTTTGGGAAACATTGAAACAGAGACTCTTCTGGCAAGGTGTAACAATCGGCTCAGGCATAATTTGTTTGTTGTGGTTGTACACAAATGATGACATTGCCTGGCAGTTTCAATTTCTTTTGTCATAAACCTTGATGTCAAACTCTGAACTGATATGTCACAGATTGAAGATTACACCAATCACTTTCACAGATACCCTGGTGATGTCACGGTTTAACGGCAAAACGAGGTTTTAAAAAAACATGTAGCTATAAAAACGATAATAACAACAAACAACTATAATGAATTATTTAAGAGTAAAGTTAGAACTTATCTTCGGACCCGGGCTCATTACAATGAAAACATAGATCTATGTTGTATTTCTAATTTTATTATTGTATGAATATATCCATTTGATTCTACATGTATTTTATAATAATAAGTGACGATTTGTAGCCTTTCTTGCTCAGCAACATCATTTTGTTGTTCAGCAAGGACTACACTTGAAATAAGCTGAAAAACTTTGTGTGCTATCCTAATGTTATTTTGAAGATGTACTTCTTGTTGCAGTAGATGAAAAACAAGTAAACACAGAAAAGCACTTGAATGTTTCTTGTTAGGTCATATATATATGCCATGTTAAACTCTTTGACATTGTCAACACAGTCACAAATCACTGGCGCGAAGAGGTCAACAAGGAAAAGAAGACATCATTGAAATTACTAGAAGATACTGGGCTGAACGTAACAAAGCCCCACCCTTTCTTTGAAAGCTTGCACAAGTCACCCACGTCTAGTTCCAGCCGCCATCACAAGAGCAAGGCTACTATCGAACACGTACATGACACAGAGCCGGAAGGCAAAACAGATTCTAGGAGACATTCTCAGACCATTTCGTCTATTTAAATCTTCTAACAAGGCTTGATGATATTCACTTGTCCTAATCCTTCTATATATTTAGCTGTCAGCTGCTAACAGTTTCATTGAGCTTGTTGTTACATCCAGAAAGTAATCTTCAACGATGAGGAGCCTCCCCAGGAATCAGCCATCTATGTGGCGGTGGGTGGTAATGTTAAGGTGAAGGTCTTTTTCTTGAGTAGCCTACATGTACATGAGACATTGCTGATGCTGACACTCAAAGAAACGTTTCAATCACCAAATATATTGTATAGATAGTGGATGGTGAGGAGACCAATATTGAGTTTTATTGGCCGAAGCAGTAATATTACCTGTTGAGGCCAATAAAACTCAATATTGGTCGACTCAACATCCACTATTTGTCATATTCTGCACAAAAATTTCCAGACTTATGCATATTTTTTTTATTTAAGTAAATAAGCTGATCCCACTTGTTTCTTATGAAATTTTCTTAACTTTTCCCAGTATCTACAATGGTCATATTTACAACATGATAGATTAACACTTCAAGAAGTTAGGTTTCCTCATATCCCAGGCCTGCCCTCAAATAATGGTTGCTGCTAAGAGCATAGCGGCACATCAATATCACTCTCCACTAGCCAATAACACTTTTAAGAATTTAAGAAACCAATGTCATTATTTATTGATGTGTCATATGACTGATCTGCTGCTACATGATTGGCCTAACAAATTGGTTGCAGAATATATATATATGGTCATTTTCAGCAGTGCATGTGGAAGGCTAACAATTTTCCTCCTGAGCAGGGGGGGGGGGGAATTATCTTTACTTACATAACTGTGGTCCTTTGGTTAGAGTTGGCTCCTATCACAAGCCTGTAGAATGTATCGAGTCCCCCAAGGTTCATAAAAGGTGCAAGAACAACTCTAACATTGTTGCTACCTCCTTTGAGGTTGAATATAAGACTATCATGGTGATTCAGCTCCATCCAGTTTTGTGGGCTGTCTCCTGTTTGAAGTGTGGTGAAAGCCATTTCAGAGGCTGTAAAAGAATGCAACAGATTTAAAATATTTAATATGTAAATGCCAAAGCATGAAGACGGGACCGCCTGAATGCAAAAAAAAGTAAATTTTAAAAGACAGACTCTAAATTGTAATTACCTAATTATTCTCGAAATTCATTTTTGTATTCAGGTTTGTTCAATAAAAAGTTTGGAGATGAAAATTGGGACAAAGAGAAATAGGGTGGAAAGGTAATATTGTAAAAGAAAATGTTTAAAAGAAGTTTTGAGGGAAAATGTAACCTTTTTTTTGGAACATTATTGGCAATTCTTCTCTAACATTCTACAGTGATTTTTTTGGTAATCTTTTGTTACATTTTTGGCAATTTTTTATTTTTCTAACATTTTACGGCAATTTTTTTCGAAAATGTTGGTTTTTTACGAAAACAATTTTTTTTCTAACATTTTTTGGTAATTTTCTTCTTTTTTTTTAAACATTTTTGGTATTTTTTTGTTGTTTTTTTTTCTAACATTTTTTTTTTTGGAAATTTTTTTTTTTCTAACATTTTTGGTAGTCACGCTTGATGAGAAAAAAAAGCCAGGATCATATTATGGGATGTTTGAATCACTTTTTTTTATGGATCACTCCTCAAATGTTTGCCATAAGGGACAAGACACCTCGCTTCGCTCGGTGAGCCAGGGGCTCTGTCCTGTCTAAAAATATTAAAAAACAGACAGCACAGTGTACTCCTTCCTTGTGGAATTTCTCCAACACGTCTTTTAGATCATATTCGAAATTGGAATATATCAAAATTGAAACCAATTTGTTTTTAGCATCATCACAGTTGAATACATTTTCTTACCAAAGGTATGAGCCATCCTAATTTCAGAGGATTCTCCATAGGGCAAAGTTCCAAGAGCACCTATGGTCAATGGCGAATCGTCAGTGTAAGTTATGTAATTCTGACCTCCGGTCTCCGGGCCCAAGGTGATGACTCCATTCTCCCAGGTAGCTACCATCAAACGCCTTTGTAACTTATTCAGTGACAGGCCAGCTGGAAAAATTATTTTTATTATATATCACAACTCTAATTTGGGAAAATGTAAGAATTTTTATATTATTGATAAACATTGTAAATTTTAATACATCTGAATTGACATAAGCTGTAGTTATCAAATGGGCCCTGAAATTAGATTTCTTTGTCATTATTATCACAGTTGCTTTTTATTAACATTATATCTTTTACCTTATTTTCTCTTTTGATAATAATTACTTTTCTGTTGCCAAACTAGCGTCTTTTTGTACCTTGCCTCAAACATTGTTATGTCTTATTACAAAATCAACAAAGAATTACGGCTTTACAAATTTTTTTTCATGCTCCTGTAATTTTTTAGTTGTTTTCTAGTGTAATAGGAATAAAATTTGAAGAAAAAAAGTTTCTCACAGTAAGAGGACACCTGTTGTCCATTCTTTGCTAGCGTAATTGAGTTGCTGTTGAAAGTGAACGTGTAGGCCTGTGATGAATCCCCATAGTTGACTGCCAAAACAAATTCTGCGCCGGAGCCAGTAAGCCAAAAACGTTGCCAATTCAAAATTGGAGAGATTTTGACCCAGTTGTGACCCAGATTCTGAGCCTTCTGTTGGAATGAGAGCTGTTCCCCTGCAATGAAAAGGACAAAGTTTCAGGTTGGCAGGTAGACACATCCTCATTGAAATCATTCTGTTTGAAGACATCATAATAACACAATATTTGATTTTTAGATGCGCGGATCGTCTGACCCAACATATTTTCTGCCAATAGAAAAACATTGTTGCTTACACACAATTTTTTTCAAATTGACATTATAAAAAAAAACTGAGATTACAGTCTTTTTTTTCTTGTCCAACCGACCGACCCAAGAAAAAGTGTCTCAACAAGATTAGAAGAGTAATTGACATTTTAGTATTCATGGAGGTTGTAAGCAGGGTGAGTGCTAAGCCTGCCAGGGAATAATGGGCAGACAAGTCACAGATGGATGAATAGAATGACTGAACAGCTCAGGATTCAGTTTACCTGCCGTAGATCTGTTACAAGACATACATGTGATACCTTTCCTTTGAGCAACAGGAAAAGTAACATTCAACATTACAAGGATTTCAATTATGTGAGTGGAAATCTTTTCAATGGCATATGTGAGGAATATAATTGACATGAAAATAAAATTAAGTTATTCTCAACTGGGGATGGGGGGAAGGGGGTTAGTCTTATGGCACCTTGCTAGACTGCCGGCGCTTGTTCAGGGTTCAAATCCAGCTCTTGCCTGGTCACCTTGGCCTATTTTGGATGGTTGTTTTAATCATCCTTTGCCTCATTGCTGTGTCCTCCTCCTGTGCTAGTTAGCCTACCAGGTGCATCAATACAAGATGCTAAATTCCAATCATCCACCTATCCATCCAAGGTATTCTCAGCTTTTTTTATTGCCTATTGTTACTGGTCTTCTCTTGAATCTTGTGGACAAATTTCGAGAAAAAATACTGCACCAATTTCATTCAGACTTTGCAAACGTGGTTTTCATTTGGCAAAGATTGTGTTGATCAACTTTACAGGAACATGCACATTGTCTAAATACCATTTTAGAGACCCAGGAAAACCATCTTAGAAAAACTGGAAAGAGGGAGTCCTGTGATGTCATTGAGGGGTTTGCCCAGCCCGATCTATTTATACCTCACAGAGAATTTGTCAAAACAACAAGAGCTCAACAATTAGGACAAAACACCACAGCAGTTAGATGACGTGCACATTGTGCAGAATGCACTTTAAAGTGCCTTGTGCACGTTATTTTTTTTCTTGGCCTGCTATGATGGATTCTCCACCATATCATTTAATAAGTGATATTTGCGAAACAGGCAAGTATTGTTCTTAACTGACTGCTTTTTTGGCTATTCTGTAATATAGAGTGGTTCTAAAGTTTAATTTCTACATACTTTTTTTTTTTCTTCTGAATATTTCAATTTTTCTTAGCATAAATTATGCATCGAAAATCAATGGTTTCTAAGCGATTTTATTTGAAATTGGCTCTCCCTCAAACAAATTCCAAGTGCTCGGTCTCCCAGTAAAAAAAAATCCTTAAAAAATTCTCTGCCAAGCGCTAGGGTTCTCCACCATGTCATGTTTCAGCTATGGCTCTGACTTGAGGACTTCCTAATCAAACTGAAAATAGAACTTTTTTTTTGGTCTATCAACCCCCCAATGACCTTTTTCTTATCAGCTTGCTTTGGTGACCCAAACGCCAGCCTGAACTTAATCTTGCCCTCAGCTTATTTTCTATGTAATACCTGTCTCCATATCCCATTCCCAGGTGCACCTAGATTCGCTGGCGATTGCAATGTCAGTCACATCATATGGCAGTGGTTCATCCATTTTCATCACGATATCACCACTTGTCCTGTCTCCCTGGCCGAAGGTGAGCACATCATTGTACCAAGTGATGAAGAAAGACATGAAACTACCACATTTGGTGAGTCCTGTCTGAAAACGAAAAAATGTGTGTAGTCCACATCTCTATAAGAACTGCCTCTAATATTCATGGTAGAATTTGATCAAAAAGTAAGCTAACCAGGTTCACGAACCAAATATACATCAATTCGTTATGATTTTATGTTAAATTTGTATGTCAGTTTCATGTACCTGACATCAGTACCATTTCTAACTTATATTTTTATGTTGTCCCCAGATGACAATTAGCATATATATAAATGTATGTGGAGCTCTCTGTACTTACCACTTCCTCTTCATGAATAATTTCAAAGTCTCCAAGGTACTGTTGGTTGATAATCTGTACTTTATTTTCCTCTATAATGACATGGTAAGATCCAGTTCGTCCTGAGAAAAGTACATTCTAAGATTATTTGGTGCCTACTTAAGGACTATTTATTTCAATCCTTATTATTTTACTGTGATAAAAACAAGCATACATAGTATACAAAATCCCCACACACAAGAAATGTGGATTCCAGGTGGCATGCCAGTCTGGACTGCTGCATGCATACAGGGAGGACCTCTGGCGAGCAGATGAGAGCAATGGCTGCCAGACACAAAGTTCAATAAGGGTGGTGAAACACTCTTCTCTGGAGTCTTGATTTAGGCATTATTAATTCAATTAAAGTCAAATTTGACAGACCATTTGGTGTATGCTCACCAATTTTCATGTGCATACATATAAGTGTGGTGTTAGTGATATTTGATGGATGCAATTTATGGATGTCAAAAACTAAATCCCCCACAGCATAGCTGCGTGGGGATAATTAACTGTCTACATTTTCTATGGTCTTACCCATTCTCCAGCACCCGAGACAGGGAGTAACGCTGATTCGTGCTGATCCTGTGCACAGGTTGAGTCTGAATTCCTTGAAGAATCTCCTGTTGCCGGTCGCCCAGGTATCGTGGTTGTCTTCTGTGTATGGGCCGTTTGTAGTGAGTTGGAGGAGACCAGCTGAATGGAAAGTACATTTCAGTGAAAAAGAGGTAGGTACTAGGTTAGTGTGAATAATTCAATCCTCCCAGTTCCTGTGTCGAGAGATGATGGCTGTCATACTTTTGCTTGGCAAGCATAGGAACAAGTTAGCCCTGGGACCCATGCGTAGCATGGGTCATGGGTCGTCCCATTCAAAATCTTGAGATTTCGACATGGCATCAGGAGAATTGGTCTATATTAGACAATTTTTCTCCAAATTTAATGAAATTTTTGATCTGGGTAGCCTACACATTTTTCTGCTGACGGCATCACTTTTTACAGCATTTCCTCTAAGGTTTGTACTCACGGTACTGTAAAAATTGATTTTAAATGAAAGAATTTCCAAAATTTGTGAGAAACAGCAATTAGCCTCACTTTGATGTTTGATGTCACCATTGTGACGTCTCCAAAAATACCTATGACATCATAAACATTTGTTGTGACATCACTCTCTCTCACCCAATGAGGAGACGCCATTTCTTCAATGTTTAAAGAAAAAAATCATTTCTTTAACTTCACAGGGTGAGTGTCCATTTATTTCAACATGTAGAAATATAGAAATAGGTGCCGTCAGTAGGAAATGTTGTCTATTTTCAAATAATGTTTTTGGTTTTGCCATGACTATAAAACTAAGAGAGCAATTCAAATTCTCCCAGAACCTTTCTGTAAAATCTCATGATTTTTCAATGCAACGATTCATGACCCCTGTCCCACAGGGGTCCAGGGCTAGGAACAAGTACCTTGCATGAGACTTGTTATACTCTTCCAAACATTAGCCAGGATGTTGCTCGTCGAAAAATCAAAACCCAAGTGACATATATAATATTTGTTACTTTATTATATTTAGATAATTCTTGCAAATTGATATAATTTTTTCAAGTTGCTTGCCAGGCCAGCAGACCTGATTTATGACATCTTTCACATGTATTCATTTAGGTGAGAGACTATTCCCTGATGTATCTCTCACTCTTCAGAGTCTGCGGGACGACTGCATACATACTACAGTAGCCTGCTATATAGATTTAAGAGCAGACCACAACATTTCACTGATGGCGCTCGGGGCCGACCAGATTATCGGGGTGGGGGGGTTATGACTTTTTGTTGAAAAAAAAAAGTTTGTTTCCCTTTTGACACAGAAAAAAAGTTGGTCAGCACATGAGTTTGTTTCCACGTGTAGCTGGGGTGCCGTAATGTTAAAATTGCGATTTAAAAGTTTCTCGCCCATTCTCATTGCATGTGAAAAAAAAGTTTGTCTCAGGGGTAATTGCCATGGCATAGCCTCCGCCCCAACTATCGTCTGGTCGGCCCCTTACATGTATTTTTTAAGTGACCGGCACAGTTCTGCTGAGTTCTGCAGTGCACAGACCTGATAGGAAACTGCCCTGGTGCCCTGGATTCCAATTCGACACCCAATTTGACTTGAATTTCGTCAGTCTGCCCTTTGTCAGCCTGCCTACACTATACTGTATAGTTTAATAACAGGAGTGATATTAGCTCTACTAACGTTCAATTGTTGCTACAGCCCATGAGGAGGCTGCACTGGAGGCAAATCCGACTCCTGTCATTCGACCGTCTAATTCTGTTGTTCCTCCAAAAAGCCTTTCTTGGCCTTTAGTGGAAAATTGCCCGATTCTGTTGAGGAAAAAAGCAAAGTCATGATGCCAGGTATAATAGGGTTGTCAGGTTTCAAATCATGCATTTAGTAAGAGAGACATAGTGAGCAGAAAATGAGACTGGTCATACAAGGGAGGTGTGTAAATAATTTTACATATTGTGGTCAACCTAAAAAATTAAACTGTTTACCTGAATTCATTGCTACTGAAAGTGGCCCACAGTGACGTCATCACATCACACTGAAGGAGCGGCGTATCAATCTCGGATATCAACTCTCCGGTTTGTTTAATCAACTTACAACCACTGTTTTCTCCACCCCAGTTCAACTGCAGGACTACGGCATTGCTTGACACACTCCCTAATTGGTCAGAAAATATGACCTGCACATCTTGGCAAGCCCTGACAGAGAACGTGAGAAAGCTCGCTTCAGCGACATGGAGCCAATGCTGGAAGTCATTGATATCACTCCCATCCTTGATCTCAAATGTGTAATATTCATCTAAAATTACAAAATAAAATTAAACTTTTAAAAAAGTAATAGCATCATTAATTAAGTCTTTCACAAAATGCTAAGACTCCATTTCGATGATTTTTACAAATGGGCAATTTTGCCTTTCACTACAACCGACTTACCTATATCAGCGACAAAGTCAAATGTTGCCTGGGATTCTGGTCCTGCAGCGAATCCAATAGAATTGAGAATATCGATGCCTGTAGAATTTACGCTCATAAGTTCGTATGAATTTCTTATAAAACCACTGCCAAGAATGATATGGTCATTCCACCAGGTTATCCAGAACGTTTGTGGCTTGTCACATGTCAAGTATGATTCAGTATCCTGTAGGAAAAACAGAAGGTGAGAACAATTTTGTTGGTTATTGCATGCAGTCTAGCAGCAATCTGAGTGAGCTGTTTCTGGGGACATTATGAATGGAAGAGTCCACATGACTCCACAATAAGTTACACAGTAGCAAGTACATGCAGACCGCACAGGTATAGTCTGGTCTAGGCGGGCCTGGTCTGGTATACCGGTGGGTGCATGCCGGTTTCCGATTTATTCCCAATTGTCTTTTAACCAGATTTCTTCAATTTGCAACAATTTGTTTTTGACTGGAATTTTTTTTAATAAGGTCAACATTTCTTGAAATTAAAAACACAACTGAAAGTCTCTGAATACTTTTGGTGTGACTGTATATCTATCATTCTATCCACTTACTGAATACAACTGCTCTGCTCCTCTGTAGATCCTGTTAAATCCACCACGGCCGAGTTCGATGGTGTATTCGGCTGATCCAAATACTTCTCCCAAGTAGATGTTGACATCTTGGCAAGCCTGCACAGAGAAGAAGTAGGTTTGTCCGCTTACAAATTGAACTGTTCGCCAGGTCATTGCTTGGTATGGCTCCTGGGTGAGTTGTGGAGGAGTGGCAACAAGGTTGAAGACTGGAAAGAAATTGGTGAATTGCAGTTTAGGATGCCCACTAATCATATTATTTTATTATTTATTCATCGTACAAGTGTTCAAAATATTTTTTAAAAATCAATGAATAAGGCAAAACAGTAATAAAAACAACGTAAAATAAAATAAAACAAGAAAAGGCAATTAAAGGGAAAAAAAACAATTACAAAATTTCTAAGCTGTGTGGATCGAGCTTTTCGCCTCGATTCAAAGCTCCATTCACGCAACTTAGAAATTTTGTAATGTTTGCAAAAAAAAAATGCATTGACCGTAATGAGGGTTTGTGAAAGGGAAGTTGGGCTGGAATCCTTAATTAGGTCACTTGGTTGGTACACAGTGTTTGGTATAATAAGCTGCCTTTGATTCCTGATATTTCAGCTTGATGTCAAGCATGATAACTTACACTGGCCTTCCTCCATCTCCCAGATCCCAGATATTCCGTCAGCAGTGAAAATCCCAATTGATGACACGTCGTGATTCAGATCTCCTGTTTTAGCAACTTCCAACACCATTCCAGTGCCTAGTGATGCCCCAACACCAAATCGAAAGTAGCTGAAAAGGTGAAAGAGGTGAGGTCTTGATTAAGAGGCCCGAGCTTCAAAAGCCAGCTAAGCTATTTAATAAATAATTTGTCTTGGACTTAGGGACCGTTCAGAATTTATGACTGGGGGGGGTGGTAGTTTTGCTGGAACATCAAAAATTGATACCCCCAGTGAGTTTCATGCCGATTTTTAGTACCCCACCCTTAGGTTTCATGGGTATTTTTAGTACCCCCCTCGACATACAAAGCAATACACACATATATATACTGTTGTACACGGCTACAAATACAGATTCACATTATTTTGCGGACTTTTGGGTGTATTGATAACATGAAGCGTGCGTGCGTTTAGTTCTCCATTTTATTCCAGAATGACGTCACTTCAGACCTAGTGCGTAGTTTCCTACCCATAATCAATTCTGCTGGACTTCTTCCAGACTCTAGGGGGTCTCACGATACGCTAATAGAGATAAATATGGATCTTGATTATCCTTCAGAGCTTTCTCTAACAAGCGTTTCACAACTTTGACACTGTTCTCTACAAGTCCGTTTGACCTAGGATAGTGGGGACTGCTAGTTACATGATTGAATTCCCACAGTTGTGCAAATTGACGAAATTCTGAACTTGCAAATTGAAGACCATTGTCACTCATCACCGTACCTGGAATACCCCATCTGGCAAATATTGATTTCATCTTGAGAATAACTTGAGAACTACTCTCGCTTGACAACAATGCAATTTCAGGGTAATGCGAATAATAATCAGTAACAATCAAATATGTCTTGTTGTGAAAATAAAAGAAATCACATCCAACCTTTTCATAAGGCGCTTCACCCTTATCAAGTGGTGAAAGAGGTTCACGGGGTTGAGCATATCTCATGCTCTGACAAGTACCACACTTCTCAACAAGATTTTCTATATCTTGATTCATGTTAGGCCAATACACATCATCGCTGGCTCTTCTTTTACACTTTTCTCTACCCATGTGACCTTCATGAATTCTGTCTAACATTTCTGCTCTAAGTGATCTTGGTACAATAACTCTCTTCCCTTTTAGGAGTACCCCATCAATTACATCTAACTCATCAAGAAAGTTTATATAATTGGAATGATACCATCTCCTGATGAGAGTACATCAATCACATTCTGTAACTCACGATCTTTCAAAGTCTCATCAGCAAATGATTTCCATTTTTCCTCGGACAAGGAAACTTCTGCCTTAATAGCACACACGTGAATGGCTATGTCTTCGTCCAATTCACTAACAAATGAGTCATCCTTACATTTGGGAAAGGCCCTGGATAGAGCATCTGCAACGGCTAACTGTTTGCCGGGTGTGAACTCTAACTTAAGATTGTACTTCTGCAATCTCAGACGCAATCTTTGCAGTCTGGCTGGTGTGTCATACAATGACTTCTTAAGGGGAGGTATGGGTGAGAAATTCCCCAAAAATATGTAAGCTTCACATATTCAGTTTATGGCACATCTTTGACCAACACCAACTCAGGCAGCCAGTCCAAGCTTCAATTATAAATTAAAATATGTCTCTATCATCACTTAAAGCCGTGTCAAATACCAAATCATCGCCAAATTTTAGTGAGTAAATAGTGGCTTTGTGTCACTTCAAAGATGACCACACAAAAAAGTAGTTACCATGGCAACATGGAATTTACCGTGGTGAAACATAACAATGATAACTAAATCGTTGCAAAATTTTGTACCTGCAGCTTCATTAGATTTGGAGAAATAGCCACAAATATTTTATCTAGTGGTCAATTGCCTGAAATAACGTTAACGTCATGTTTTTGCCATTTTCCGCTACATGTGAAAATAAACTTTTACCCTGTACGGGATGTGAAAAATCTGGACAGCCGTTTGTCGTAGGAACCTGTTCGATACATCATCGGAATCCTCGAAAAATTGTCTTGAAAATTACAGACCAGATTTTTAAAATTTTTTTCGTTGCAAAATTATATGACATCGTAGCGATAGAAACGAGAATTTTTTCAATAAAAATGACTTTTGATTACTCTACCCTAATTTCTGACACAATGAAAAGAAATATCAAAAATCCGCTCTGTAATTCTCTGCGTCTTGCCTCTCTTCATTTGTAAATTTTTTCAAAATTTTTCTATGATGTCTGTAACTTCAGAAATTTCACATCCCGTTGGCAGTAAAAATCAGCCTTTTTTCGCCTTTTAAACTGGTTACCATGACAACCATTCATCATAACAATGCAAAATGACCTGATATCATCTAATTTAACTAAAACCTAACTTTTTATACCAAACTTAGTTCATTAAACTTAAAATTGCAAATTGTCGGTGAAATTTTTTGTTTTTCATTTTTGAAATGTATGGGTCCCATAGAGTACCTGTGCAAAATTTTAGAAAAATCTGTATGATCAAACCACCATGCTTGAGTCACCTTAAAGATAGAAATGAGTGGTCTGTGGTCAGTTTCCCCTAGAACATCGAGGCCATACACATAGTTATGAAACCTTTCACATGCGAAAGCTATCGCTAGTAACTCTTTTTCTATCTGCGCATAATTTCTTTCGGCTCTAGTCATTCCTCTAGAGGCATACGCTACAGGTTTCAAGACATTCTCGCTGATAATCAACAAACAAGCACCTAAACCATCTTTGCTAGCATCATTCGAAAGCTTGATTGGCTTACTCGACGGATCAAAGAAAGCTAAACTATTCTCCTGCGAGATACCAGCTTTAAGAGCTTCAAATTCACTCTCATGTTCATGCGACCAATTCCACTCCACATCATTCTGCAGTAATGATCAGATTTGCTTGGTATGGGGGGACAAGTTCGGAATGAACCGGTTGAGGAAATTCACCATGCCTAACAACCTAGCTCTGAATATCATGCTTATCCTTGGGAGTAGGGAAGTCTCTAATTGCTTGAATTTTGCTGGGATCAGGCTTACATCCGTGTTCTGAAATAACTTCACCTGGATAGGTCAACTCTCCAACCTTGAACTCACATTTCTCAAAGTTTAAGACTAAACCTGCCTGTGTAAGTCTATCTAGTAGAACAAATAAATTTCTGTCATGCTCTTGCACTGTAGCACCCCAGACAATAATGTCATCAATATAGACTCGAATACCTTGAAGGCCTTGCACAATCTCTTCTAGTTTCTTGTGGAATACCTCGCTTGCTGACGAAATACCCATAGGTAACCTTAAATACCTGTAACGACCATAGGGTGTATTAAACGTTGTGAGCAACGAACTGCTGTGACCTAGCTTCACTTGATGAAACCCTGACAGCAGTTCGTTGCTCACAACATTTAATACACCCTATGGTCGTTACAGGTATTTAAGGTTACCTATGGGTATTTCATCAGCAAGCGAGGTATTCCACAAGAAGTTAGAAGAGATCGTGCAAGGCCTTCAAGGCATTCGAGTCTATATTGATGACATTATTGTCTGGGGTGCTAGCTTGGAAAACACTTTACCATTGGTCAAATCTGCCAAAATATCATCCTTTCTAGGAATTGGGTAGTGCTCTTTCATAATTGCTTTATTTAGATTTTTGGGATCGATACACAGTCTATAACTGCCATTTTTCTTTTCTGCCATCACAAACTGATTGACCCAGGCTGTCGGCTCATCTACTGGCTGAATGAACCCTGCACTGACTTGCTCATCTAGCAGTTTCTTAAGAGGTTCAAAAGAGATTGCGGCACCCTTCTCATAGGCTGAATCACTGGAATAGCATCTGGCTTCAAGGTAATTTTGTGTTCGCCTTGCAAACAACCTGTTCCTGTGAACAATTTAGGAAATTTCTGTTTGACCAACTGAGCAACTGTGGCATCATTTTTACGCTTTACACTTGCCACACGTTTGACTAATCCTAGCCTCACACAATCACGATCTCCTAAGAGAGTCTGTCCCGTAGGCACGACATAGAACAAACAGTGATACACTGAGCTACCAAAAAAAAAAATTATTCATAAGTGTAAAGTTTTTTTTTGACCACCCTGTATTGATAACATGAAGCGTGCGTGCGTTTAGTTCTCCATTTTATTCCAGAATGACGTCACGTCAGATCATTCGGATGACGTCACAACAATCATTAACCCTTACTGGACTGGGCTGTTCAAACTAAACAATCTCCCAGGACGATTGTGACGTCACAAGCTGTTGTTTAGGGACATAAATGGTCCCTCAGGCAGCTAGCTAGGGATGCCATAAATGTCCTTTCAGTCCAGTAAGGGTTAATACCATGGTGACGTCACGAAGTGATCATTGCAAGGTTAAATTGAGCATATCAACACATTGGGCGTAACAAAGTCCAAATAAAATGAGTTTATGCGTGTTTTTTAACATTTTTTTTTTGTTAAAATTTCTTAACGCCCTTGGAATTGTTTTCAAACATTAAAACCCCCCCTTGAAACACGTGTGAAAAGTTAGTACCCCCTCGGCCAAAACTCCCACCCCCCCCCAGGCATAAATTCTGAACGGTCCCTTAGCGAGTCTGTGGTCTCACTTGGGACTACTCAAATTTTGTTCGCTTTCTTTCATGAAATAGAATGGGAATGAGAACTCTCCAGCTTGCGTCTTAATTGCCTATATTTGGCTTAAGTAGACATAAATATATTAGGCCTTCGAGACGATTTTAGCCAATGTTAAAATCTGTCTAACAAGGTGTAAATGGGTACTTGGCTATAGGCAGTGATGGCGATTGTAGAGTGACTTAGCATTTTGTGCCCTGGAAATGGCTGCCTGGCTGTATACTCCCCATGGAGTTGAGAAAGGCTCATGCTTGAACAGGTCTGTCAAGGGTGTAATTCTCTGTTGGAACTTTATCGGTGCAATGGACTACAAAAAAATCCTGCATTTACATTTACAATTTTGTATAATTAATTAATTTTAAAAATTTTGATAATGACTGAATCTTACCCGTAAGCCCAAGACACCCAGAAAGCCCTCAATTCGCTGCAGTGCAGGATGTCGGGTGTGTCTACCGATTGGATTAGTTCCCCAGACCCTTGGAAAGTCAGTGTTGTCTTGGTATTTGAGTCTGCTCCAATCGTCAGCTGAGTAGTAGTAGAGCCACGCTGATAACAAAAAAATTAAATGACATAATGATAAATAAAAATACATAAACACATAGAAGACTGGAGCTCCTTCATAGCTCTGCTCCACTTCCGAGGATTCATCAAAAGTTTTGAAGGTAATGTCCTATTGTCCCCGTACTGGTCCATTAAGAGATTTTCCAACTTCCCACGGTTAGTACTGGTGGACTCCAAAAAGCTTCTGTGACTAGATAGATCGATTCATTGCTTATAAACATTTTCAACTTCAAAATCGTCATGATAAACGCTGCTTTTGAGTACTTTTAATTAATTCTTCATCAAAGACAAATATTTAGTGATTTTAAAATCAAAATCCTAACAGAAACATCATGATATAGCAATCACTGAATAAACTTATTAATCATAACTGACATAAACAAAACATTTTTAAGCCAGTAACATCACACGACCAAGTTGAAAGTTAATTTTGAAACTGTTTGTACCGCTAATCCGCAAACAGCTCTAATCTCTGACAAGTCTGACATTATGCCAAAACTGCCAACCTCACAAGAAGTTGATTTTGAACGCAGTGATCACCTTAATAATGACCAAGCCTTGCATTGGGCCTGGACACTCAGCATTTCAATTAATATTAAAGAGTCTTGAGTCTTACATCATAGATGGCAGCCAGATTCAGGTGGGCATTTTCGCAGGCCCTCACTTTGAAGATTGTCGCCTTCTTCCCTTCAACGCTGATGACATGCTGCGTGTTATCTCCCAGGACTGCGTCCGTGTACATTACAAACTTGTCCACTGTAAGAAAAGTTAGTTGGAAATTACAACAATTTATTGCATAGTTTATTCACTTTATCTTCAAAAGCGTGTTACATGTACATGATTGAAATTTGGCTAAGGTAGCGGTCGGTCCAGACCCTCCTAATATTAGTCAATATTCAGCAGCTCAAATACTGTCTTTCTAATTACTCTGAGATATTTACAATATCTCGAAAATCAAATTTATTTATTTATTTAATTATTTATTTATTATTTATTTATTTATTATTTATGTTACTAATTATTTATATTATTTATTTAACTATCGTTTACCAATTCATTAAAATTGTGCAATTTCCAGTGCGACTTGCCTGGGATAGAGCTATTATACAAAATATTATTGCTGTTCAGATTTTTAATTTTTAGTTGGTGTACAAAATAATGATATTGCACAGATCTTAGACTAGTATAGCAAATCACCCTCAATATCAGTCAGCTTCGGCGCATGAGTCTGCTGATTCAGAGTACTTCCAGAGAGGTCACAACCTTCCATGGTTAGACCTAAACCATCTACAAATGATTATATTCTTATTATTTTGCTGTTTTTACAAGTCATCCGTGATTTCACACGACATATAGCCTATCATGGATCATCCCTTCTTTGGTCCTACAAAGTAGTGTGTCCAATGAGACTGAGAATTCTCGAGAAGTCTCGAGATTTTAATGACTCAGCATTTTCTCGTTTCGCTGAGTGGCTCTCGAGAATTGAAATTTTGATCATCGTTTCACATGGTGTTCATGTGTTTAATGTTTGTAACGGTTACAAAGCATTGGGTTGTTGTTTTGTTTTGCTTGATATTATTGTTATTGTGTACTTGCTCCATTGTTCAATTTAAATATCTGTTGATGATAATCTCCATTGTATACCTGATAAATGCTGAAGTTGAACTTGTACAAATGTTTTTAAAAATTGTATAACATCTGGATGTTTAGCTGTGATTTATATAGGAAACAAAACACACAGAATAGCATTAAAACTACAAAAGATGTCATTAAAGTAAAAAAATGCAATCCATTGCATGATTAAATCTCTCTTGTTATATCATTGTGCCTATGGAAGGACAGTGTCCCAGATTTCTCGAGAAATTCTCGAGTCTCATGCACTAGACCATGAGCAATCCAAGAGTCACGAGCGAGACTCGTTGGAAACACTACTACAAAGTCATGCAAAGGACCACACATGTTGAGCAGTAATTAACGACTTAACTGCATCTGTATGGTACCCAGGGTACAACACTTGTTCTCACTTAAATGGGTGATGGCCATGCTATAAAATGCTTTAATCTTGACAGTTGCCCTCCAAAATATTTCATCTGTAGCTCGTGTGATTGCTGGTATTCAATACCATAAATCTATACAATGTTATACTCACTTAATTGACAACCAGGGACAGTGTGTCACATATATGGGTCATTCTCAAATTTCGGGACAATTTGCATCACTTCAGTTCCCTGACATTAATTTGAATGCAATTGATATCTGAAGCGTCACTCCTCATCTGTTATTCATATTTCTATTTAGAGCCACTGCATTTGGAACAAAAATGTCTTTTATTAGACCTATTTTGGTGCATTGTGTCCAGTAATCCGTGCCAAATCAGTGGTCTTTCCCTGTCACTGGACCTGACATGACAAAATCAAGTGTTAATTTTCCTCCTAAAGTACCATAATTTCCAAAGTTTATATGCACCATTCATGAGAATATAGACTTGAATTGATATATACATCATATTTAACTTTTTTCTTGTTTCATTCATTGAATTAATTGATGTAAAAGATCTGTCACTAGTTTATGTTAATTTTTTTGTCCACTCCGTTACCAGACGTAGCTCGGCTCACTATTGTTTTTTATGAGCAATTTCCACTCAATGTCGTAAGATGCACATGCGCCAAACTACCACAGCTTTGCAGATTTTCAGTAAACAGGTATTCAACAAGTTAAGTCATAATTTTCATTGGAACATATTTTGGTCCCGCTAAAATGTCCACTCCGCTACCTCCTATTCCGAGCTTACCAGTGATACCTTTTCAAAGAAATTTATGTATTTATTGCTGAGGGTGACAGGATTCAATAGAATGCAACCAAAACTTTGTATCTCCCAAATAGAATGCACTATTAAGAGAAAACCAACCCTGTCCTGTCCACTCCGTTACCCGTTCCTGTCCACTCCGTTACCACAAAAAGATTGATATTTAATTTTAAAAACGATTGATCTGAGATGAAGTACTTCTGACTTACATAATTTTTCCCCTTTTTTTTTCTATTTTTAAATTGCTCAAAAAGCAGGTTTTTTGCATCAAAAGTCCACTCCGTTACCACATTTTCCAGGGCAATTTGTCCCGAAATTTGAGAATGTTCCATATATGACTACTATTTAGTCACATTATGTTCTATTAATCTATTTATAAAAGATATACATTTATGCAAGGTAAAATATTCAGTAGAAATATTGTTTCACAATATACTGCCATGTTACAATCACCTCAGGTGAGGTTATGTGTCATACTAACTAATATGATTGCAAAATTCCTATTATTTGTGAAAGATTGAGAGTGACAGATAATGCTGCATGCACTCTGTTGAGGATTTATTTGATATCAGACAATGTGCGGATGATCATGAATTGAGATAAGATGACTCAATGATACTTGAGTGACATTAGTGTCTGGAAATCATAACTCATTGATCCCATTGTCCTTTGTTAAAGCTTTTCCTATCTTTGGACTCCGTGTCCCCAGAAGCCTTCATCTAAAACATTTTCTGGTACTCACTTTGGTACAAGCGGTCCATGGATTTGGCAGACACCGTGGCTATCACCAGCCAACCTGAAAGAAATATGCATTTTGATGTTGAATAAAATGTACAAGAAAAGAAAAGACAATGGCCCAGGGATCGTTTCCAGACATAGAGATATAGTAGTTTGTCATTATTATAAGTGTGGCCTCCACTTCAATTTTCTTGCCAATGTGGCATGTCCCGTTATACACTCTAAAAAATGTCAGGACAAAATTGTTTTTTTAGATTCAAAATGGTTTTTTGAAAAACCAAATTTCAATGCAAAACCAACATGGATTTGTAAAAAAAACCACGTTGGTTTTTTGCATTGAAATTTGGTTTTTCAAAATCTAAAAAACCAATTTTGTCTGAATTTTTTTAGAGCATACCTGCTCTGTCACCAGGAATGTGGTAATCTAAATTTTCTCAATCCGATATCCACTAAAATAATACAGAAGGCAGGGAAGACAATTCTGAAGAGTATTGATGCATTTTCAGAAAGCATTGGTCTGCATTATCTATCACTTTTGATGATTTTATTGGTGTCGCTTTGATCTTTCATGTGAGTCCTTGTGGAACCCAATGGATAAGATCATTAAGTCAACAAAGTGAGTTTTTGCTCCATAAGAACGTTGTAGGAGGTCTTAGCTTTCATTTAATCCATATCTCATTAAAATCTGTTCAGCAGAAGTGAAATTATTTACAATTGTGTGGCAGGGATTAGAAAATTCAGGGTGGTTTCAAAACATCGAACAGAAGATCTGTGCTGACCAACATTTTTTGCAGCGCGAAGCGCTAGCTCTTACTGAAGAAATTTTGCCAAAACTTTTGACCATAACCGTGGGTGCCCCTGCTCACCAATCTCATTCAAACTTGGCATACAGCCTCTCCTGAATTTTAAATCACGACGATAAACTTTTGGAGCCCCACTGTTATAGCCTAATACAAATTAATAAAGAAAAAAAATAGGCTTCTTTTCACAGGGTAGAAAGGTCAGCTGAATTTGCATGCAGCATGTTTACGGTGCACTTGGCCACGTGGTTGCCTTGTGCATTCAGCCGTGACAGACTGGATCCACTGTGGGTCTAATGCTATATTTTAAGGAGGGCAGCTACCCCCTGCTTGGTAGGCCTATATTATGTTGACATTTCATGCTGCTTAAAGTGCTTGCACGTTATTTTAGCAGTTTCTTGTGGATTTATAATGATCTCATCAGGGAGGGCCCCGAGTAACACAGCGGAAACCGTATATACCACCATGACATCACATGGGTACTGTTGCAGTCGACAAGAACATGACACACTCATATAAGATAGGTAATAATGCTCTGCAATAAATGGTGAATTGAATAAACAGTCATAAACAAAGTTATTTCAAAGTATTTTGAAATAGTTACAACTTCAAGATAAACTTAGAAGAAGATGTCTGTGAAGTCTAAGTCAGTCAGATACCTCCTTTTTGGGTTCTGACATACGCTTTTCTTTTTCAGTTAGATCCTGACTGGAAACAGTGTCAAACACTGAGAGACTACTGATTTCTGATCCATTTATACTGACAATTTTTCAGTTTTTACTCTTCTTCAATATAGGTTTGCTTTATTTAAATTAAAGTCATTTAGTGGTAAGTTGCTTCCTTTTAGCATTCGAAGATATTTCTAACAGGAACAATTTAAGTGCACCATGAAGCCTTATGACCTTCTGGAAATATTTTTTTCAAGTGGCCATTATTCAAACTTTCGTCTTCAGTTTTCTTTGATTTTTTTTTCTGATTTGAACATTGAGTTCAGGAATTTTTGTTGTCTGTAAGCATCCAGAAGTTGGCTTAGAGTGCTGCACTTACCATATTCGATCTATTGTATATCTGTAAGAAAAATGTCTATTAAAAATGTTTATCACACTTCTGGGCAACACATTGGAGTGTATCTTCAATGCATTTCCTCACATTAAACTGTAAATGACCATGGTAGGGACTTCATGACAGATTGTGAAGCAAGAAGAGGGAACTTGAGGTATAAGATAATGGATTGCAATTATTTTTCTTTTCCCTTTCTTCCATTTGCGGTACATCAAAAATTTTGTTGTTGTGTGTAAAAATTACCACAATCTGTTTTGGGACACCAATTGAATTCAGGCAAAAAGGTAATAAAGTAATAAAAAAAGCCTTTGTCAATTCAGGTTAGGGTCAAAATACTTAAAAATTCGTAATGAACTTACACGCAACTAAGGTCTTCACAAGCATCATGTCCGCCATTCTTGTCGAAACGCTCGGACAACTTTACAACTGGAAACCGCACGGAGACTGCATGAATGATGATGTCTGAATATCTACTTATGATTGTGTTATCTTGAGTTATCTATTGTCATGTAACAACTGGAATTGAATATCTTTAACTTTGACCAGTCAAACAATTTTTCCAGTACAACCAATATCATGACACGCTGCTTTTGAACAACCAGGCACGTCCACACAATTGCGGACATGTATTAAGAAATGGTTACCTTACTTTTGATAAGATTGATAAGTGGTGAAGATTATTTCTGTACAGGCACAGCGTGGTATTGCACTTTAAAATCAATAAATTGATAGATATCTGTCCTGCAGTGCATAGAAAATGCATCCTCAATCACAGGTAGACTTTCTTTGTTCCAAATCCTCAATAAATTATAACAAGAAAGATATCAGATAAGTTGAAATTCTAGGATATCCACATTGCAACATGTACTCTTGGACCATCTTGGTATGTGCTTACTGACATGTAGGCTTGTGTTGCTTAGTGCCAAGTCAAATGGACTTATCTAACCACAATACATTTTATTGACCTTTTTTTTGTCCCTAGAAACACAACTTTTCCCTTTCATGGATGAATTCTTGGTGAAGAAACTGGTCATCAATATATATTTATATATATTATATATATCTGATTTATGTATTATATCCTACTATTAATTCATGGACTACTCAAGTAAAACTTGCCCATCCACAAAAACGTGCATGCAACCTTTTCTCATCCACTGCAAGTATTTAGGCTTGGGTTTATGTTCAAAATTTATATCTCAGATTTTTCCCCCACGCGCATTTAATGGGTATCATGCGCGTGCAGGCATACCAATAATGCCCTATAAGACAATACAAGCGTATGCAATTCAAATATGAAGATTGCAGAAACAGGGTCATTTTGCAAATAACATACAGATCATATGGTGGAAATGCAATAGTTGACCTTGTACATCTCACTTATTTTGATAATGTAGTGGCATGCAAATAATTCTTTCCTTTATAGTATTTGCATATTTTGAAGAAATGCTAGTGGGTGCCTATTCCAAAATCACATGACAAATCTCTTATATTAAAATGATAGCGTACGGGATTTATCTCAAGTTATACTCAATGAATCATCTTCAAATTATTCCAGTGCCTTTCTATGGACCCCAATGCAAAACTCTCCCCTTTTGAAGGGCATGGGATTCCCCTAAATGTCTTAATTAACAATAATTAGTTTTAAGCTCATTCATGAACAATACACAAGAGGGCAGCACCTGCAAGACCGCTGCAAGTTGCTCTCCATTGACCATCAGGTTACATTTCTGGGAAAACTCTTCATTTGCAACACATAGTTTTATTGTAACCGATTCATGGGCAAATTGATTTCTATTTTATTCTGTTCTAATCTGCTCTCTCCAGTCTACGGGAAAGGGGAAACTGACTAGTTCTAATTAACATACATCAACAGTAGTGATCACAAACTGTTATACATTGTTTGTTGCTATTTGTGCTCTTAGCAGTTAGACACAAGACAGAAGTAGATGAGAATTTACAACTTGTAGAACCAACAACACCCACAATAACTGTGAATTTTGAGAAAATGTTTCATAATCAACTGTAAAATTGGATAGAATATGTGACAAATATATCAAAACACAGAAGTAAAGTAAGACTACTGAGAGGCTTCTATTGGAGGGATGGTGTGAATAATTCTTTTCTGGCATCATTGCTTGGAAGTTCATTTTGTTGTCTGCGATATTGCCAAAGTCTTTTTACCCTTGCCAAAGTATATTGCCAGTGGGTATAGTGGTTACTACAGAGTGCCACAAATTTTACAAAATTTGACCGAATGTAAAATTTTGTTGAAATTATTGACTCAGCAAATTTACAACAAATTATTATACTATTGCAAGGGTTGAGAAACAACACAATGTATAATGAATATTTCTATTATTATCTTCATGAAAGCAACATGGCCGCCAAAATATGCTGGGGCTTCTAAAAAAAGCACTTTTATGTTTGGAGCCAGTCCTCCCTGGTTATAACTGTCTGAAGGACAACAGCAGTCTGATGGGAGAACTTGTTGATGACCTGCTTTGATATGCCTAGAAAATAATTTTCACTCAGGCTTTTATTATAGCTGTCTGCGGATTAGCGGTTCATACAGTTTCAAAATTTACTTTCAACTTGTTTGTGCATGCGATGTCACTTGCTTAAAATTGTTTTGTTTGTGTCTTTTATGGTTAATCAGTTGGTTCAGTGCTTATCATATCTAGCTGCATAGGTGACAATAAACAAACTAATTAAATGACTTAAGGTACTTTATCATATAAGAAGATTAGGAGACCAACAGAAAATTGTCAATGACGTGGCAAAGCCAGTTTGCAAATTGAAAATAAGAAATTATTTTTCCAGTGGACTGCCAATCTACAAAGAGCTCTAAGCCTCGGTGAAAGCCTGAAGTCTACAAAAAAGTGTTCTGAAGTGAACGCTCAGGCCACTGTGCATAATTAATATATATGAGAAAGTTGGTAACTGCTTGAGGCTTGACATTCTGAATCTTGATATAGGGATAAGCATTAACCACGAGAATAAATTCTTCCTGAACCTGACATTATTTTTTATGGCAAAAACAGTTTTTGATCCGCAAAAAGAAATATAATACAATGACTTAATACCATCAAGAAATGTTTGACAAGGAACAATCAAACTGAATGCTTTATGAGTATTGTTGTTTCATTTCAGATGAATTTCTAGCATAATGAATAAAAGGTAACATTGAAATATGTTGATGTTACAACTAGTTAACCCAGATTAAGTTTTACTTTTTTATAGGTTGTTCAGTTTCATGTGCAAAATAAGTCAGTACGAAACCAAAGTCTCACGAAGTGAAGTTAGAAATGTCAAATCTTTTGTCTGAAGACATATTCATCATAAAATAAAAGTGTTTGTTTTTATCTTGAATTACATGAAAATGTAATAAATTTATTTTCATCTAAGGCAAAGGAACCAATATCAGCTGAAATGGCAGAAAATGCAGTGAACTTATCAAAGATAAACCAAAAGAGCAAAATGGCTTCAGTGGGATCATGCATCGTTCACTTTTGTGACCAAAACTCTGATATACAAATTCGCTCTATGTCAAAAACTAATTTTTGTAAAATCAAAGAATGTATCAGACTTTGTCAAGCCAGTGAAAATGTTGATGTGCGACTGGACAATATATGTGCACAAGTACTTGTTGACTTTGACAAAGACATCCATGGGTCGCAATGAAAATGCTACCGGAGATTCACTAATATTGGACATATTAAGAGTAGGAAACGACTGCATCAAGAACAAGGTGATGATGGACCATCAACTTCGAAAAGGAAGCGATCATCAAAGGATGCAATCCTGTTTCCGTCTGATGAGTGCCTCTTTTGTGGCAAGAACAAGAAGAGATTGAGGAAAGAAAAATGTGAATATATGACAAAATGTGTAACTGGAACTGCTGCAAAGTCAATCACAAATCTGATTTTGCATTGTTAGGATTTTCTGGTATATTGGGTGATGTACTGGAACCATGTAATCAATTGTGGATTTTGGATCGAGTCCAACATACTCGGGCTTTCCAGTCAAGGAAACCCATCCTGCCCATCCTGGAACACTCTGGTCATTCGAAGCACTCATTCTTGAAATTATCCATGCAAATTCAGCCATCTTCGATTGCTCGTGCGAATTAGGTGCCTTTGGTGTGACTTGAAACTGTTTGGATGTTTGCCTTTGATGAAACATGGAGAAAGTTCATTTTCGCTCACTTTAGGTTCCTCGGAATTTTTGATATTATTACGAACAGAATAATATTCAAAATTTTGCAGAACCTAAAGTAAGCTGAATATATTCCTGAATTATTTTCTGTATTATATTAGATTTTCCACCTATACGTCTTGCAATCTAGCTTGTCTTGTTCTTAACATACTGAAAAATAATCCATATTTTTAGAAAATGTATATTTAAAAAACCGAGGTTGAACACATCTCCAATTTTCAACTATTATTTGTCCATACAAATGTAGAATATATCCTAGGAATTTCATATCTATACCCAGAATACCTATAGGAGATTTGAATTTTTTTTGTGGTGAACATTGATTTTTGAGGGGGGGGGGAATTTAACAAGGCCATAGCTGCCTTATTGTTTTAGCGAAACAATGAATGTCTACCAAACATCCTTTTTCATTGTCCAGTTAAGTGTGGATCCCGGATTTAAAAGCTCAAGGATGAGTATTCATGTATTTCTTCAGAAAATTTGATTTGATAATTTTAATTTCACTTCGTGAGACTTTGGTTTCATATTTGGGTCAGTTAAAGGCACACCGTCATTAAAATTGAATTTTTGATATGTATGCCTTTCTATAAATCAACAGAGTCCAGTGAGTAGATGTTTAAAATATTAAAGAAATTGGCCTTAACCGAGCACAAGAAATAATTTGTGAAGTTCTCAATTTCATAAAATGTTAGTGGCCCTTCTGTCTGCCATGTTCTGTAATGATGAGTGTGACGTAGGATTGGAGTCCCCCTCCCTCCCTCATTCCTCAGGCCCAGTTCAGTGAGGAGTGGCTGGTCACTTGTGCATGCAATCTATTGTTCTGGGCTGGCCTAAGGACCCAATTTAATGCCCAAATAGACACTTAGGCCCGTTTTCACCAACATGGTATTAAGAGTTAAGCCTGGTGTTAACTCCTTTAAACCTGGTATAACTAAGTCCATTTCACCAAGAGTGTGCTAAGCATGTAAACCTTTCATATCAAGGGTGGGGGGGCTTGGGAGTTTTTTTTAAATAAATAATTTCTGTTCAGTTTTCGTGTCCTGTCTGGACAACCAATGATGGATCTATAAATGTTCTGTCAGTACCAAGAGTGGTACATAACATCTTACTACTGTGTAGGGGAGACCGGGGCACGTTGGACCTCGGGGCACGTTGGACCTCGGGGCACGTTGGACCTCGGGGCACGTTGGACCTCGGGGCACGTTGGACCTCGGGGCACGTTGGACCTCGGGGCACGTTGGACCTCGGGGCACGTTGGACCTCGGGGCACGTTGGACCTCGGGGCACGTTGGACCTCGGGGCACGTTGGACCATTGCCAATATTTTTTTTATAAAACATGCAGTTTTCCAAATCGCGATGAAGAGACCTTTAGTGGTATGCCTTTTAGCCAAAAAAATTTCATGAGCATTGAATGAAAAGTGTTAGTTCAATTACAGGTTTCCTGATTTTCGGCATAAACAGTAACTTTTTCAAGTCTCGATGGCTAGGTTACCCTTCTTAAAATATGGGGGATCTAGTCGGACAAGTCTCATAAATTGAAACTATCACCACTTAAGTAAAGTTTGATATAAGTTTCCCAAGTTCACATTCAACCTTGTCAGCGAGACATGCACATTTTCATAAGAGGTTGGGATGGGGCAGGTTGGACCAGCATGGCCGGGGCACGTTGGACCATTATAAACTGGATTGACTGACAAAAACTTATCGGAAAAATGCCAGCTGTGTAATTTTTAACATTAATAGAGCACCTATGTCATTCATGTACAATATGAGGGTAAAATCAATTCAGTTGGCTAATCTGCCAGCCCTTCTAGCTGAAAAAAGACTTATTAAAATTATCTGGGTAAATATTCCAATATAATCATTCTGCAATGACACACAAGTGTGTGTTGTAATCTGTGAGAATAAAATGTGGTGTTTGCTAATTTTTTCCAACTTTCCTAGACTTTTATCCAACGTGCCCCACATGGCGGTCCAACGTGCCCCAGGTCCGGGGCACGTTGGACCACAAAAAATTTTTTTTTCAAACTCAATGTCTCATTTTTCTCCACAACTATAGAAGGTAGATCAACTTGGTGTGGCATAAGGGTAGTGTATATGTTCAGAATTCAGTCAGTAAAAAGATTTTTCAAATATTTAGAGACATTTTTGATTGATAGCCAAAAAATAAAAAAGCGGTCCAACGTGCCTCGGTCTGCCCTACTGCACCCTGCTGTTCCAATAAAATCAAGTAGTGCTGGATGTCAAGGCCTATCAGTCTATCATCCATCCTACCCCAACCCTTCTCAACAGCCCTCCTGGCAGGATTCACCCTTGTGCCGACGTAGTCTAATGCCCAGTGCACACTGCTATTATTTCTGCGATGGCATCGTATGCTATAGACTGGCGGGATTTCTGAAATATGTGAAAGGTACGAGCATTTTGGGGTAAAAGTTGGGAACCCAGCTTTTTAGCATGTTTTGGGTATGCTGAATCCGAAAAAACCGGTTCCCAAGCAATATTCCGAGTCCTTCACCTCCTAATTTGCATAACAAAATGGCCGCCACATTATCGATTTTTGATCGTTTCAAAACCATAACCTTTCATATCTTACTGTTAAGGAAAGCAAAAAAGGCAAACCAAGTGGCTCAATCCATGTTTTGAAGAACAGGGAATAACACACACAATTTTTAAATCAATTATATAAGTTTGATGGTCATTAATATGCTAATTAGTAGCCGCCATTATGCGAGAATGCCTTTTCTTCAATAACTCCCTTACTATTCAAGCAAATTAAACAAATTAAAGTTCTATACCAATGTTTTAAGGGTCAAGGAAGATTATGAAGCCATATATTAAGTCATACCACTCATCCAATATTAATCATGCAAGAATAGTGGTCATTAGTATGCTAATCAGTGATGAAACATTACAGAAAAGAACAATCTTCTTCGTATCTTCTCTGCCAATCCAGCATACTCTACAAATTAAAGTTCTATACCAATGTTTTAAAAGTCAATGAAGATAATAAACTTATATATATATATAAAATATAAATTATATATATATATATGTATATAAGTCATAACATTCATCAAATATTAATTATTGAAAATAATAGTCATTAGTATGCTAATTAGTGATGCCATATTTCAGAAAAGAACAGTCTTTTTTGTATCTTCCATGCTTTACCAACTAATGTTCTATTATACCAACTTTTTATGGGTTAATGAAGATGATGAACTAATTCATAAAGTGATAACACTCATCAAATATTAATTATGGAAAAATAATAGTCATTAACATGCTAATTACATTAGCAACAAACTATTGCAAAGAAAAATGTGTTTTTTCATATCCTCTCTGCTAATCCAGCATACTTTGCAATTAAAAGTTCAGCACCAAAGCTTAAAGAGTCAAAGGATGATGAATTTATGTATAAAGTCATGGCATTCATCAAATATTTATTATGCAAGAATAATCATCATTAGTATATATATATACTAATTAGCAATGCCTTATTACAGACAAAATATGTTTTTCTTATAGTGTCTTCCTTATTCATCCAACACATTTTACAAAGAAAACTTCCAAACCACTGTTTTAAGGGTCAATGAACTCATTCATCAAGTCATACAAAATATATTGATAAAGCAACAATAATAACAGTTATTTGCATGATAAGTAGCGATGCCATATTTGCATAAAACGTGTTTATTCCGAATTTTCAGGAACTCAATGCATGGTAGCACATACCTTGCCTTGAAATTCTGCAAAGGTTACACCATTACATCCTGACTGGGTGTGTCAAGATGACATCATATGCATTACTGGATGATCCCTCAATGTCATCTTGCTACTCCCAATACGCAAAAAAATATTCTGAGGCAATCATGTCACTCCTACTAGAATGAAACTGCTACTTTCCCTTTACGACCAGTAAAGCCTACACGAAGAGCAGATAGAGTAATTATTCTTTTAATTAAAAAAAATTGGTAAAATGATGTGTGCATGGAACATTGGTAGTAAGAGAGAAAGGTAGGGATGGTCTGGAAAAATTTGCGATATTCTAAAAGGACCAATTGACGGATGGAGGTCTTGACGAGACAATTGAGTGACAAGGGAGAGGAAGGAAGGAGGAGGCAATTATATAAGCTTGAGTGGGGCAGAGAGTGATGGAAGAATCAATCTAGAGGAGGAGGCAAGAGCTTGGGGAGGCAGATAAAAGAGGGGAGAGCCAACAGGTAGAAGGAAATCCAGGGAGGAGGAAACCAATATCAGCAATGAGCTAAGAAGTGGACAGTGAGGGGGGAAACAGATGAGCTATTGAATAAGGAGGCAGGACTGAGGCCAGGAGTTAGGCAGGAGGCAGAGGAGAATGCAGATATGGTGGAGGCAAAGAAAGAAAAGTAGAGAGGTAGGAATCAATTTTATGAGGCAAGAGCTGTTGGAATGGGGCAATAGCTTGGGAGCGGGCTGCATGGAAAAAGACATAGCTCTGAGAGAGGAGAGAAGAGCTGTTGCGGAGGCAATAGTTAGGAGGAGGCAGTCAGGTAGGAGACAGGAGCAATCAGGCAGGAGGGGAGAGCTAGGAAAGAGGCAGAAAGGGAGAATATGGAGATAGAGGTCACTGGAAAGAATGGAGAATGCAATGAAGGGCGCAAGAGCTAGAGATGATGGTTCAGACCCCACTATAAAGACATATTATGAAGTCACCACAGTAATGATTTGCATGATTTTCATTTAATATGTGTATGGTGTGCAAATTTCACTAATTGGACACCACATAAAATGATAATGTAACATATATATACAGTGATTCCTTGTCTTTTATGGGGGAATTATCGCTTCAGGGTGCTTAGAAGGCATCTCGGGCCATCACAAGAAACTGCTGAATTCTGGGAGCTCCTACCTAATTTTACCTCCCCCAAACCAGAATTCTAGCTACAACCCTGATCTTCCCTGCTAATCCAGCAAACTTAACAAACACATTTAGGTCAGATATCACTGATATTATTATGTTGTGAATGAGTTCATGATTTACATTGACCCTTGAAGTATTGCAGCATAATAAGGAAAGATATAAGAATAAGCCTCATTTTTTCAGTCATATGAGACTACTAATATACTGCTGACTACAGGTCTTACATAATTATCATAATTAACCCTTAAAAAATTTGGTTCCAGCACATAACTTCATTTTGTAAAGTTTGCAGGATTAGCAGCTTCGTCAAAACGAAAAATATTCTTATCTGAAATATGTCATCACTAATTAGCATACTAATGACTATTATTTTTCCATAAATAATATTTGATGAGTTTTCATTATGTTCATTGACTCTTAAACATTGATATAGAACTTTACTTTGTAAAGTTTGCTGGATAAACAGAGAAGATATTAAGAAGATTGTTATTTTTCTATACTATTTCGTTGCTAATTAGCACGCTAATGACCATCATTGTTGCATAATTAATATTGGTTGAGTGTTATGACTTAATAGATGGTTTCATCATTGTCCTTGACCCTTAAAACATTGGTATAGAACTTTAATTTGTTTAATTTGCTAGATTAGTAAGGAAGTTATTGAAGAAAAGGCATTCTCGTATAATGGCGGCTACTAATTAGCATATTAATGACCATCAAACTTATATAATTGATTTAAAAATGGTGTGTGTTTTTCCCTGGTCTTCATAACATGGATTGAGCCACTTGGTTTGCCTTTTTTGCTTTCCTAAACAGTAAGATATGGAAGGTTATGGTTTTGAAACGATCAAAAATTGCTAATTTGGCGGCCATTTTGTTATGCAAATTAGGAGGTGAAGGACGCGGAATATCGCTTGGGAACCGGTTTTTTCGGATTCAGCATACCTGAAATATGCTAAAAAGATGGGTTCCCGACTTTTACCCCAAAATGCTCGTACCTCTTTAAATAAAGCCTTTTTTTTTAAATCCCGCCAGTCTACTAGGCGAGACCTGAAAAAACCTGAAAAAAGCATGATTTTCCAAAAATGAGACTTAGAATCAATATTTTTCGACCATTCAAAGACCATGGGGGAGGGTTTTTGGAGGGCACTTCAGAACAGGCGTCCATTTTGCTGTAACATATATTGTTTGGCCACTATGAGGAGCTAAAATCTCGAAATTTAGGCGTTTTTGAGTCATTTTCGTCATATTCAGCTGATATTGGACATTACATTGTGCAGAGATGAAGAGTGGAAAATGCTAAATTATGGCGGTTATGAACTGCCCTCCCAAAACCCTCCCCCATAGTTTTTGAATGGTCGAAAAATATTGATTCTAAGTCTCATTTTTGGAAAATCATGCTTTTTTGCAGGTTTTTTCAGGTCTCGCCAATGGGGATTTACATGATAAACTTCAAGTGAAATGTGCCGCCTCTAAATATTAATAGAATGAGCTGAAATTTAACACACATGATCTCATATGCCAACCTCACTTGCAAAAAAAAGTCAGGTTTGATCCGAAAACTTTGGGGCGCCAGTCCCACCCTAGTGTGCATAGGGCATAACCGGGTAACCACTGTGATGATTGGGTAACCAATAGTCGTTGAGGGATACAGAGGGTAAAGCTGGGGGTAGTTGAGTTGAGCTGAGTTTAGTTGAGTGAGGGACTAGTTGATGGTATTTGAGGCCAGGTGAGGGAATTTAAGGTAAGATGAGGGAATTTGAGGCTACGTGAGGATAAGAGGGGTTTACTGGTTTAGGTTAGGGAATTTGTGGATTGGTGAGTGTGTGGCAGTGTAGGCCTATCCTACAATGAGGTCTCTTAATTTTTTCTAACATACAGGGCATAATATGAGAAAATTTAATTTTAAAAATTACTCATTTTGCCTCACATGAACTATGAGTAATTTTTGGCAAGTCCCAGCATTCATGCAGGTTGCTACTGAATGAAAATATATTATGATCTGTGATTATGAAAAGAGAGAGTCAGTTCATATGAATTTTTTTTATTTGTGACAAGCTCTGGTTTGGATTTTTTTTAAAATAAAAAATGAATAAACTCTACCTGGTCATTCTTAAAATGAATATTTCTGGTGGGGTTTTTATTAACGGGGTGTTGCTTGATTTAGAAATGAAAATTTCGAGATATGGGATGCTTGAAAAATAAATAATTAATGTCGCTGGTACCACAAAATAAAATATAATTTCCCATTGAGGAAAAATTCCCAGGCCCTCCCCCCCTGAAAATCTGGATGTTCAGCTCAATTCCAATCAATGCCCACCTCCCATTGTAAGGAATTTGTTGTTTGTCATTGTTCTGTGACTGAAACAAAACTGAGGCAGAAGTGGTCAAATACAAAAGAAGAATTGAAGGTGTGAAGTGCACTGGCGGTTGATAACACCTAAAGCTGTGAATCTGTGTCTTGACCATATGGTCAATCGTGAATAAACTTCATTGTCACCAAACTCAAGGATCAGTCATCTCAAACTGATTTGGTGTCAAAAAGTGATTAGGCCAATGAAAACAGAACATATGTTTCTTATGAGATGGCATGACAAATCAGTATTATAGGCCTTTGTGTATTATATTCACATGTCTCTCTAATTTAACAGTCACCAACGATTTTTTCAAGAAAGATATGTCACATCATGAGATATAAAGTTTGCAAACCAAGAACACACACTTACCTAGAAAATATATTTGTTGAAGTAACTGTTGCAAATATACTAGCCATACACACAGTGTCCTTGAACAAAGTTTAGGGTTAAAAAAAATGTACAAAGAATCCAGCAACACAGCGTTGTAGTATGTTGTGTCAGCTTCGATTTGATGTAAAGATCAAAAAAATCTGTTGGGAAAATTTTGAGAAAATTGAATTTTAAAATTTGTAGTTTTTCACACCCTTTCTGCATGCAAAATATCAGTTTTAGACCTATCAAATAGCATTGCAGTGTTATCAAAGCACCACAGCTGATCTAGTTATACATTAGGTTACTGAATCAGTTGAAAAAAAAATTTTAAAAAGCATTTTATTTCTAATTTTCACACCATTTCCAATATTTAGAGGTGTTGCAAACTTGCCGAATCATAAAATGTGCCAAATCAAATATAAACAAGGTAATTTTGGCTTTATTATTTCTTTAACTTGAGAAAAGTGGCAAATGAACCACCAGGGTGAGAGAAAATGCCTAGTTTAAATTCATTTGTGATATAAATCGAGATTTTCAGCCATTCACTAGTTAATGTTTTTCAAGTGGGACTAAAAAAAAAGCCTGTAAAGTTATAGGACAACAAATAGTGGACAAATGTAGGAATACCTACTGTAGGCATCACAAAAGTGTGCATCTTCAACACAGCTTTGCATGCAAGTTGTATTTGACATCCGAGGAAATAATATATTTTGATAGAAAAATGTTTTAAATCAATAAAAAAAAGACATCTATGTAAGTGGCCTAATGGCCTAGATGATCAATTCCAGGTTCTATTACAATATTTCTGACAATATTGAAATGAAGGTAGCAATTTATGGTATTCTGAAAAATTGTATGGGCTTCGTTTATCTGTTTTTAATTGTTTAAAAGATCATTTCATGGAATCTAGTAGTTACGTACTTCATTTGTTCAGTTATAGCATGCCTCTTTGCAATCAACATAGTATTAAATTAATATTAAACAGATTCTCTCCCATGGTCACACAATTAATATTGTTTATCTGTGCACGCTATAACTGAACAATTAGATTTTGGAAGTAAGCAACCACTAGATTCCATGAAATAATCTTAAAAATTGGCAAAAACAGGTAAACAAAGCAATTAAAATACTTCAAAAGACCATTAAAATTGATATCTACATTTCAATACGGTCAGAAACATTTTAATAAAACTAGGAATTGAAAATCTAGGCCATTAGACCACTTGCATAGATGTTTTTTTGTTGATTTGAAACATTTTTCTATCAAAATATATTATTTCCTCGGATGTCAAATACAACTTACATGCAAAGCTGTGTTGAAGATGCACACTTTTGTGATGCCTACAGTAGGTATTCCTACATTTGTCCACTATTTGTTGTCCGATAACTTTACTGACGTTTTTGTGAGTCCCACTTAAAAAACATTAACTAGTGAAAGGCTAAAAATCTCAATTTATATCACTAATGAATTTAAACTAGGCATTTTCTCTCACCTTGGTGGTTCATTTGCCACTTTTCTCAAGTTAAACAAATAATAAAGCCAAAATTACCTTGTTTATACTTGATTTGGCACATTTTATGATTCGGCAAGTTTGCAACACCTCTAAATATTGGAAATGATGTGAAAATTAGAAATAAAATGCTTTTTAACATTTTTTTTCAACTGAGTCAGTAACCTAATGTATAACTAGATCAGCTGTGGTGCTTTGATAACACTGCAATGCTATTTGATAGATCTAAAACTGATATTTTTGAAGCAGAAAGGGTGTGAAAAACTTCAAATTTTAAATTTCGATTTTCTCAAAATTTTCCCAACAGATTTTTTTGATCTTTACATCAAATCGAAGCTGAGACCACATACTACAACGCTGTGTTGACGGATTCTTTGTACATTTTTTTTAACCCTAAACTTCGTTCAAGGACACTGTGTACAGAATTAAGCACACGATTTAAAAGTATTTCATGTATGAAACTATGTTTTTATAGCATTTGTCTATGATAGTCATGACACCAAATAGAGGCAATTCTTCTGTGCTGAGTTGTACAAAACCTCCGCACTTGTTGTTGGTCTTAGCACAGGGGTACTTTCGAAGGGCAGGAAATTCGGACATGGGTGCAATCTATGCATCCTATAACCCCCCCGGAAATCGGGCGATTTCGGAAAATTCCAATTTAGCCTCCCGTGTGACTGGTCCACTGGGCATACGTACATATATATGGGTTTTAATGAAGCGATTGCATGACTAACACGCTTCACAATCCCTGAAACTGGGGCGACACTAATACAACTCAACGACTTGTTGGAAACTGCCGGTAGCAAAAAACCGCAGGCATGTCAGCCTTTCTGGGTACATCAGATTTTGAGGACCCTTAACATTAGATATTCAAAGGGATTCAACCATTATTGTAGTTTCATTGTGCAAAAATGCATGACCAGCTGATTTGTATTAATTTATTGTTTGAGGGGAGGGGGCGAAAGAAAAATGCATTTCTGTCACCAACACTGGACAGACAACTAATTAATTTTCTTTTTTATAAATTTCCAAGCCCACCCCTCTTTTTCTCTTACCTTGTCATTTGGCCATGTTTGGGAACTTCAGAGATTAATTGTGTTTGTAGCAGTTGAGTTGTTTAAATACTATGTGCAAACTTTCACTCAGTAAATGTTCCTTGATCCTGCTCCGCTTGAGTGATTGGCTTAGCCAGACCAGGTCTTAGCTAAGACCTGGCATAACTCTTAATACCATGTTGGTGAAAACGGGCCTAACAGCCCAAAAATTAGTACAGCAACTCGTATTTCTTTTTTGAGGACTATTTGAAAATGTGAGTTTTGCAGATTTGAAAATGTAACAGACATAATCATTATGGTTTGGGTCCTTAGAATAGAGCTTTTTTAATAAAATTGTCAGACAATTTCACTATGTTGTCTGAGAATTGCCACAATTTCTTTCGATGTAAAATTCACAGTTTAACAAAAAAATTTGCGGCAGTGAAGACCACATTCTTTAAATCACATTAACATGAATAGTATGCAATTTTAAGATAAAAAACTAAATGCATCAAAGCACGAAATGTTCCAGATTATGGAGTCCAGACATGGACTGAAGAGGTATTCCAGTAAAGAAAGGTTCCCGGTCAATAGTTCCAAGTAAAGTTTTTCATTTCTGAATCGAAGCATCATTCTAAAAATTTCCCACAGGGTTGATTGATTGATAGATTGATTGATTGATTTATTTGCTCATTATAAAAATTTAGTACAGAAATATAAAATAGAACCGAAATATACAGACATATCTGGAGCAAGGAGTAGTCTAGGACTCAAATTGTTCCATCAGTTTTGGCACTATTATTTAAATCTTTCTGGGTAAAAATTTTATTAGCCAAGAAAAAGGAGCATAAAACAAGTGTTACGTTTCTGGAAATATATGAATGTCATGATTGTAATGTGGTTTTAACCCTAAACATAACATAAACCCTATTGAGCAATGATGAAAGAGACCGCTTAAGAGCTATAGATTAACTTGAAAACCGATATATGGCTAAATGATGCAAATACAGTAACAATGACAAAAAATATAAGGGAAAATCAACAACTTCAACAATAACTGTCTTATGGTGTATGTTCACCATTGGCAGCAATAAAAGCAGTGAGTCTGTTTGTTGTTTTTTTTCAAGTAAATCTCTTGCTCTTGTGAGGTCTGTGCCGTCATTGTACAGATAGGTTTATACAATTTTGAGGTTTAAAATAGCATTTCAATTCTCAGACTGATACTGCCAGAAGTAACACTTGTTTTCTGCCTAATGCCACAATTGATGGAACTATCGGAGTCCTACTGTGCGAAATTTTTTATATAATTTTCAGAATGACCCTTCAGCCCCGTTCACACCTTTGGAATTGACAGTGGTCTGCGTCAGGCAAAGTGGCCTGTCACAGACTGTACACTGCCTGACACAGGTAGTACGTGGACAGCTGTCAATTAGAGAGGCAGCATTACGCAAAGGAGACGCTGTCTAATGAAGTGTGACATGGGCTATCACAGAGTGGACGTGGGGTCCAAAAAAAAAATTGGGCTGGTCGAAATTCTCTTGGCCACAGGTCTACGTCAAAAAAATCACACACTGGACACACATGCATCGCACACTGACCACAATGTACACGTGCGTCTGACGTACGTACAGTCTGACACTTTGAAGAGCATTGTTTTGTCACCAAGGAAACGTGAATGAGACGGCCGTACACTTTGCGTACTGCCTGTGTTGGTATCAAGTCAACTAGTAACCATGCCAACTGGTAACCAAACCAACTGGTAACCAACCAACTAGTAACCAACCAACTGGTAACCAAAAACCCTACCAACTGGTAACCATCCTTTTTTTGTGGGTTACCAAGTCGTAACCATGCATTTAAATTAATTTCATGACCATACCAACTGGTAACCACCAAATTCATGCCAACTACCAAGTCGTAACCAAAACTAAATATGATTTTAAGCCAAGAAATCTCTGTAAATTTTTTTAATAAATGATAACATGTGTTTATTCAGGGATATTTTATCCAAATATAAATTGTATAATTTTAAATATTTAGAATTACAATGATAAAATAGCTGAAATACTGGTAATTATGATTTGGTTACGAGTTGGTTCATTCTGATTTTCCCTGGTTACAAGTGGGCAAGAGTCACTGGTTACGAGTTGGTATACAACTTTCAATTTTTGGTTACTACTTGGCCATGTCCTATTGATTACAAAATGCCATGGTTACTACTTGGTTGGGAAAAATCAAAAATGGTTACCAGTTGGTTTGGTTACCACTTGGCATGGTTACTAGTTGACCTGTATTCCCTGTGTTTAGTCCACGTGCACTCCGTGTGTTGCTGGGCAATTTGCCATCTTGTTGGCGTCACCTTCCCGCCCTGTATACGTCGTCATAGTGATTCTCTGTGTTTTATGACCACAGAGAGGCTGAAGGGAAGTCAGTGCTTTTTGTGACAAATTCACCTGTCGTCACCTAGAGTCAGGGCATCGCACATTGAACACCAAGTGGATCCATGCAGTCATGGTTGAATGCACAGGGCCATAAACAATTTCTCTCATGCCCTGACGTATACTGGTCACAATTACAAATCTCCAAGGTGTGAACGGGGCTTTCAATTCAGAAATGAAAAACTTTACGTGGAACTATTGACTTTTTACCAGAACTTTTTTACCAGAACATCTGTTAAGTCAATGTCCAGACTCAATAATCGGGAACATCTCACACTTTGATGAATTTAGTTTTTTTATCTTAAAAAATTGCATACCGGTCATGTTAATGTGATTTTAAGAATATGGTCTTTATCGCCACTAAATTGTGTTAAATTGTGAATTTTGTTGGAAAAATTGCGGCAATTCTCGGACAACATAGTGAAATTGCCTGAAACTTTTATTAAAAAAGCTCAATTCTAAGGACCAAAACCATAATGATTTTGGTTGCTACATTTTCAAATTTGCAAAACTCAAATTTTCAAATTGTCCTATAAAATTCATAAATAGAGTTGCTGTACTAATTTTTCGGCTTTTATAGTCAATTTGGGCATTCTTTAGAATGGCGCCATTATTTTCAGCATAACTTGTTGGTAATGCCACTTTTTATTGCAAAAACCGAAATGTGATAAACAAGCCCAAAGGTACACAGGATATGGTCACAGCTAAATAATTTTTTGGCAATGAGACAATTGTCGATCTTAGGATCAACATTGTATACGTATAATTAGCTTAGTCAATTTTTTTTTTTTTCACAAAATTTTAAGCCAAAATCGAGTGTTGCGTTTCTTTTGCCGTTGAGTGTATATATGTAATTCATCAAATTGACATACTAGGTGGTTAGCATTGCCTACAGTTAAATTTCATGAAGGAACTATATATATCCGAGTGTAAACATCCATGTTATCAATTTAAGCATGTCACCAAACCTGGTTATTTATGTAATTCCTGTTGACATTATATCTATTGGGCATATGCAATTTCTACTTGTTTTTTTTTTACGGAATGCTTTTTATACATTTTTTTGTGGTTGTGGTCTATGATATTCATATTAAATAGATGTGTACCATTTATTCCCCCTTTGAAATAACTAAAATGAAATGATATATACAGGTCTGACTTACATTAATACAGTGTGATTAATAGTGAGAAAGTGGTGCTTGTGATATATATATCCATGATATATATGCAGATTGTTCAATGAGCATGGCGGCTCTTAGAAGTTTACTCTAGCGTGCATATCACTTTCTGTATAGAGGGGTGCTTTATGAATTTTTGGCTATTTAAAAGAGCAAAAATGACAAAAGAAATGGTTTAGCATAAAGTGTTATTTCAGCCATGAGTATAGGCTGAGACGTTTTTCTTCTTTTACCTTTTTTTTGCTAATGCTCATAATGAAATCATGGTGTGTACATACACTGCATTGTGTTTTACAAGCTGCATTTGCTGTTATATGGGACAAGCCGCCAACATACATGACATCATTGCAGAATAAAGCAAACAGAGCCCCACATTCTCAATTAGATCATGGGTAAAACATGACTTACACATTTTATTTCCTTCAGAACTACACAACATGGCATTCCAGTACAATGTTTGCTTATTATGATACATGTATCAGGGCTTGCCTTTGATCCAGCTTGTGGCACCAAGTACCCAATATGGATAATGTGGACAAATATCTAAAAACCAAACAAAAAACAAAAAAAACGGTGATCAAACAATGACATTATCATGGATTACTTCCATCTTGTTACTTCTTGGTATATAAGACCTTCAAGAACAGAATGAATGCATTTTCTGATAAATTAGTCATTTTGGAATTCTAAGTCATTTTGTTCTCCATATGCACCAAAATGTGGAATGCTCAAGTTTTCAAAGTTTGGATAACAGTTTTAACAATTCAGGGTGTCATCTACGTAACTACCTCACAGGAGGGTATGTCGAATGATGTCATCAGAGCAAATTTCGGTCTAAAACGTCATAAGCGCTCGGATGATGCCGCTGCTTTTGGTCTGACATCCCAAGAAGTTTATGACATTGTTAATGTTCACAATACCCTTCGTCGTCTGATCAATGCGTCTGATATGGAATTCATGGTAAGTGCATTTTTGACAGTTTGTTTTGTATAGTCTCAGATGAGGGTAGGCCTATATGACTAAAGGCTTCTAGAGAGACCGTTTGTCTGTACCCACAGATTCATACCCTTTCCTTCTATATTCCAGCATCTGTTGTACACAGGCCCTTGCTATCAGTCCAAGTTATCAGTCCATGCCATTATTGCCATAATATGGTTCATTCTGCATGATGTTCCCTCATCCCTTGTGTGGTGACATGTGCAGATTTACTCATCCAGTATTAAATTAATCTGGACGCCAACCTTTCTGGGACAAGTTATACTTGTGAATGTAGGTGTTTTCATTTTCATAATTATTTACTAGGAAAATTACGATTATGAGGTAAAAATATAACCTAGGAACAGCTGTATTTAAGGAAATTAATCAAAAGAATCGAAATTATGCCCTTCAGGGATTTAACTTGCTTGGTGTAAATTTAGTGTTGAACAATTGTTTTTCTGCTATCCACCATAAAATTGTATTTTTGGTCAAAGTGGATTTTATTTAATTACACCGACTGAAGTGTAATATAGTGTATACACATGGAATTAATACTTATGGATAGGCCTACTGTGTGATAAACTAATATAAAAGTTGACATTTCATTGTTGGGGATCCAATTTGCAATATCAAACGTTATGTATTGAAATACTTGGACCTGCCACAATTCTTCCATATAACCAACAACTCTGGAAGCAATAAATCACAGTACTGTGAAGCAAAGCCACTTCTATGTCTTCTTGTCTCGCCTTTCTCCTTGTGTACAGTGTGTGCACCCCATGCAGAGCAATATCTGAAGTATCAGTTTTGATAAAATGTCTTTTTTGTGCCACATATAATGTTACATAGCTTACTGAAAAGTCTTATTACTCCTGTTAGAAAATAGGAATGCCTGTAGTAAAATTTTGATTTGGTTTATGTTTAATTCAAATATTACACTTAAAATACTATTTAAATTGAGATTCTAAATTTATACGTGCATTTAATTTATGAATGAAATGTGGTTATAAATATAGGCATTGACATGTTTTTCCCAACAAAAATGGCACATAATTTTTACTCATTGAATGATTAATTGTAGAGGATTTCTAAAAAAAGATTGACTTTGGTTTGAACTTGGATAGGGAAATTATTGATATTTCTTTGATCAGGGAGGACTCTACAGGACTTAAAATGCAAATAAACACGAGAGGAGAGCCATACAAATCATTGAAATATGAAAAATCAAACAAACAGTACATTGAATGTTATGAAGTGGAAGACGTCTTGGCAAAGTGCAGAGTGATTGAGTCTCTGTTTGGATATACAGCTGGAGGTTAGCTGGAGCATGAGAATGCAAATAATTTGGAAATCTGATTCTGCTTTTTGTCATTTTTCAAAGAATCCATGAGTCCTTTTTATTTAATATTTATATTAATTTGATAGATTAAAAAGAGCCATGTAAAAAAATCACATAAACCTAAAGGACTGAAGAACGCAAGCCCATTCTATAGTCAGTCTCTCGTCAGTATTTGCACAAAAAGACCCTGGTCAGTTCTTTTGTGTTGCTCCTTATAGCCCCTCTGTGATTCAATTGTAAAATCATGCAAAATCATGAATAATTTACCATGAAGGACCTTTCAAAAAACATAATATATTTACATTTAATTTTATGCTGTATGTACTGCTTCAAGTAAAAAAGTGGCTGCTGACAAGGTGTGCAATGGTTGGATGATCAATTTATGAAATTGTATACCCACTTGAAATCAAAAGACTCTTTGATTTAACTAGATTTTAGTGCCTGCAATCAGTTGAATTTGTGTAACTTTGTTAATCATTAATTTGAATAATCAAACAATGATCAATTTGACTGATTTAAAATGTAACTAGAAATAGTGCCACCTTACAAGAAACAAAGCAAAAATGTAGAGTTATAGGAAAATCGAGATCAGAACCTGTATAGAATGCAACCAAAGTGAATATAAAATACTGGGGTCGGTCTGTAGTATAACAAATAAAAATAAAAACAACAACAAAAACAAAAGAAACAGAATAGATATATAGAGTCAAATGCCATTTACACAGGGAAAAACACAAAATTTAAAAAACACAACAAAAACTATTAAAAACAAGAATCCGTGGATTCAAAGCTAGCCATTTGGTTTTATATTAAAGGGGCAGTGATTAACATGGAATGGGTTGATAGCAATTTTGACCTAATCTATAGTATATCCATACTGAAGACATGTAAATAACAATTTGAAGAATGTAAATAATATGAAATCCTCGAAATAAAAGGCAACTAGGAAGCTTCTTGTAAATTGGAGGGGAAAGAATAGAATACAATGAAATAAGACAGATAGATAAATAGCTAGTAAGATAGATAGGCGGATGGACTTGAAAGAGGGAGCTTCCGTCTGAATAGGAAGGAATATGCATGACAGATAGGAAGAACAGGCAGAGATTATAAGTTGAGATGATGTGTACTCCATCATTTTAATGCAAGTGAAGTACAATTAAAGGAATAAACCCATTTCACTGAGTGGCCTGAACATTGGCCCCAAACAACTTTTTGTTAAAACAGTGATTCTTAACTTGCTTTCCACATGAAGCAGACATAGCACTTTAATTGCAGAAACACAACTTTCAAAATTTAACCTAAAGGAGTGACCAAGTTGTGAAGCCTTAAAGTTACATTGAAATTCACTAAACATACTCCAGGTTGTCTCTTGGCTGGACCAATCAGAGGCACGGTCAGGAAATCTATCAGCCAATGGGATTGAAAGATTGAAGCACTACTTTTCCCCGGGTGTTGACTGATATAATTTTCATGAAGCTAAAACTATGGGGCCCTTCTTTTTAAAACAAATCAATTGTTGATGTGGTAAAATAGGAAACAAAATGCATGAACGCCGAAAATCTCACACAATCAAAACAAACATTTTAGATGGAAAAGAAAGTTGTACAATTAAAGTTTTATACCAGGCCAAATTTGGGGAAATTTAAATCAAAATGATTTTAATAACTTTTATGTTTTCATCAATAAAGTCATGGCACTAAATGATTATGTTCACTGTTACGTTCTAAAAATAACATGCAAGCACTTCAAGAGGTGCTTGTAGATAGAATATCTAGCTATTTCCTATTTGCACATCTGATTTTCTGTAAGGATCTATCTATCTATCTATCTGCCTATCTATCCATAGCCCATTGGTGGTCAATTGCATTTCAAGTTCACACCTTGACCCTATTGACACAGGAAATCCAATGTATTGTATTGTATCTAATTACACTCCTGAAAGGTAATTGGGCAATATTACTGTTGGACCTGTCAGGGAATGAACTCAAGGTACTGCTAGCCTTATCCACCAGAGGGCCATTCTCAATACACACAGTGGACAGTGCTGCCACCTGGTCTGTTCTTGGTTCACATGTTTATTGTTTACAGTGTTTACTGTTTACATGGTTTATGGTTTTCAGAATCCCATACACTCATCACCCATTCCAATAGCTACGCCTATGGCTAGCTAAAAACAGGAACAGATGGTCCGAGCCCATATGGAACCTAAAATGGAGGTGGGTTGTATCCAACATTCTATGTTGGGGCAACTGAAAGACCCTGGACATCTCTGAATAAATAGAGTATGTGCCAGACTCCCAGCCTTATCATCTCATACATCATACAGTGTACGGTGATCACCAACACAGTAGATTGAACATAAACAGTTCAACAAAAAAAAGTCCCCCTTTACGAAAACGTGAATATCTCAAAGACCTCTTCTCCGATTTTGGTGAAAGTTGGCCAGTTTGTAGGTCTGCATATTGACAGTCTGCGTGTGTATTTGTAGCTTTATTGCTAAATTTTTGTCTGCGCCAGCAGACCCCGAGTGCACGTACCCCTCTTTTCAAAAATCCTAAGTTTTGGTTTTTCCAAAAAAAAATTTACCGAAAGGTGTTTAAACTCCACTTAAATTACTTGTTATTGCATCCAAGGAACCTAAACTGTAAAACTGTTACAAAAGAAGTCCTTAGTTATCTTCTAAACACGATTGAGAAACAAATTTTATCCAGAAACATGATGAGGTTTATCAAGCTGGCGGCTCCCTCGCATGGTGAAATTGTTCATATCCATTGGAAAAGCCATGGATTTTTGAAAACAGGGGTAGGCTCACTCGAAGGCTGCTGGCTCAGTGAGGAATAATGCCACTGAGCTATAAATACACACTTGTAAAGTCGATATATGGGGCTATAACTTAGCCAACTGTCATAAATATCAGCGAAGGAATCTTTGTGATATTCAAGTTTATCCAAAGGGGGACTTATTTTTGTTGAACTGTTTAGTATACAAGTGCAGCCCCCTCAAAAATGAGGTTGAGCTATCCGGCGATTCGGGGTATCCATAACAACATGAGAAGAAGATCCTCCACGAGGACGATGTTTCAAGTTTCAACACAACATTAAGGGCACATCAACCAATTGACTTGATACACACTTTTCCGTTTCAGGTCTGGAATGACGCCCTGGCCCACATGGCCATTGAATGGGCCGAGGGCTGCAAATGGGGCCATGGACAGCCCCCAATGCACGATGATGTGGACTTCGTTCAGCTGGGTCAGAATCTTTACTACAACACAGGTGTCAGGAATGCGACTCATGCCATCACGAGATGGTACTATGCAGAAGAAGACTTCTACAACCACGAGACCGGGGCTTGCTCAGGAATGTGCGGCCATTACACGCAGGTAAAATATCAACGAAACTTATTCACTCAATAAGTTCAGAAGTTACATACATTGCGTTACAGTGCATTGCAATGTACCTTCAACTAACTTAGAGAGTAGTGCTGCTTCGCAACAACCCGAGTTGATTATGAAACTGAAATGAGTCGTTTATCCCCGGGCGTTTGTCCCATCTCCTTTTGTCGAAAGATAAAAAAAGGCTTGCTTCATTTTTTTCCAGCTCATCTGGGCCGAAAGCAGAGAAGTAGGGTGTGCGTATGGATTTTGTGAGGCAATGACCGATATGGCCTCTGGAAAGGTCATAAATAATGCCTGGTATTTTGCATGCAACTATGGTCCTGCGTAAGTCGAATATATATATGTTTTTATTCTAAATTTTTACGGGAAATCTTTTATTGGACTTCTCCTTACTAAATAATGACAGAGACTTCTTTACTCCCAATATTCTCTGTATAAGTTACTTGCTCATAATACTATCTGATCTGATTTTATTGTCATCATGCAGTGGAAATGTGAAGGATAAACGCCCTTATACCCAGGGACCCAGCTGTAGTGCTTGCCCTAGTGGCCAATACTGGTGTGACACAACTTCTCCTAGAGGGCTCTGTAGGCGTGAGTATATTTCCCGCTTCTTTTCAAATGTGAAAAATTACCATTGGTTTGCTTTTATCTTTCTGCATATTGGAGATTTGCTTTATATTTATATGTGAACAATCACTGTTTGTGTTGCAGGTGACTGTGATAAATCAAAAAGCAACTGTGGTAAATATCAAGCATCTTTATTTTCATTAACATCACATTCACAATCTATCTATTTTCACATTTAGTCCAGGAGATTTATGAAATGACCCAAAACAAATTGCAATAGTAATGTGCCATATACCAAATGAAAGCTGAGGACCTCATCTATAACATATCCAAAGTATACCAAAATCTAATTAGTGGAACATGGTTTTCAAGGGGGGTGAAGTATTTTGTGTCATACTCGTCCAGAATCTTAGTTGGTAACATAATGATTATGACTCAGAAGGATTAAATCAACACAAGACCCCAGTATGACTGTTTGTATTATTGCTCTGATTGATAAACATCAAATTCAAGTATTATCATGAAGTTTCTGAGCACATTCAGTGTGCTTAGGGTCCATTTTTGGCTGGCCGAGGGTAAATTATATCACATATGCGCGGTTTTGCATATTTTGCTCAATATTCCATGTATGGTAATAATTTTGGCATATTTGAATTCCCCACAAAGAGAGCTTTCAGATGCATACCCACATCGCTATGTTTCCTTAATTTTTCATTAAAATGTCTTGACTGTTTGGTTAGTTTGTCACTGCAAAATGATAAAAATATAAATTGTGGCAATATAAAATGGCCTGGGGTCCAGTATCTGTAGCATATGTGATGCTAAAATTTGAGAGTATCAGATATAGCTTGTTTCAGAGGTATATAATTTGAGGTATAAATTCCTGCTATACCTTTTGGAGAAGGTGAAAAATTTGTCAAGTGTGTGTCACTTGTGTGATACACATCCTAAAATCAGGATGGTTGGCAGATTTTAAGTGGACTAGCATTATGCCCGTGAAGCCGGCCTCAGCCAGGCCATGAAGTTGGTCGGGGGGGGGGCTGTTTTCAGGAGAGTATTATGATTTTGATAAGATTGAAGCACCAAACCTGGCTAAGGACATTGTAGGCAGTTGTAAGAAGATGCTTGCAAAGTTTCATGACTGGGAAATCAGTAGTTTGGTTGGAGTAGCGTAAGGGGTCCGTGAATTAATAGTATGATAGCAGAGTTTTACAACCACGATTCAGGATAACTTTTAGTAGTCCTATCACTGCCATTATATATTCAATTAATTAAATTAATTACGATTTTTATTGGTAATTTGTCTTTGTTTGTTTTCACAATATTCACAATATCAAAACAATTTTACATGAAACATAGTGGTCCAGGACGGACCCATAGACATGATGGAAACGAATTAATGCAAGCATACTATATTATGATTTTACATGATATTCTCGTGTGCAATCTTGAGCAACTTGGTTTGGTTGTAAATTTAGGTTTCATTGGACACCTTGTTTTCCTTGTTAATACAAGCCTTTTCCCTAAAAAGTAAAATGCTGTCTGGGTCAAAAATTTCCTCGGAAACACAGAATCCTCCCTTGTATTTTCATTTCTACCTATCCTTATTACCAGATAACTCATTCCTAATCAATTAAATGCAGGTGGAATAATAGCACTTGATGTCAACTTTCATTTGGCACCTTGATTACCTTGTTACTATAACTGTGAACCTTCAAAAGCAAAATAAATGTTGCTGTCCAGGTCAAAACTCCTCTGAAACACAAAATCATTCCACGTATATTCATTTCCACCTATCCTAATTACCAGATATCTCATTCCTGACCAATGAAGTGGATTTGGATGGATAGCCCATGATGTCAGCTTTCATTTGACACCTTGGTTTCCGTGTTACTACTACTGTTAACTCTCGAAAAGCAAAATAAAGTTGCTGTCCGGGTTTAAAATCTTCTCAGAAACACAAAATCCTCAAATGCATTTTCATTTCCACCTGTCCTAATCACCATAGAACTCATTCCTAACCAACCAAACACTTAGCCCTTGATGTTAGCTTGCAAGGCCTTTCCATCCTCATCCATTTGGTTGTTCAGGAATGCGTCATCTCATGATTAGGATAGGTGGAACTGAAAATAAATGGGAGGATTTTGTGTTTCCAAGGAGATTCTTGACACTGATGGCAACATTTATTTAGCTTTGGTTGGGTTGAAAGTTGAAGTAACTGAGAAAAAGAATGATCCAAATGAAAGCTGACATAAAGGGCTATCCATCCATGTCCATTTGATTAGTTAGGCATTCGTGAGTTATCTGAAAATTAGGATACGTGGAAATTTAGATACAAGGAAGGATTTTGTGTTTCCGAGATGTTCATCCCGGATATAACATTAATTTTGCTTTGGGAGGGTTGACAGTTATAGCAACGAGAAAACCAAGGTGTCAAATGAAAGCTGACATCAAGTACTAATCATCCACATCCATTTGATTGGTTAGGAAAGAGTTTTCCCATGATGAGGATAGGTGCAAATGCAATTCAAGGGAGGATTTCGTGTTTCCGAGGAAATTTTGGACCGGGACAGAAACATTAATATTACATTTGGAGGGTTGACATTTGTATTAACATGATACGAAGGTAGCAAATGAAAGCTGATGTCATGGGCTATCCATCCTAATCCATTTGATTGGAAAGAAATGAGTCAGCTAGTGATTAGGATAGGTAGAATTGAAAATAAATGGGAGGATTTTGTGATTTTCGAGGAAATTTTTGACACAGACAGCAACATTTATTTAGCTTCAGGAAGGTTGACAGTCATAGTAACAAGAAAACCAAGGTGCCAAATGAAAGCTGAAATCAAGTACTTATCATCCACATCCCCTTGATTGGTTAGAAATTAGTTATCAGCTGGTGATTAGGACAGGTGAACAGGAAAATCCATTGGAGGATTTTGTGCTTCCGAGAATATTTTCGACCTGGACTGCAACATTCATTATGCTTTTAGAGGGTTGGCGATTGAAGTAACAAGGAAACCAAGGTGCCAAATGACAACTGACATCAAGAGCTATCCATCCACATCCATTTGAATTGTTCTGAATAAGTAATCTGGTGATTAGGATCGGTGGAAATGAAAATACAAGGGAGGATTTTGTGTTTCTGAGTGGATTTTTGACACGGACAGGAACATTTATTTAGGTTTGGCAGGGTTGAAAGTTCTGGTAACAAGAAAACCAAGGTGCCGAATGAAAGCTGACAAAAACTGCTTTCCATCAACATCAATTTGATTAGTAAGAAATGAGTTTTCTGGTGATTAGGACAGGTTGAAATGAAAATCCATGGGAGGATTTTGTGTTTCCGAGAAGATGTTTGACCCAGACAGCAACATTTATTTTGCTTTTGGAGGGTAGGCAATTGTTGTAACAAGGAAATCAAGGTGCCAAATAAAAGCTTACATTAAGGGCTATCCATTTGATAGGTTAGGAATGAGTCATCTGGTGATTAGGATAGAATTGAAAATAAATGGGAGGATCTTGTGTTTCCGAGGAGATTTTTGACACTGACGGTGACATATATTTAGCTCTGACAGGGTTTACAGTTCCAGTAACACGAAAATGAAAATGCTAATTAATTTCTTTCCAGATTATAAATATCACCTTATAATGGCCAAATAATTACAAAAAATCACAGTTATTTTAAATGAAAGTTGACATCAAGGGCTATCCAGCTTTTGGTTTGAGATGTTCTTCATGCTTATTATTTTATCCACTGGCATAAAGTATGATAGAGTAATGGCTCCTTTAACAAGGAAATTTACAATAACACTAAAAGTGCTTTTACAAATTTTAGATTTTAATCCAAATGGCCTCCACAAAAAACCCATGGAATGATAATTGGCAATGGAAACATCTGAAAGATCTTTCCTGACAATATTTGGCATCAAAAAATCTGGGTGGCATCAACTATTCCAGAGGGTGTGTGGAAACCCCCTCTTGCAAACTGACCGGCAGTTCTGCCTTACCTGTGTTGCTGAAAGGTTACAGAATTACAAATCTAAATCTTTAAAATAGCACAGCTCATCAAATAATCATCTCTTACAGACATACTATACCTCATTTGAAAGCTGGTATTCAGTGCTTGTCAAATAAGGTCATCAAAGAGTTACTGTTTAACTGGTTAACTGGCTGATGTGGAAAACATACTGAACAAATTTGAAATGTGTAATAAATGGGATTTTTTCGTAATTATTTGGCCTTTATAATGTAATATTTCTAATCTAGAAAGAAATTAATGTCATTTTCAGATTCTGTATGTCTAAAAAAATACAGATAGAAGTGTCATTTGTGAATGTAGCTTGAATAATTGGACTTAAGATAATGTGACATTTATGTCCCGGCTAATCATGCTCACATGTTTTACAAAACTTTGGATATTCATATCACCAGATCCTGTACAGGCTTAACCTGGCCTTTTGAAAAAACTTGAGAAAATCATGGAAAGAACTAAATGATGGTATTCAACTGATAGCTACCTTAATGAGGAATCCAAATATGACAAATTTATAGATTTCATTGAATATTGCAGAAGATAAACCAAACCGCATACCTGTGCTATCTTTTTCTTAGCTTGTGTGAGACCGAAATGGTCCAAAAGCAGGAGGCCTGTGCTCAAGAACCTTAAATATTCATTGACTTTAAGGTATGTTACTTGTGGCAGCTATTCAGATGGGCTACAATGGGATTTGTATGGTTTCATTGCTTCTAAGTCAAAATTGTTATGTTAAAAACGCAAATTTGGGCAAGTATAATCACCAATAGTTACCCCCTATTGAAAACCATGTTCCACTAAGTAGATTTTGGTATACTTTGGATATGTTATAGAGGAGGTTCTCAGCTTTCATTTGGTATATGGCACATTACTATTGCAATTTGTTTTGGGTTACCCCCTTTTTTTCATAAATCTCCTGGACTAATTGTCAAATATATGCATAACAATGCGGTTAATCATATTATTCATCAATTGAACATAAATTTGGAGTTCTGTTGCGACTCATTTTCAACTGTTCCAGAATGCAAAGCGGAATGTGCCAATGGAGGAGCTCCTGATTGTGACTGCAAATGTTCCTGCGCCGATGGGTGGACTGACGTCAGGTGTACAAGTAAAAATCTTAGAAATAATATGTAAATGGCACAGCCATGAAATTCGCGCAGCTCATAAAAAGTTTTTTTAGGACTTATGGTATTACCATAACATTCACTAAATTTATTTCTTATTCAATGTATGAAAGGCAGTTATGTTACTGTTTCAAAGAAATTGAAAGATGGATATATAGAAAAATAGAGAGAAATTTAGACTAGGAACTATCGGAAAGACAAAATAGATCAAAAATTGTCTAGATAGACAGATAGACAGATAGATAGATAGATAGATAGATAGATAGATAGATAGATATGTAGATATGTAGATATGTAGATATGTAGATATGTAGATAGATATGATAGCAAGTAAATAGGATCAAGAATAAATAGAATTGATAGATAATCAGCTAAATAGTAAAAAGGAAGACAACACTGAAAGCTGCCAAACTTAAGTCTATGCTAGATTGTTGATTTAGTGATAACAGAAACAATAACATGATCTGCATGTAGATTAATTGCTCACTGTTAATCATCAGTCGACAAAGACTACGTAACCTTAATTTTGTTATGTTTTCTTGTTGTCTGTTTTGAAATTAAATGAATCACATGTACATAATTATATTTAGCCTGCCAAGGCTTATGATTAACTATTCCATAAAAATAATAGATACAGGGAATATTAATGGAGAAAATTGAATTTTTAAGACATTTTTGAACATGAATATGTCATGTTTTGTTAAATTCGAAACTAAATCATTGATAAGAAGCTGGTCCCACTTGACCTAATTTCCTGCTGTCGACCATTGATGTTGAGACCATCACTGCACAGATTTTTGAAACCTTTCTTTTGCTCAATTCACTGCGCGAATATTACACTATGATCAGGTTAATAGCCTGCAACCTGCCTGTACAGACCAGCTATTACTGGGTCATTTTTGCAGAAATTGTCCTATTCATGTTCGCAGGTTATCAACGACTATGAATGAAAAATGTCTGTTTCTTTATCACATTTCTTCAGTTAGTGTCTTTTGCGTGTCCCAGCACTGAACTCGCAAAATCAAGCCTCCGTACGTGGACTTTTGCATACGGATGCGCCACGGCAATTTTGAAAACCAGAACCATTCTAATCCGGAAAATACTCCAAAACCACAAACCATTTTAATCCTTCTATAAAATTTTTGGCAACCAATTTAATCTTCATGGTTTATAAACCATTTTAATCCTCTTTTCAAGCCGATTCTAACGATACCTAACAAGTTGGGGTTCCAAAAACCAGAACCAAATTAATCAGAATTGTCAAAAAACCAAAACCATTTTAATCCAAAAAGGCCAAAAAAACCAATATCATCCAGCGGCGCCTCTATATATATACACCCTCTCTTAGTGAGTACCCCCCCCCCCCCCCCCCGGGCCTCCGTATATACCACAACACATTTGTATTGTTACTCTTGCGGTAATGAATGATAGGAAAAGCATGTTAGTTTTAGTCAATATTAAAATTTAGAAGTAAATCATGGCAACCATTGCCAAATGTAGCTCAGAACCTATCTTGACCTCAGCACTGATAAATCATGCATTTTAGCAATTCTGAAAAACAGTAATATAGTCACCAAAACGGGAACATTTCTGTGGAATGACCCTTCTATCCTTTTACTCGTTTTCATAAAGGGCTATTTTGATGAGGCCAAGCAATGACCTAAAAAAAATGTCAAGGTCAATAATATTTCACACAACAGGTTTTCTTAGCTTGTTTTGCCAAATTTAAGATAGCAAACTGTCAATCTCTTCCATTACCATACATTACTAGAAAATGTCTGCAATTTTGATTCTTGTCTTTAGAGGAATGCAAAAACTACAATTCTCACTGTGGAAAATCACCAGGATACCCGGAGTACTCGTGTTGGGACCCCACATATGGCGCCAGCATCAAAAACATGTGTCCCCAACTGTGTGGCATGTGTGGTATGTGATAATTCAATTGTTTTTGTTTTGTATTTTGTTTTTTTAATTTAGGATTATTTCATAATTTTTAGCATGTGGTCTGGATAAAAAAGCAGACTTTAAAACTGTTCAAAACGATAAAGAAATATTATCAAGCAAACAATAGAACAGTATCCAAAAAGACAGTTTGCATGCATCCCACACTTACAAAGATATCCTGTCCTGTGAAGGTGTCTTTTTTTCAGGTCAGATAATAGCAAATTTCTCCCAACTGTCACAAAACCAGAGAAGGATACCAAATTTTCAGGGTTCAGTCAATCAGAAAGATGGATCCCCTTCCTTCCTTGTATTAAGCCAATCGAACGCTGAGCAGTGATATCCTTCCCTGCTTGACATTAACAAAATCGGTGCATGTCCAGGAGTAAACAAATTGACCAGATATTTGCTCGCTGTCTACAAAATTAAAGCGCATCGAAAAGAATGAAAACAGAAGGAAAAAACAAAGTGTGGGATAATGAGGTTGAAACATGGCTGAATTTGTATCCTTCCCTGAATTTTCACTCTCGACATGTATCCTCCGTAGACATCGTTCGTGTTTTGGGAGGATACACGTGTCGGAGGAGGAAAGGGGGAAGGATGAAAATTCAGTCATGGCATAACCTCTAATTACAAAAATGTTCTGTGAGTGATATCATATCCATATATTTACCATGTCATAGGCACATGCATTTGATGACAGATGTCCAGAGCTGTGATAAATTAATTAATAATTTCACTGGAAATGATGGGACATGAAGTGACATTTCTTTCAGCAGTAGGCCTAACGATTAAACACCATTTCAAAAACCTCGCATGGCATATTAATCATAGGTAGTTATCAGTCATTTTGAATAGCGCCTTCGGTCGAGTCATACATCTGCATCATTTATACGGTTTGCATTTCAGATGGTGCTAATGATGATAGCTCTTCTACTGTGGCTCCTTGCCTTTTCTCCCAGTCTACTACAGTTGCACCGGGTAAGAACATTTTAACAAAATTTGAATCAATTGTGATAAGTCAATAAGATAATAATATTACTTTTAGATATTTAAGCAAATTACCAAATTAGTTCTTCAGAGTGAAACAAATCAAAAATTCACTGACCAACAACAACAAAATTATTAGCAAAGGAACATAAATTCTCCCTCAATTTTAAAACGAGTCAAGAACTGTTCCCTATTCTATAATTCTATGTAAACTGAACCAAATTAAAAACGCAAAACTATTTCCAGGGTTGTATTTTTCAGCATATACTTTAGATGGGATGTTGAGTGTATGCATTTGTGCATCATCCCAAGTCATACCATGACAAAATGGCCCATAACCTTTGCTAATTCATGAATACTTAATTAACTGACCCAGTTTTGGCTCACAGTTTGAAATTGTTGCTTCTGTTTCACACTGTTACAAATGGAGAAATTGTGTATTGTTGAAAGGTGCTATCACAGTTCCGAAAATTCCATTGAATTATGTATTTTCACAGTTCTGAAATGAAACTGTTTGAAAGTTTGCTTGTTTTACACTGTTTTTCTCAGTTGCCAGTAATCCTCTAAGTGTCCATAATCGGACTAAATCTGCCTGCAAAATGCTAAATAAGCAGCCAATCACAGAAGAGCTTGGAAATAGCAGAAAACCCTGTCCATTTTAGCAGGGCTTGCGTGGGGAGGATGGCATTTGTGTGTCAGGTGTCAAAGGACTCAGGTGCATAAAATCACTTAAGTGTGACAATTTTTTGCAAGTCTGTGACTGAGTTTATCACATTGGGGTATGGCCAGTGAATGGGGACATTAGACACCCTACAGGGCAAAATTGATGATTTCATGTTAAAGCTTGAAGAAAATGATGCAAAAGGCCACACAATTCATTTCAGTTGGTGCCACCTAACTTTTTAAAAATTTAGTTTTTTTAGAAGTGAGGTCAGAGTTTGTCACACACAATGCTATTCCAATGCAACAATGAGACTATGAAAACAAGTCACCAAACAGCCTATGCAATAGCCGTGGAATGAAAAAGACTCAGGTTCTGTCAGAAAGACCTCAAATAACCTGAGCAACAGCTACAGTGGTTAACATCTGTATTTTTGTGCCTTCCTTGTGCTATTCTTTCAATCACACACCTGCCACCATACGAAAAGCATGAGGAGGGTACAAAGTGTACTGCTGTTTGTTCTATGACTGTTATACAGGCAGTGTGAGGTCTTTTAAAGACCCTGAACCTTTTCCCACTCCATTGCATTTGTACAGGCCATTTGGGGACCTGTTTCCATAGCTGCATTGTTTCACTGGAATATCATTGTGTGTGATAAACTCTGACCTGACTTCTGAAAAAACTTAATTTTAACAAGTTAAGTAGCGCCAACAGTGGTGAAATGTGAGGCCTTCTGCGTCATTTTCCACAAGCTTTCACGTGGAATCATTAGATTTGCTGTTCGGGGTTCCGAATACCCTGGTCCACTACCCATACCCCAATGTGATAAACATTGATGTAGAAGTGCAAGCAAATGTCAGAATTCAGCTATTTTATCGAAATGAGTCCTTTGACACCTGGTTATACATATGCATAAACACACCAGCCCAACTGAATCATATACAGAAAAATAAAGCCCATGAAATAGTTTTGCTTTCTTATTTGGTTCAGTTTAGTTCGTATTTTTAAGAGCTTTTTGAAATAACGTAAGAACTTTTTCCCATCAATCAGCAACGGATGAAGCGATGACCAGCACAACTTCAGTTACTTCAACAGTCACATATGGTTTGTGCCACCCCTCCCTTGCCCTCCATTTCCAATCCGTGCTGTGTGCAATCCTCTGTGCTCTCTTCTGCTCAATATGACAAATCTCTTCCAATGAAACTTATGCTAAATATCCAATCCTGGATTTGAAAGAAAAGTTGTCTCATTTGCCTCCTGGTTATCCCAATTGTACTTTGGAAATATGGTACAATTATATCAATGATATGATATGAAGGAAATCCATGATCGAAGTAATGTATTTCTTCATCTTAACGGAAATGTTTGACTTAAGTAACATTAAGATTTCACAAAATAAGATAGCTTGGATTTGAAATGTGTCACTACAAATTATAGTAAACAAAATACCACAGAGCATTTATATATATATAAAGTGTAAGTTAGTAAGTTCTGTGTAACTATCTAAAGAAGCTGAAATTTATTTAATTTATCGTAAGCTACGTACATTGTATCTAATACGGATTATGATTGGCTTTACTTGTGCTTGTTTAATGGTACTATATGAGGGGCGTTCAGAAAACATTTCCTACATATATATGATATTTTCAAAATGGATACCGCAATACCTCAAGGTATTTCGGTGAAAATTTCATTCAGCTGCTTCTAAGACAAAGGTCTGCCAAAAATAATTGGTCAGAACTTTCTGAATTCCCCTAATTCTCTTAAATCTTGATCTGGAATTTGGTGTCCTGGTTGTGGAAAGCTCTATAGCTTGAAAACATTCTACTCTTTTGTCAACTTGACAATCTGTCTTTGACTTCAAACTGCTTCAAGTTAGATTCCACATTATGTTGTTCAAAATGTGACTCAAAACAGCTGTACCAAAATTCAACAAATTTATCCGATCAGGGCCCAACCTTCCCAAAAGTTATTGATGGAGTCCAGAAGACTTCCTGTACATTTTTAGGCCAATTGAAGATGCCCTTATGCCGGTTCACACCCTAGATTTGATTTTTACCCCAAAAAGTGGCAATTTTGGGGCTGTATCTCAACAACCGTTCAACCTTATTGTGGTTAAGCCTTATTGTGCTAACTATTAGCACAATAAGGCTTAACCAACGAGCTCAATAAAACCAGTTTTTTGCTAATATCTCAGAAAATATTGACCCTGGAGGGTCTAAGTTTATTGGGGAATTGGGACCATATCAAATATGGCCATTCCGCATATTCTGAGTGTATTTCAGCGCTCTAGGTTGAACAACAATGGTTGGTGAGATACAGCCCAAAAATCTTCAAAATTGCCACTTTTCGGGCAAAAAGCAAAAGTAGAGGATGAACCAACATCTTCAATTAGCCAAAATTTCACAGGAAGTCTTCTGGACTCCCATTAACAAATTCAAATTTTGGTTGGGCTCTGATCAGATAACTTTGTGGAAATTTGGTATGGCCGACTCTAGACACACGAGAATTTTTCGGTCTAGGCATTGGGCATTGCTTTGTAATATTGTTGCCTCATGTGAATACTTTGCACTCTTTTTTAGTTTTCATAAAATTAGTAATAAGCAATTTCATTTTTTCATTCTCTACCATGCCCCCTCTCTTTTGCTTCTGGCCATCCTGTCTGTACTTTCATTTACAATAGCTGCATAGTACAGAAACATGTTGTCCTAGCAGAATTCACAGATTCAACAATAGACATCACCACCCCAGACTCCCCAGAGGCTACATCAGCGGATTCTACTGATGATATGTCCTCATCATCGTCATCATCATCATCATCGTCATCACCTGTTACAGTAACTGGTGGTCAAGGTAGAGAAGCAGTTATTGTGTTGACCAGATGATACCTGAGTTCTGTGTGATTTTTTGCTGAGAAAAGTTCTTTTTAAAAGAGGTTTGCTTCCTCTTACAAGTGTGAGAGTGCAGATAAAAACTGTCAACCATTCAGATGAAAACAAAGGGAGTTAACTTCTCAGCTCCCTGCAAAGAGTTGTTAATGAGTCATTACCCATCCGTTTAACCTGAAATGTCCTGGATGTCCAATCCCTGTCTGAAGGATCAAATGAAATATCTTTTATGTTGCATTTTAACTGTACGTCTATCATTCCCCATTTTGAGGATTTGAGGAGACGAGCTAGGATTAAGGCATGTTTGATGTTAAGAACTGAAAACAAAAAAATTAACAGAACTCATACATGTATGAGTGACTTTAAACAGCCAGAAACATTGAGTCTCAACCTCGTCCAATGTGGCTTGGTTTGCTGCAATTGAAACATAACTATCAGGTGATTGACAAACAATCACAAATGTCACCGCAACTGTCATGAAACTTTGCAATTGGACTCATTGAAATGGAGTAACATCAACAGATGTTTCATGAATTTCCTTTCCAGGCACACCTACCCCCACCAATGGTTTTGTGGACGACTCATATATTGCTTGGGTTTACTTGGAAACCATGAAACCTGAGGTCAGTTAAAACATAACGCATATGATGAAACATCAATGATAATTGTCATCTCAATCTAAAGTTTAAATGTTGGCTCTATATCAACCTGGTATCCTTTGTGTGTATATCATAAGATATAAATATAAATATGTTGACATTATGAATTGTAGGAAATCAACCAAGTGAAGGAAGTGCTCCAGCAGCATGTTGCAGACCGAGCTAACGAGTACTGTCAAACAGAGAAATGTTGTCCCGACAGCAAGGAATGGTTTGTTGTCTTTTCATCTTAGCCATTTTTATTAGATAGGCCTACTTGCAGAGTCTTTTTAAGTCTATTCATAAGTTCATTCGTGTTAATCTTTTAATGGCAGGATCGCAGGAGTAACCCTCGACAAACAAGATGTCACAATAGAAGTGCACTCCTGGATAGACGGTGTCACTAAGGTGTCTGTCCACATCCGGCTTGACCATGTGTGTTCCTCTGATAGTTACATCAAAACAAGAACTTCAAGTTCTGAACTTGGTAATTTTGGATTTCATTATTTTATTGATATTAATAGGGGGCGATGCTTAAAATGGTCAGTAAATTTGATCGAATTAATTCAACAGTAACACTAAATTCAAAAGTTCACAAACAGCCATTTTGAAAAATAGTCTCATTCTCACACACCACTCTATAACAGTAGCAGATCTTTTGGTGACATCCATATCAGCACTTTTGGTCAAATGTGATTTTTTTGGTAAATACAATTACACACATTTGGATTTCTATAATAATGAGGTGAAAAAACACATGAAATGTGATGCATAAAAAAATCCAGCCAAACAAACCTTTTTACCAAATGTCAAGGAAGGAGCCGGGTCATTGCAATCATCATTTTGTCACAGCACAGCTAATGTGAAAATGCTATTTTCATCATATCTTGGCTTATAATGGTCATGCAGATCTATTTTTTATTAGAGGAATTTTTTTCAATCCAGGCCCCTTACCATATTTGATTTATGTATTCTTCATGATTCCCAAGTTGAACACAGTGTCATATTCTTGCTCCAGTATTCCTACCAAAAGAGGTGTTGGTGACCATTCTGCAGGAGGAAGTGGACAAATTGAATTCTACTTTGCACGATTGTTGCACAGTGTCAATCATTTCTGTGAAAGAGACTGGAGATGAACCAAGCGACAAAGACCAGCCGGACAAACCCAGCGGCCAAATGTCAAAGACCTGGATCACAGCCGTGGTTGTCATTGTGGTCAATGCGGCCCTTGTGCTCATTGCTCTTTCAATTGCACTTGCAATCAAGAGGAGGTAAGTGCAATTGACTTTCAGGACTACTTAATTGACATTACTGCTAACTGCAATTGATAATGATGCATGCAATCTTCATTACCACTGCATGTACATACATATATGCTCCAATACCCAATAACACCACACATTAATTATACCTCAACTCATCTGAATAATGTATATAGTTTTTTCCATTTTCCGCACCAACTCAGAGCATGAAACACTTTGTAGAGGTTCACACTCACACACACTATAAATATACATCATTCACTTATAGTTAATGTAAAATTTTAATCGCCATGCAATTGGGTAGGCCTACACTTCCACCTATTATTGCACATAGTCATCGAATTAGCACTAATAGCAACTACTAAAACTGCAATTGCTTGCATACTAATCTTGCAGACGAAGAAACAAGAGCTCAAAGTTGGAAGACGTCAAGCCAAACCATGGTGGCAGCACTGCATACCTGCACTATTCACATGACTCCCAATCAGTTGACATCAAACCAGAAAGGAATGCTGATTAACCTGGATGTAAATAGCAATTGCAGCAATGTTATCGACAGGGGCAGATGCAGGAATCTGGAAAGGTGGTCCATGTGGACATGATGGCATATTTGTGCTGTCTTTAATTCGGAAATTTTATTTGGGTCCCGTAATGTCACACATATATTTTTGACATGAAATCCATGGTTCGTCTCTCCCCGGTTCAACTGGATCTGCCCCTGATTATCGATTTGATTCACACATTTTGATCATATGCGCTATTCAATAAAGTATATTCGTGCACCGCACATCCATTGTTTATTAAGTCTGGCACATCAAGCAACAGTTATCCTATAATTATTTGTCTGATTTGTCCTGATTTCACAGTGTTGCTTATGGCCTTTTTGATTGAATTAATTTATTGTTCATTGTGAAAATGTTGCTGTTTGATTTTGCATAGAACTTACTATTTTTTCCTTAGAATGACGCGAAATGAGAAGCAAAAGATCATCATGAGCATGGCGCCAGCCAGCAGGCATCGACGTCCGAACAATCCCTATGACACATCTTTCAGTTCTTCCGCACTATCATCTACTTATGAAATCCCTTATTCTCACTATGATTTGCCAAAATCGCAATATTCTGTCCCTGATCCCTACTCGTATCTCGACAATGTGATGAATCAACAGAAACATGAAGGAAAGAGGGAAGAGGAGAACCCAATGCACTTCCTGTATGGCGTCAGTGACAGCCACACTTCCATTTGACTAATTCATGTTATAATCCAATCCATCATTTATTATATCCCGTGTAAAATTATTGTGTTTTCATAATTTTTAATAAAATTATTCGAATTTGGATTTTTCTTGCTTGCTAGTTCTGTTAGCTTTCAATGCACAGCGAGCCTGAGGAAACTTTGAGGTTAAATACATGTATATCAGGAAAATGTGCAATTCTTAGCACTTTTTGATGGAGATTCTATGCTTAGAATACGGTGAGATAAATAAGTAATTTAAAAGTGCAATAGGGCCTATCTCAAAAAACTCCCAACCGATTTTTTTTGTTTGATACATCAAAATGTTTGTCTGAACTTCCTCTACATCACTGCACTAAGCATTTTCTTGGTAAATTATTTTAATCCCAAATACTAAGTTTATTCAGGCTCGCTGTGAATGCATTGCATTGGCAGGTGCAAGTATAACCAATAGGTCGATATAAAAATAATAATTTCATAAGAGTGGGTCTCAATACATGTAAAAACAAATGTTCTTTCTTAAGAGGCGACCATTTGATAATGGGGGGGCAGTGGCGTAACAATTTAAACTTAAGGAGGTCTGCGTCAGCCAATCTCTAATTTGAGTTGCCACAGATGGGGCAATTGCAATTGCCCAAAGCTTAATGCCCATCCATTCCCCACCTTTGGCTACGCAATCTCGCTAAGTTGAAGCCCACTTTGACAGTGGGCCGCCCACTGTCAAAGTGGGCTTCAAGTTTGACAACATAGTAAACATACTTTGCGGAAATGTTACTTTTATATATATGTCCTTTAAAACATATTAGTTCTGCTCCAACCGAAAAGTGATTTTTTTGCCTTCAGTATACCATGGTATATATATATTTTTAAATTTCTCGCTTGTCTGCCATTCAGCATAAAATAGGCCTAAAGGCAATATATATCAATTGTGTGACCAGGGCAGTGGATCTGCTCTGATATTGGTTTGAATTCGCCCTGATTTCCGACAAATCCTATATGCACTCATTTGCACGGATGACAAGGCCCTGACAAGGCCCTGCTGAGTCCTGGCCCAGGCCTATTATGGAAAAAAAGTATGCACTATTATGAGCGTCCTTCTCGATTTGGCGCGAAGGTAGAGGGCAGTGTGGTGCGTGTGGGCGATAAAAGGGTCACACATGGTTTGGTTGAGCAGGGAGATCTTTCAAAAGTGCCAGAAAACTTCAATTTACTGCTGAAATGGAGAACCAAAGTGATGTGGTGCTTGTCGTAGAGTCGGAGGAGTTGCCAGCGAAGAGAGAGACACTGTCGATGTGCAGTGAATATTTCAGAGGAATGTTTAGCAGCAATATGAGGGAGGCGAACCAAGAAAAAGTTGAAATTCTTAATGTTAACAAAGAGCAGATGGTTATGTTGTTGAAATTGGCCGAAGGAGCACCTTTTGAGTTGGATTCATTCCAAGAATTATGTAGTTTAACCAGGGCTGCTACCATGCTGCTGTTTGATTCAGTTCTGGAGCAGTGCCAGGCTGCATTGATCAAGCATTTAAGTGAGACCAGTTGCCTCTATCTTTTATGGTTTTCTTATGATTTAGCTCTCAAGACTTTGCATAAAAAAGCTTGGACTTACGTGCTGTATTACTGTGAAGTTGTATTCGAAAGCTCGGAATTTTTCGATCTGCAATTGGATGAAGTGTTGCGTATTCTTAAGGATGATGGTCTCCATGTCAGCGATGAACTTAATGTGTTGCGCGCAATTGTCAAGTGGGTCCGTATGAAAACCGAAAGGCTTGAACATTTGGATAACTTACTCAGTTGTGTTCATTGGAGGGACATTAATGTTAAGACTGTAGTAAAAGATGATGAATTTGCTGTAGTTTGTCAAAGTGACTTATGGAAAAAGATCGAAATTCTTTTGAAGACAAATGCTGAAAGCTCAGATAATGCAAAAATACCAGCCGTTTGTTTGATGCCAAGGAGTCAGAAAATACCAATAGTTCCTCTCTTTTGGACACAATGCAATAAAATGCCGCAAGGTGGAGACAATGATAGGCTTATACTGGGGAAATCGAAACTATTTGTATGTGAAAATGAGACATTGAATCATTTGGTTGATGTTCCTGAATATGCGGATAACCTTTTCGGTTCTTCTGTCACAACAGATGGTTATGATTTATATGTCTCGGGAGGGCAACTTCAAGCTCACCGAGACACGTGGAATAAAACTGTTTGGAAATATGGAAGGTTCAAGAAGAAGTGGACCGAACTGTGTCAGATGCCAGGAAGTGGACATCAACGTCACCATGCCTCGACAGTTATGAAGAAGTACTTATATGTTATGGGAGGGTTTGGACGATATCGTGTAATCAGCAACAAAGCATATAGATATTCATTAGTGGAAAAGTGCTGGCAAGACCTCCCCGAGTTGCCGTCCCCTATATTTGGAGCACTGGCTTGTGTTCATGATGACAAGGTGTTTGTGATGAAAGGTGGTGTGGAATATTGGGCGGAAGGTGACCACTGTTGGACCCTACTCAATGTCAGGGGTATGGACTGGACAAGTGGCCTTCGTGGATGTTGCAGTGTTGGAAGTCAAATATTTGTGTCAACAATTAACAAACTTATTGTCATTAATCCGGAGGAAGGCTCATGTTCAACACAAAGTCTGCCCGTCAGCCATGACCTTGGTAATGAAATATGTGATGATGTTGCATACTTAGACCTACAGACAATTAAGAATATTGTCTTCATTTTGAAGAGATCTATGGAATTCTCCAATGAGGAAAATTGTGAACTTCTGGAGTTTGATCCTAAAACCTGTGAGACGAAGGTCACGAACGTCAAGTTCAATTTCTTACGTGAAACATCTTCATTTGTAAAACATTTTCTGGCTGTGCGAATCTCATAGATCATCATGAGCCAGGATCAGGCAAGGCATTAATCAAGCATAAATGCTGCATAATTACTGGGATCTCACTTTGATTTCAAATTGAAAGTGAAAAGGACATAACTTGAGCCTGTGACTTTTATTAAATGGAAGTTCTGGTTGCTAAATGGTTTGGTACAATCTAATTTCTCTTTTTCAAAATTCATTGCACAATTTCTGTGATTTAAAATTACAATTGAAAAGGTTAGACCTATGACCTGTGAATTTCGTAAGTTACTGAGAGAGGAGGTCGAGTATGTAATGTTGTTTCATGGCGTCAATTTGATCAGCAGGGTTCAGTATCCATCCAATCGTTTCTTGTGTAATTGCTGCGTCAATTACACAACACGCTCTGCGAGCTTTAATAATGGACTTCGTATCAATGTTTTGGAAATTTAATTTTGCCTCTAAATAGCCCACACCAGTGCTGATGGGGTGTAAAACACAAACTCACTCACTCGGAAATTTAATTTCCTACATTTTGAGCCAAGTTTCGGCTCTGTACGACAATTCTTTCTATGTGAAAGCACTGGAGGTTGATGTCCGAAATTTTGTTTACATGTTAGGTTTCCTCACTTCTCCATAATTTGGCCTGATGAAAATATTTCAATATTCAACGGGTTTCCTAAAGGCAAAAGGTACATGCTTCCATTTTTAATGCAGGTGCGCATGCGCAACTGCATTATACCAGTCACTTACCATATAATGGGTTTTGTGGATTAGAACATGCACCCCGATATTGCTATCAAATAGTGAATTTTCGTGTTCGAAAATCAGATTTTCCGTTAGTGGAGAACCTCTAGTTTTGTGCGCAGAAGCATTTTGGATTATGTATGCGTTACTTTTATAAAGAAAATCATATTTGTGACAATATGGGGTAAAATGATGCATTTCTGCCGATCAAAAAAGTTATATATAATTTTTTCTAATCCCAAAATCTAAGAATCAAGAAAAACGTATGTGGAATATGTATCAGGCAATCTATATACTACTTTTCGCTTTAAAAAATCCAGTGGTTATTGCTCTAGGCCTGTTGACAGATTGTTTCTGTAGAAAAATGGGTTTTGTGGATTGGGACGAACTCCATGATCTTGCCATCTAAATAGCATTATCTTATTGGAAAGCACGTTTTCACATATGGAGAACATCTACAGTGGTGTTTAGGAGCATTTTGGATTATAAATAGGGTATTAAGAGACAGATCTTCTCATTTATAGCCAAAATTACGACAGTGTTTTTATGATGGTCGGAAAAAGTAAGATTTCTTTTTTCCTGTTTTCCTTATGTGTAATAAATAAAAAAAATACATTTGAGATGTACTTCAGACATTCTATATACCTGTTTTTGCTTACAAACGTGTTCAGTGCTCCATATCTGGTTGCAGATTGTTTACGTTGATGAGTTTGTGGATTGGACGGAACACCTTGATCTTGGCATTTGAATGTCATTTTCAGATTTTCACTGATGGAGAACATCTGCAATGGCGTGTATGAGCATTATAGGATGTGTATAGGGTATTAAGAGACAGGATTTTCTCATTTATTGATATTAACAAAATGATGCCCTTCTGACAGCTGAAAAATAAGACCAGAAACAGTTGTTATTTACCAAGGACTGAAGTTTCAGAACTCATGTGCATATGAAAATCCAAGTTTTGAAAATATTGTGTCAAACGCAACCCTACAGTAGAAAATTCCACCTGCATTATGCAACCTGCGGGTTCTTGTTTTTAAAAAGGTCAGAACAGGGGCCTGTGAATTTCATAATATGGGAGTTGCTGGTTGATATTTGTCAGTTGAAATCTCCATCTCTAATGAAAAATTGAAAAAAACATAGATTTGTCTGCGATTTCGGTCATGTGAAGTTGTGTGGAAAAGGTCAGAACGGGTGTGTGAATTTCATTATATTTGGGAGTTGCTGGTTGATATTTTGTCAACTTAAATCTCCATCTCTAATGCAAATTTGAAAACCTTGATTTGTCAAGTGTGCAATTTCTGTCATGTAAAATAGGAGTGCAAAAGGTCAGAACGGGGGCCTGTGAATTTCATTATGTTCGGGAGTTGCTGGTTATTATTTTTTCAGTTTAAACACAGAGGTTGAAATCTCCTTTCTCTAATGCAAATTTGAAAACATTTACACTGACAAATCAAGAGTAGAAAAGATCAGAGCAGGTGCCTGTGAATTTCAATATATTTGGGAGTTGCTGGTTGATATTTTGTCAGTTGAAATCTCCGTCTCTAATGCAAAATTGAAGTCATTGCTTTGTCAATGTGCAATATCTGTCCTGTGAAATGAAAGTGGAAAAGTCAGAACTGTGGCCTGTGAATTTCATATTATGGAGTAGCAGGTTGATATTTTGTCAATTGAAATCTCCATCTCTAATGCAAATTTGAAAACATTGATTTGTCAGTGTGCAATATCTGTCATGTGAAATGAAAGTGGAAAAGGTCAGAACAGGGGCCTGTGAATTTCATTATATGTGGGAGTTTCTGGCTGATATTTTGTCAGTTGAAATCCCCATCTCTATAAAGCAAATTTGAAAACATTGATTTGTCAGTGTGCAATATCTTGTCATGTGAAATGAAAGTGGAAAAGGTCAGAACAGGGGCCTGTGAATTTCATTATATTTGGGAGTTGCTGGTTGGTATTTTGTCAGTTGAAATCTCAGTCTCTATAAAGCAAATTTGAAAACATTGATTTGTCAGTGTGCAATATCTGTCATGTGAAATAAAAGTGGAAAAGGTCAGAACAGGGGCCTGTGAATTTCATATATTTGGGAGTTGCCGGTTGATATTTTGTCAGTTGAAATCTCCATCTCTAATGCAAAATTGAAATCATTGCTTTGTCAGTGTGCAATATCTATCATGCGAAATGAATGTGGATAAGGTCAGAATGGGGGCCTGTGAATTTCATTATATGTGGGAGTTGCTGGCTAATATTTTGTCAGTTGGAATCTCCATCTCTTAAGCAAATTTGAAAACATTGATTTGTCAGTGTGCAATATGTGTCATGGGAAATGAATGTGCAAAAGGTCAGAACGGGGGCCTGTGAATTTCATTATATGTGGGAGTTGGTGGCTAATATTTTGTCAGTTAAAATCTCCATCTCTAATGCAAAATTGAAAACATTGATTTGTCAGTGTCCAATATTTGTCATGTGATATAAGTGTGGAAAAGGTCAGAACGGGGGCCTGTGAATTTCATTATATTTGGGAGTTGCTGGTTGATATTTTGTCAGTTAAAATCTCCATCTTTAATGCAAGTTTGAAAACATTGATTTGTCAGTGTGCAATATCTGTCATGTGAAATGAAAGTGGAAAAGGTCAGAACGGGGGCCTGTGAATTTCATTATATTTGGGAGTTGCTGGTTGATATTTTGTCAGTTGAAATCTCCATCTCTAATGCAAATTTGAAAACATTGATTTGTCAGTGTGCAATATTTGTCATGTGAAATGAAAGTGGAAACGGTCTGAACAGGGGCCTGTGAATTTCATTATATTTGGGAGTTGCTGGTTAATATTTTGTCAGTTGAAATCTCCGTCTCTAATGCAAAATTGAAGTCATTGCTTTGTCAATGTGCAATATCTGTCCTGTGAAATGAAAGTGGAAAAGTCAGAACTGTGGCCTGTGAATTTCATATTATGGAGTAGCAGGTTGATATTTTGTCAGTTGAAATCTCCATCTCTAATGCAAAATTGAAATCATTGCTTTGTCAGTGTGCAATATCTATCATGCGAAATGAATGTGGATAAGGCCAGAATGGGGGCCTGTGAATTTCATTATATGTGGGAGTTGCTGGCTAATATTTTGTCAGTTGAAATCTCCATCTCTAAAGCAAAATTGAAAACATTGATTTGTCAGTGTGCAATAGTTGTCATGTGAAATGAAAGTTGAAAAGGTCAGAACGGGGGCCTGTGAATTTCATATATTTGGGAGTTGCTGGTTGATATTTTGTCATTTGAAATCTCCATCTCTAATGCAAGTTTGAAAACATTGATTTGTCAGTGTGAATATTTGTCAAGTAAAATGAAAGTGGAAAAGGTCAGAACGGGGGCCTGTGAATTTCATTATATTTGGGAGTTGCTGGTTGATATTTTGTCAGTTGAAATCTCCAACTCTAATGCAAATTTGAAAACATTGATTTGTCAGTGTGCAATATCTGTCATGTGAAATGAAAGTGGAAAAGGTCAGAACGGGGGCCTGTGAATTTCATTATATGTGGGAGTTTCTGGCTGATATTTTGTCAGTTGAAATCCCCATCTCTATAAAGCAAATTTGAAAACATTGATTTGTCAGTGTGCAATATCTGTCATGTGAAATGAAAGTGGAAAAGGTCAGAACAGGGTCCTGTGAATTTCATTATGTTTGGGAGTTGCTGGTTGGTATTTTGTCAGTTGAAATCCCAGTCTCTATAAAGCAAATTTGAAAACATTAATTTGTCAGTGTGCAATATCTGTCATGTGAAATAAAAGTGGAAAAGGTCAGAACAGGGGCCTGTGAATTTCATATATTTGGGAGTTGCCGGTTGATATTTTGTCAGTTGAAATCTCCATCTCTAATGCAAAATTGAAATCATTGCTTTGTCAGTGTGCAATATCTATCATGCGAAATGAATGTGGATAAGGTCAGAATGGGGGCCTGTGAATTTCATTATATTTGGGACTTGCTGGCTGATATTTTGTCTGTTGAAATCTCCATCTCTTATAAAAATTTGAAAACATTTCTTTTTTAGTGTGCAATATTTGTCATGTAAAATGAAAGTGGAAAAGGTCAGAATGGGGGCCTGTGAATTTCATATATTTGGAAGTTGCTGGTTGATATTTTGTCAGTTGAAATCTCAATCTCTAATTCAAAATTGAAATCATTGCTTTGTCAGTGTGCAATATCTATCATGCGAAATGAATGTGGATAAGGTCAGAATGGGGGCCTGTGAATTTCATTATATGTGGGAGTTAATGGCTAATATTTTGTCAGTTGAAATCTCCATCTCTAAAGCAAATTTGAAAACATTGATTTGTCAGTGTGCAATATCTGTCATGCGAAATGAATGTGGATAAGGTCAGAACGGGGGCCTGTGAATTTCATTATATGTGGGAGTTAATGGCTAATATTTTGTCAGTTGAAATCTCCATCTCTAATGCAAAATAAAAAACATTGATTTGTCAGTGTCCAATATTTGTCATGTGATATAAGATTGGAAAAGGTCAGAACGGGGGCCTGTGAATTTCATTATATGTGGGAGTCGCTGGTTGATATTTTGTCAGTTAAAATCTCCATCTCTAATGCAAATTTGAAAACATTGATTTGTCAGTGTGCAATATCTGTCATGTGAAATGAAAGTGGAAAAGGTCAGAACGGGGGCCTGTGAATTTCATTATATTTGGGACTTGCTGGCTGATATTTTGTCTGTTGAAATCTCCATCTCTTATAAAAATTTGAAAACATTGATTTGTCAATGTGCAATATCTGTCATGTGAAATTAAAGTGGAAACGGTCTGAACGGGGGCCTGTGAATTTCATTATATTTGGGAGTTGCTGGTTGATATTTTGTCAGTTGAAATCTCCGTCTCTAATGCAAAATTGAAGTCATTGCTTTGTCAATGTGCAATATCTGTCCTGTGAAATGAAAGTGGAAAAGTCAGAACTGTGGCCTGTGAATTTCATATTATGGAGTAGCAGGTTGATATTTTGTCAGTTAAAATCTCCATCTCTAATGCAAATTTGAAAACATTGATTTGTCAGTGTGCAATATCTGTCATGTGAAATGAAAGTGGAAAAGGTCAGAACGGGGGCCTGTGAATTTCATTATATGTGGGAGTCTCTGGCTGATATTTTGTCAGTTGAAATCCCCATCTCTATAAAGCAAATTTGAAAACATTGATTTGTCAGTGTGCAATATCTGTCATGTGAAATGAAAGTGGAAAAGGTCAGAACAGGGGCCTGTGAATTTCATTATATTTGGGAGTTGCTGGTTGATATTTTGTCAGTTGAAATCCCAGTCTCTATAAAGCAAATTTGAAAACATTGATTTGTCAGTGTGCAATATCTTGTCATGTGAAATAAAAGTGCAAAAGGTCAGAACGGGGGCCTGTGAATTTCATTATATGTGGGAGTTGGTGGCTAATATTTTGTCAGTTAAAATCTCCATCTCTAATGCAAAATAAAAAACATTGATTTGTCAGTGTCCAATATTTGTCATGTGATATAAGATTGGAAAAGGTCAGAACGGGGGCCTGTGAATTTCATTATATTTGGGAGTTGCTGGTTGATATTTTGTCAGTTAAAATCTCCATCTCTAATGCAAGTTTGAAAACATTGATTTGTCAGTGTGCAATATCTGTCATGTGAAATTAAAGTGGAAAAGGTCAGAACGGGGGCCTGTGAATTAAATTATATTTGGGAGTTGCTGGTTGATATTTCGTCAGTTAAAATCTCTCACCGCTTATGCAAATTTGAAAACATTGATTTGTCAGTGTGCAATATGTGTCATGGGAAATGAATGTGCAAAAGGTCAGAACGGGGGCCTGTGAATTTCATTATATGTGGGAGTTTCTGGCTGATATTTTGTCAGTTGAAATCCCCATCTCTATAAAGCAAATTTGAAAACATTGATTTGTCAGTGTGCAATATCTGTCATGTGAAATGAAAGTGGAAAAGGTCAGAACAGGGTCCTGTGAATTTCATTATATTTGGGAGTTGCTGGTTGGTATTTTGTCAGTTGAAATCCCAGTCTCTATAAAGCAAATTTGAAAACATTGATTTGTCAGTGTGCAATATCTGTCATGTGAAATAAAAGTGGAAAAGGTCAGAACAGGGGCCTGTGAATTTCATATATTTGGGAGTTGCCGGTTGATATTTTGTCAGTTGAAATCTCCATCTCTAATGCAAAATTGAAATCATTGCTTTGTCAGTGTGCAATATCTATCATGCGAAATGAATGTGGATAAGGTCAGAATGGGGGCCTGTGAATTTCATTATATTTGGGACTTGCTGGCTGATATTTTGTCTGTTGAAATCTCCATCTCTTATAAAAATTTGAAAACATTTCTTTTTTAGTGTGCAATATTTGTCATGTAAAATGAAAGTGGAAAAGGTCAGAATGGGGGCCTGTGAATTTCATATATTTGGAAGTTGCTGGTTGATATTTTGTCAGTTGAAATCTCCATCTCTAATGCAAAATTGAAATCATTGCTTTGTCAGTGTGCAATATCTATCATGCGAAATGAATGTGGATAAGGTCAGAATGGGGGCCTGTGAATTTCATTATATGTGGGAGTTAATGGCTAATATTTTGTCAGTTGAAATCTCCATCTCTAATGCAAATTTGAAAACATTGATTTGTCAGTGTGCAATATGTGTCATGGGAAATGAATGTGCAAAAGGTCAGAACGGGGGCCTGTGAATTTCATTATATGTGGGAGTTGGTGGCTAATATTTTGTCAGTTAAAATCTCCATCTCTAATGCAAAATAAAAAACATTGATTTGTCAGTGTCCAATATTTGTCATGTGATATAAGAGTGGAAAAGGTCAGAACGGGGGCCTGTGAATTTCATTATATTTGGGAGTTGCTGGTTGATATTTTGTCAGTTAAAATCTCCATCTCTAATGCAAGTTTGAAAACATTGATTTGTCAGTGTGCAATGTCTGTCATGTGAAATTAAAGTGGAAAAGGTCAGAACGGGGGCCTGTGAATTTCATTATATTTGGGAGTTGCTGGTTGATATTTTGTCAGTTGAAATCTCCATCTCTAATGCAAATTTGAAAACATTGATTTGTCAGTGTGCAATATCTGTCATGTGAAATTAAAGTGGAAACGGTCTGAACGGGGGCCTGTGAATTTCATTATATTTTGGAGTTGCTGGTTGATATTTTGTCAGTTGAAATCTCCGTCTCTAATGCAAAATTGAAGTCATTGCTTTGTCAATGTGCAATATCTGTCCTGTGAAATGAAAGTGGAAAAGTCAGAACTGTGGCCTGTGAATTTCATATTATGGAGTAGCAGGTTGATATTTTGTCAGTTAAAATCTCCATCTCTAATGCAAATTTGAAAACATTGATTTGTCAGTGTGCAATATCTGTCATGTGAAATGAAAGTGGAAAAGGTCAGAACGGGGGCCTGTGAATTTCATTATATGTGGGAGTCTCTGGCTGATATTTTGTCAGTTGAAATCCCCATCTCTATAAAGCAAATTTGAAAACATTGATTTGTCAGTGTGCAATATCTGTCATGTGAAATGAAAGTGGAAAAGGTCAGAACAGGGGCCTGTGAATTTCATTATATTTGGGAGTTGCTGGTTGATATTGAAATCCCAGTCTCTATAAAGCAAATTTGAAAACATTGATTTGTCAGTGTGCAATATCTGTCATGTGAAATGAAAGTGGAAAAGGTCAGAACGGGGGCCTGTGAATTTCATTATATGTGGGAGTTGGTGGCTAATATTTTGTCAGTTAAAATCTCCATCTCTAATGCAAAATAAAAAACATTGATTTGTCAGTGTCCAATATTTGTCATGTGATATAAGATTGGAAAAGGTCAGAACGGGGGCCTGTGAATTTCATTATATGTGGGAGTCGCTGGTTGATATTTTGTCAGTTAAAATCTCCATCTCTAATGCAAATTTGAAAACATTGATTTGTCAGTGTGCAATATCTGTCATGTGAAATTAAAGTGGAAAAGGTCAGAACGGGGGCCTGTGAATTTCATTATATTTGGGAGTTGCTGGTTGATATTTTGTCAGTTGAAATCTCCAACTCTAATGCAAATTTGAAAACATTGATTTGTCAGTGTGCAATATCTGTCATGTGAAATGAAAGTGGAAAAGGTCTGAACGGGGGCCTGTGAATTTCATTATATTTGGGAGTTGCTGGTTGATATTTTGTCAGTTGAAATCTCCGTCTCTAATGCAAAATTGAAGTCATTGCTTTGTCAATGTGCAATATCTGTCCTGTGAAATGAAAGTGGAAAAGTCAGAACTGTGGCCTGTGAATTTCATATTATGGAGTAGCTGGTTGATATTTTGTCATTTGAAATCTCCATCTCTAATGCAAATTTGAAAACATTGATTTGTCAGTGTGCAATATCTGTCATGTGAAATGAAAGTGGAAAAGGTCAGAACGGGGGCCTGTGAATTTCATTATATTTGGGAGTTGCTGGTTGATATTTTGTCAGTTGAAATCTCCATCTCTAATGCAAAATTGAAATCATTGCTTTGTCAGTGTGCAATATTTGTCATGTAAAATGAATGTGGATAAGGCCAGAATGGGGGCCTGTGAATTTCATTATATGTGGGAGTTGCTGGCTAATATTTTGTCAGTTGAAATCTCCATCTCTAAAGCAAAATTGAAAACATTGATTTGTCAGTGTGCAATAGTTGTCATGTGAAATGAAAGTTGAAAAGGTCAGAACGGGGGCCTGTGAATTTCATATATTTGGAAGTTGCTGGTTGATATTTTGTCAGTTGAAATCTCCATCTCTAATGCAAGTTTGAAAACATTGATTTGTCAGTGTGCAATAGTTGTCATGTGAAATGAAAGTGGAAAAGGTCAGAACGGGGGCCTGTGAATTTCATATATTTGGAAGTTGCTGGTTGATATTTTGTCACTTGAAATCTCAATCTCTAATTCAAAATTGAAATCATTGCTTTGTCAGTGTGCAATATCTATCATGCGAAATGAATGTGGATAAGGTCAGAATGGGGGCCTGTGAATTTCATTATATGTGGGAGTTAAAGGCTAATATTTTGTCAGTTGAAATCTCCATCTCTAAAGCAAATTTGAAAACATTGATTTGTCAGTGTGCAATATCTGTCATGCGAAATGAATGTGGATAAGGTCAGAACGGGGGCCTGTGAATTTCATTATGTGTGGGAGTTAATGGCTAATATTTTGTCAGTTGAAATCTCCATCTCTAATGCAAGTTTGAAAACATTGATTTGTCAGTGTGCAATATCTGTCATGTGAAATGAAAGTGGAAAAGGTCAGAACGGGGGCCTGTGAATTTCATTATATTTGGGACTTGCTGGCTGATATTTTGTCTGTTGAAATCTCCATCTCTTATAAAAATTTGAAAACATTGATTTGTCAATGTGCAATATCTGTCATGTGAAATTAAAGTGGAAACGGTCTGAACGGGGGCCTGTGAATTTCATTATATTTGGGAGTTGCTGGTTGATATTTTGTCAGTTGAAATCTCCGTCTCTAATGCAAAATTGAAGTCATTGCTTTGTCAATGTGCAATATCTGTCCTGTGAAATGAAAGTGGAAAAGTCAGAACTGTGGCCTGTGAATTTCATATTATGGAGTAGCAGGTTGATATTTTGTCAGTTAAAATCTCCATCTCTAATGCAAAATAAAAAACATTGATTTGTCAGTGTCCAATATTTGTCATGTGATATAAGATTGGAAAAGGTCAGAACGGGGGCCTGTGAATTTCATTATATGTGGGAGTCGCTGGTTGATATTTTGTCAGTTGAAATCCCCATCTCTATAAAGCAAATTTGAAAACATTGATTTGTCAGTGTGCAATATCTGTCATGTGAAATGAAAGTGGAAAAGGTCAGAACAGGGGCCTGTGAATTTCATTATATTTGGGAGTTGCTGGTTGATATTGAAATCCCAATCTCTATAAAGCAAATTTGAAAACATTGATTTGTCAGTGTGCAATATCTGTCATGTGAAATGAAAGTGGAAAAGGTCAGAACGGGGGCCTGTGAATTTCATTATATGTGGGAGTTGGTGGCTAATATTTTGTCAGTTAAAATCTCCATCTCTAATGCAAAATTGAAAACATTGATTTGTCAGTGTGCAATATTTGTCATGTGATATAAGAGTGGAAAAGGTCAGAACGGGGGCCTGTGAATTTCATTATATTTGGGAGTTGCTGGTTGATATTTTGTCAGTTAAAATCTCCATCTCTAATGCAAGTTTGAAAACATTGATTTGTCAGTGTGCAATATCTGTCATGTGAAATTAAAGTGGAAAAGGTCAGGACGGGGGCCTGTGAATTTTATTATATGTTGGAGTTGCTGGTTGATATTTCGTCAGTTAAAATCTCTCACCGCTTATGCAAATTTGAAAACATTGATTTGTCAGTGTGCAATATGTGTCATGGGAAATGAATGTGCAAAAGGTCAGAACGGGGGCCTGTGAATTTCATTATATGTGGGAGTGTCTGGCTGATATTTTGTCAGTTTAAATCCCCATCTCTATAAAGCAAATTTGAAAACATTGATTTGTCAGTGTGCAATATCTGTCATGTGAAATGAAAGTGGAAAAGGTCAGAACAGGGTCCTGTGAATTTCATTATATTTGGGAGTTGCTGGTTGGTATTTTGTCAGTTGAAATCCCAGTCTCTATAAAGCAAATTTGAAAACATTGATTTGTCAGTGTGCAATATCTGTCATGTGAAATAAAAGTGGAAAAGGTCAGAACAGGGGCCTGTGAATTTCATATATTTGGGAGTTGCCGGTTGATATTTTGTCAGTTGAAATCTCCATCTCTAATGCAAAATTGAAATCATTGCTTTGTCAGTGTGCAATATCTATCATGCGAAATGAATGTGGATAAGGTCAGAATGGGGGCCTGTGAATTTCATTATATGTGGGAGTTGCTGGCTAATATTTTGTCAGTTGAAATCTCCATGTCTAAAGCAAAATTGAAAACATTGCTTTGTCAGTGTGCAATAGTTGTCATGTGAAATGAAAGTGGAAAAGGTCAGAACGGGGGCCTGTGAATTTCATATATTTGGAAGTTGCTGGTTGATATTTTGTCAGTTGAAATCTCCATCTCTAATGCAAAATTGAAATCATTGCTTTGTCAGTGTGCAATATCTATCATGCGAAATGAATGTGGATAAGGTCAGAATGGGGGCCTGTGAATTTCATTATATGTGGGAGTTAATGGCTAATATTTTGTCAGTTGAAATCTCCATCTCTAAAGCAAAATTGAAAACATTGATTTGTCAGTGTGCAATAGTTGTCATGTGATATAAGAGTGGAAAAGGTCAGAACGGGGGCCTGTGAATTTCATTACATTTGGGAGTTGCTGGTTGATATTTTTTCAGTTAAAATCTCCATCTCTAATGCAAGTTTGAAAACATTGATTTGTCAGTGTGCAATATCTGTCATGTGAAATTAAAGTGGAAAAGGTCAGAACGGGGGCCTGTGAATTTCATTATATTTGGGAGTTGCTGGTTGATACTTTGTCAGTTGAAATCCCCATCTCTTTAATGCAAATTTGAAAACATTGATTTGTCAGTGTGCAATATCTGTCATGTGAAATTAAAGTGGAAACGGTCTGAACGGGGGCCTGTGAATTTCATTATATTTTGGAGTTGCTGGTTGATATTTTGTCAGTTGAAATCTCCGTCTCTAATGCAAAATTGAAGTCATTGCTTTGTCAATGTGCAATATCTGTCCTGTGAAATGAAAGTGGAAAAGTCAGAACTGTGGCCTGTGAATTTCATATTATGGAGTAGCAGGTTGATATTTTGTCAATTGAAATCTCCATCTCTAATGCAAATTTGAAAACATTGATTTGTTAGTGTGCAATGTCTGTCATGTGAAATGTAAGTGGAAAAGGTCAGAACGGGGGCCTGTGAATTTCATTATATGTGGGAGTCGCTGGTTGATATTTTGTCAGTTGAAATCCCCATCTCTATAAAGCAAATTTGAAAACATTGATTTGTCAGTGTGCAATATCTGTCATGTGAAATGAAAGTGGAAAAGGTCAGAACGGAGGCCTGTGAATTTCATTATATTTGGGAGTTGCTGGTTGATATTTTGTCACTTGAAATCTCAGTCTCTATAAAGCAAATTTGAAAACATTGATTTGTCAGTGTGCAATATCTGTCATGTGAAATAAAAGTGCAAAAGGTCAGAACGGGGGCCTGTGAATTTCATTATATGTGGGAGTTGGTGGCTAATATTTTGTCAGTTAAAATCTCCATCTCTAATGCAAAATAAAAAACATTGATTTGTCAGTGTCCAATATTTGTCATGTGATATAAGATTGGAAAAGGTCAGAACGGGGGCCTGTGAATTTCATTATATGTGGGAGTCGCTGGTTGATATTTTGTCAGTTAAAATCTCCATCTCTAATGCAAATTTGAAAACATTGATTGTCAGTGTGCAATATGTGTCATGTGAAATTAAAGTGGAAAAGGTCAGAACGGGGGCCTGTGAATTTCATTATATTTGGGAGTTGCTGGTTGATATTTTGTCAGTTGAAATCTCCATCTCTAATGCAAATTTGAAAACATTGATTTGTCAGTGTGCAATATTTGTCATGTGAAATGAAAGTGGAAACGGTCTGAACGGGGGCCTGTGAATTTCATTATATTTGGGAGTTGCTGGTTGATATTTTGTCAGTTGAAATCTCCGTCTCTAATGCAAAATTGAAGTCATTGCTTTGTCAATGTGCAATATCTGTCCTGTGAAATGAAAGTGGAAAAGTCAGAACTGTGGCCTGTGAATTTCATATTATGGAGTAGCAGGTTGATATTTTGTCAGTTAAAATCTCCATCTCTAATGCAAATTTGAAAACATTGATTTGTCAGTGTGCAATACTTGTCATGTGAAATGAAAGTGGAAAAGGTCAGAACGGGGGCCTGTGAATTTCATTATATGTGGGAGTTTCTGGCTGATATTTTGTCAGTTGAAATCCCCATCTCTATAAAGCAAATTTGAAAACATTGATTTGTCAAGCAAATTTGAAAACATTGATTTGTCAGTGTGCAATATCTGTCATGTGAAATGAAAGTGGAAAAGGTCAGAACAGGGGCCTGTGAATTTCATATATTTGGACGTTGCTGGTTGATATTTTGTCAGTTGAAATCTCCATCTCTAATGCAAAATTGAAATCATTGCTTTGTCAGTGTGCAATATCTATCATGCGAAATGAATGTGGATAAGGTCAGAATGGGGGCCTGTGAATTTCATTATATGTGGGAGTTGCTGGCTAATATTTTGTCAGTTGAAATCTCCATCTCTAAAGCAACTTTGAAAACATTGATTTGTCAGTGTGCAATATCTGTCATGCGAAATGAATGTGGATAAGGCCAGAATGGGGGCCTGTGAATTTCATTATATGTGGGAGTCGCTGGTTGATATTTTGTCAGTTAAAATCTCCATCTCTAATGAAAATTTGAAAATATTGATTTGTCAGTGTGCAATATCTGTCATGTGAAATGAAAGTGGAAAAGGTCAGAACGGGGGCCTGTGAATTTCATATATTTGGACGTTGCTGGTTGATATTTTGTCAGTTGAAATCTCCATCTCTAATGCAAAATTGAAATCATTGCTTTGTCAGTGTGCAATATCTATCATGCGAAATGAATGTGGATAAGGTCAGAATGGGGGCCTGTGAATTTCATTATATGTGGGAGTTGCTGGCTAATATTTTGTCAGTTGAAATCTCCATCTCTAAAGCAACTTTGAAAACATTGATTTGTCAGTGTGCAATATCTGTCATGCGAAATGAATGTGGAAAAGGTCAGAACGGGGGCCTGTGAATTTCATTATATGTGGGAGTTGGTGGCTAATATTTTGTCAGTTAAAATCTCCATCTCTAATGCAAAATTGAAAACATTGATTTGTCAGTGTGCAATATTTGTCATGTGATATAAGAGTGGAAAAGGTCAGAACGGGGGCCTGTGAATTTCATTATATTTGGGAGTTGCTGGTTGATATTTTTTCAGTTAAAATCTCCATCTCTAAAGCAAAATTGAAAACATTGATTTGTCAGTGTGCAATAGTTGTCATGTAATATAAGAGTGGAAAAGGTCAGAACGGGGGCCTGTGAATTTCATTATTTTTGGGAGTTGCTGGTTGATATTTTGTCACTTGAAATCTCAATCTCTAATTCAAAATTGAAATCATTGCTTTGTCAGTGAGCAATATCTATCATGCGAAATGAATGTGAATAAGGTCAGAATGGGGGCCTGTGAATTTCATTATATGTGGAAGTTGCTGGCTAATATTTTGTCAGTTGAAATCTCCATCTCTAAAGCAAATTTGAAAACATTGATTTGTCAATGTGCAATATCTGTCATGCGAAATGAATGTGGAAAAGGTCAGAATGTGGGCCTGTGAATTTCATTATATGTGGGAGTTGGTGGCTAATATTTTGTCAGTTAAAATCTCCATCTCTAATGCAAAATAGAAAACATTGATTTGTCAGTGTGCAATATTTGTCATGTAAAATGAAAGTGGAAAAGGTCAGAACGGGGGCCTGTGAATTTCATTATATTTGGGAGTTGCTGGTTGATATTTTGTCAGTTAAAATCTCCATCTCTAATGCAAGTTTGAAAACATTGATTTGTCAGTGTGCAATATCTGTCATGTGAAATTAAAGTGGAAAAGGTCAGAACGGGGGCCTGTGAATTTCATTATATTTGGGAGTTGCTGGTTGATATTTTGTCAGTTGAAATCTCCATCTCTAATGCAAATTTGAAAACATTGATTTGTCAGTGTGCAATATCTGTCATGTTAAATTAAAGTGGAAACGGTCTGAACGGGGGCCTGTGAATTTCATTATATTTGGGAGTTGCTGGTTGATATTTTGTCAGTTGAAATCTCCGTCTCTAATGCAAAATTGAAGTCATTGCTTTGTCAATGTGCAATATCTGTCATGTGAAATGAAAGTGGAAAAGTCAGAACTGTGGCCTGTGAATTTCATATTATGGAGTTGCTGGTTGATATTTTGTCAATTGAAATCTCCATCTCTAATGCAAATTTGAAAACATTGATTTGTCAGTGTGCAATATTTGTCATGTGAAATGAAAGTGGAAAAGGTCAGAACGGGGGCCTGTGAATTTCATTATATTTCGGAGTTTCTGGCTGATATTTTGTCAGTTGAAATCCCCATCTCTATAAAGCAAATTTGAAAACATTGATTTGTCAGTGTGCAATATCTGTCATGTGAAATGAAAGTGGAAAAGGTCAGAACGGGGGCCTGTGAATTTCATTATATTTGGGAGTTGCTGGTTGATATTGAAATCCCAATCTCTATAAAGCAAATTTGAAAACATTGATTTGTCAGTGTGCAATATCTGTCATGTGAAATGAAAGTGGAAAAGGTCAGAACGGAGGCCTGTGAATTTCATTATATGTGGGAGTTGCTGGCTAATATTTTGTCAGTTGAAATCTCCGACTCTAAAGCAAAATTGAAAACATTGATTTGTCAGTGTCCAATATTTGTCATGTGATATAAGATTGGAAAAGGTCAGAACGGGGGCCTGTGAATTTCATTATATTTGGGAGTTGCTGGTTGATATTTTGTCAGTTAAAATCTCCATCTCTAATGCAAATTTGAAAACATTGATTTGTCAGTGTGCAATATCTGTCATGTGAAATGAAAGTGGAAAAGGTCAGAACGGGGGCCTGTGAATTTCATTATATTTGGGAGTTGCTGGTTGATATTTTGTCAGTTGAAATCTCCAACTCTAATGCAAATTTGAAAACATTGATTTGTCAGTGTGCAATATCTGTCATGTGAAATGAAAGTGGAAAAGGTCTGAACGGGGGCCTGTGAATTTCATTATATTTGGGAGTTGCTGGTTGATATTTTGTCAGTTGAAATCTCCGTCTCTAATGCAAAATTGAAGTCATTGCTTTGTCAATGTGCAATATCTGTCCTGTGAAATGAAAGTGGAAAAGTCAGAACTGTGGCCTGTGAATTTCATATTATGGAGTAGCAGGTTGATATTTTGTCAATTGAAATCTCCATCTCTAATGCAAATTTGAAAACATTGATTTGTTAGTGTGCAATATAAGTCATGTGAAATGAAAGTGGAAAAGGTCAGAACGGGGGCCTGTGAATTTCATTATATGTGGGAGTTTCTGGCTGATATTTTGTCAGTTGAAATCCCCATCTCTATAAAGCAAATTTGAAAACATTGATTTGTCAAGCAAATTTGAAAACATTGATTTGTCAGTGTGCAATATCTGTCATGTGAAATGAAAGTGGAAAAGGTCAGAACAGGGGCCTGTGAATTTCATATATTTGGACGTTGCTGGTTGATATTTTGTCAGTTGAAATCTCCATCTCTAATGCAAAATTGAAATCATTGCTTTGTCAGTGTGCAATATCTATCATGCGAAATGAATGTGGATAAGGTCAGAATGGGGGCCTGTCAATTTCATTATATGTGGGAGTTGCTGGCTAATATTTTGTCAGTTGAAATCTCCATCTCTAAAGCAACTTTGAAAACATTGATTTGTCAGTGTGCAATATCTGTCATGCGAAATGAATGTGGATAAGGCCAGAATGGGGGCCTGTGAATTTCATTATATAGTCCGTGAGCCAGAGCCTGATTTTTGGCTGATCGGTATCAAAAGGGTGGGCTCAAGTTATCATACCTTTTCAGAAAGCTGGGAATCTCAGCTTTCAGAATATGTATGATAACCTGGTATCCACGGGAGCTTCTGGGAGTTATAGCACTTTTAAGAAGACAAGATTGATATTTTTCAGAGAGAAACAAAAATTGTTATTTTCAATAACTAGGGATTAAATAATGATATAAAAATTATTTAAACATCTGGGTATATGTTTATGAATATGGGGAATCAGATTTTGGGGCTATTTTTCTAATTAAAGGTCAAGGTCACCAGTCAAGGTCAACTAAATCACAAAATATTGTCAAAAATAGAATTTAATGAAGTTTGCATTTCATGGATGGGATCCCTATGGCCATAATTGGTAATTACCAGCTACAGTGCCTTTGTAGTAGTCCTCAGCTCTAATTTGATACCATTTTTGCCCAATTCCGATGTCTCATAAGGTTCCAGTGACATAAAATGCAAACCGCGGTCCTGTTTTTATGACAAACAAAATTCAGAGATTTTCTCATAATTCAAGAACAAATGATGATATCACAATGCTTTAACTGTCCAGAAATATGTTAATTGATGTTGCAAATCGATTTCAATGCTTAATGTCTTGATACAAGGTCAAGGTTACCAGTCAAGGTCAACTAAATCACAAAATATTGCCACAAATAGAATTAAATGAAGTTTGCATTTCATGGTTGGGATCCTTATGGCAATAATTGGTGATTACTAGCTGCAACGCTTTAGTAGTAGTCCTCAACTCTATTTTGATATGATTTTTGCCCAATCCCAATGCCTCATAAGGTTCCAATGACATAAAATGCACACCGCGGTCATGTTTTTATGACAAACAAAATTCAGAGATTTTCTCATAATTCAAGAACAAATGAAGATATCACAATGCTTTAACTGTCCAGAAATATGTTTATTGATGTTGCAAATCGATTCCAATGCTTAATGTCTTGATACAAGGTCAAGGTCACCAGTCAAGGTCTAATATGTCTTTAAAAAGTGGCAAAATCTAATTTTTTAATGACATTTACGTTGTATTTGTGGGATTTTAAAAGGCGATATGGATAGGTCTTTGCTTCTGATCTTTGGCAGGGTTCCTTACCTTTAATATGATATCATATATGCCCTGAATCAATGCATTGTAAGCTTCAAAATTATTGACGTAAAGCGCAAACCATTATATCATCTTCAGTTTGTGATGGACTTAAAAAAAAAATTCAAGAATAAATAATGATATCTAAATGCTTTAAATGTCCAGAAATGTGTTCAATGAGGGGGCAAAATCTATTCAGTGCTAAATGAATAAGGAAAAGGTCATCAGTCAGGGTAAAATATATCTTTAAGAATGGTCAAAACTAATTTTCTGTTGCATTCATTTTGTATTGTGGGTTTTTTGGATACAATATATATAGGAGTTTGCTACAGGTCTTCATTAGGATTTGTAAGTTTCAATATTATACCATACATCCAAATTTCGGGGCATTATTGGGGTCAAACAACATAAAACAGAAGCCTTAGTGTTGTGTTAATGGTGATCAACAAATTGTAAACATTTTCACATAACTTGGGAGAAAATAACGGTACATTGCATTGGTCCAAATGATGAGAAATATGCTTGTTGATGTCAGAAATTGACTTCAATAACTGCTGTGCTGATACAACGTCAAAGTTACCTGTCATGGTCAAATATATCACTGTAAAATGCATTTATCAGAAATTGACATTTCAACCTGTTTTTATACATTAGCAGGAAGATGACGTGAACCGCATAAGGTGGCCTTGTGTTGTGATAGATAAAATTCAGAGATTTTCTCATAATAACATTATTCCAAAATAACAGATGGAAACGTCCTCGAACGCGGATATTCTATCAACAGTCTATGTTTGCTCCGGAGATTACAGTCGTTTTCTGGCTTTAATTTGCTTAGTCTTTTAATATATTTGGTGCTTGATTGTTCAGAGACTTCCATGCACTAGTCATCAGTTCAAATTGAATTCTAGGTGGAATCCTCAGCCAGTGCAACTCCTTCGCTTCAATCTATCAAACAATTGAGTTTTCAGACTCTTGCAGCTCTTTATCACGTACTTGGAACAACCATTTAGAAGTCCAATTACATATAGTCAAAATGACGAGTGACTTATGCATTAACAGCTGTTTTGATTGACTCTTTACTCAGAGATTAAAAAATTTTGGAGATATTTCTAGAGTTATAGTTAGCATTTTGACAACTTTTTTCACTTTCCTTTCCATAGTCATGTGTTTATCGAATCTCATGCCCAAAATTTCTGAAATGATCAGTCACTTCCTTGTTTCTGGGATGCATTTCTCCTTTTTCTTTCTAGCTTGTTCTTTTCCAAAAAGTGTTGGTTTGAAAGACAGCATACATTTTTCAGGATAAGCATACTTTTGATCTTTAGTCGGATATTGTTTGCTTATTTGCCAACTAGTGTAGTATAATCATATACGGATAAAGATTGAGCCCAGTATTGATTCTTGAAGAATGCTACATTGTAGAGGCAGCTTGCCAGATTCTGTGTCATTGATGAATACTGACTGTAATTTGCTCGAGATATGAGCCAGTTTAAAGCTGACTCGTCAACACCATACACATGTATCTCTCAGCCTTCCAGAAAAATGCCATGGTCAAATGTGTTAAAAACTGCAGAAAGGTCTAAGAAGACCAACAACATTGCCACTTCACCTTGGCGCATATTCAGCTTAACATTACAGTGGATTTTCGTCAGATGCATGTTCAAGCATCTCTGTACCAAAATGTTGCTTGTAGACTGATAGTTTTTCATCATCAAGACTTTTAGCCAGGTGATCTGTTTAGTGTTTGATGACAGCAATCTGTACGACCTAACTAAAGAAGGACTGGTCAGATACTTGCCTGTAATTCTTTGTTATATGATCAAGACCAATTTTTTTTACAAGAATGGCTTAACCAAAGCATGCTTCAAGACTTAGCAGGCATTTCTCCTTAAGTCCGTTGAACTGTTGACTATTTCGGTGATGACTGCAAGGGACTGATCAATGCATTCCTACAGTAACTAAATCAAAATTGGGTCAATGTTGCAGTGCTTCATGGGCATCTTGGCAATCAGTTTTTCAACTGCTGTTAGTAGGAGGGTTTCAAAATGTCTCAGTTTCTAACGAATGTAAATATCAGTATCAATATCACAATCTCTGGTAGTTGTGTCTAATTTTGATATTATTTTCTGTATTTCATCATAAACAAAGAACGGTGGGTTGAAGTCATTTGCTGGGGTGTACATCATGGATATCATAATGCTATGGCAGAGGTGACCGTTGTTTCCTGTTGATTCTTGAGTTGATAATCTTGAGCATACAATTGGAGATACATCTGACCTTGTCTGATGACCTTGCCCATGTATCAGAACATTAAGCTTTGTAATGGATTAGCCAATGAACATATTTCTGGATATATGTAAAGCTAGTGATACCATTACTTCTTCTTGAATTATGAGGAAATCTCCTAATTTTGTTAATCATCACAATGGCTACAGTTTGCATTTTATATCAAGTGAACACTATAATCTATTGATACTGGGCATGTATGGTATCAAAATAAAGTTTACAAACTCTATTAAAAAAATGCCACAAATACCTATCCATACTAGCTGTCAAAATCTCACAAATACATTGTAAATGTCTTAAAAACTTAGCTTCTTTAATGATATGTTGGATCTTGACTGGTGACTTGACCTTGTATCAGAAAAGTCAGAATTGGAATCAATTTGCCAAGTCATATCAACATATTTCTGGACAGCAAAAGCATTGTTATATCATAATTTGTTCTTGAATTATGAGAAAATCTCTGAAATTGGTTGATCACCCAAACAGGACTGTGGTTTGCATTTTATGTAATTTGAACCTTATAATGCATTGATACTGGGCATGTATGGTATCAAAATAAAGCTTATAAACCCTATTAAGGGAATATTGCAAATACCTATCCATACTAGTTGCCTAAATCCCACAAATGCAGTGTAAATGTCTTAAAAACTTAGTTTTTGCCACTTTTTAATGATATTTTTGATCTTGACTGGTGACCTTGACCTTGTATCAGAAAAGTAAGAATTGAAATCAATTACCAAGTCATATAAACATATTTCTGGAGAGTTAAAGCATTGTGATATCATCATTTGTTCTTGAATTATGAGAAAATCTCTGAATTTTGTTGATCATAAAAGCAGGACCACGGTTTGCATTTTATGTCACTGGAACCTTATGAGACATCGGAATTGGGCAAAAATTGTATCAAATTAGAGCTGAGGGCTGCTACTAAGGCACTGTAGCTGGTAATTACCAATTATGGCCATAGGGATCCCACCCATGAAATGCAAACTTCATCAAATTCTATTTTTGACAATATTTTGTGATTTAGTTGACCTTGACTGGTGACCTTGACCTTTAATCAGAAAAATAACCCCAAAGTCTGATTCCCCATATTCATAACTATATGCCAAGATGTTTAAATCATACTTATATCATTATTTTATTCCTATTTGTAGAAAATAACAATTCTTATTTATCTCTGAAAAATGTCAATCTTGTATCCTTTAAAGTCCTCTAACTTCCAAAAGCTCCCATGGATACCAGGTTATCATACATATTCTGAAAGCTGAGATTCCCAGCTTTCCGAAAAGGTATGATAACTTGAGCCCACCCATTTGATACCGATATCTTGTCTGGCTCATGGACTAATATGTGGGAGTTGCTGGCTAATATTTTGTCAGTTGAAATCTCCATCTCTAAAGCAAAATTGAAAACATTGATTTGTCAGTGTGCAATATCTGTCATGTGAAATGAAAGTGGAAAAGGTCAGAACGGGGGCCTGTGAATTTCATATATTTGGACGTTGCTGGTTGATATTTTGTCAGTTGAAATCTCCATCTCTAATGCAAAATTGAAATCATTGCTTTGTCAGTGTGCAATATCTATCATGCGAAATGAATGTGGATAAGGTCAGAATGGGGGCCTGTGAATTTCATTATATGTGGGAGTTGCTGGCTAATATTTTGTCAGTTGAAATCTCCATCTCTAAAGCAACTTTGAAAACATTGATTTGTCAGTGTGCAATATGTGTCATGGGAAATGAATGTGCAAAAGGTCAGAACGGGGGCCTGTGAATTTCATTATATGTGGGAGTTGGTGGCTAATATTTTGTCAGTTAAAATCTCCATCTCTAATGCAAAATTGAAAACATTGATTTGTCAGTGTCCAATATTTGTCATGTGATATAAGAGTGGAAAAGGTCAGAACGGGGGCCTGTGAATTTCATTATATTTGGGAGTTGCTGGTTGATATTTTTTCAGTTAAAATCTCCATCTCTAAAGCAAAATTGAAAACATTGATTTGTCAGTGTGCAATAGTTGTCATGTAATATAAGAGTGGAAAAGGTCAGAACGGGGGCCTGTGAATTTCATTATTTTTGGGAGTTGCTGGTTGATATTTTGTCACTTGAAATCTCAATCTCTAATTCAAAATTGAAATCATTGCTTTGTCAGTGAGCAATATCTATCATGCGAAATGAATGTGAATAAGGTCAGAACAGGGGCCTGTGAATTTCATTATATGTGGAAGTTGCTGGCTAATATTTTGTCAGTTGAAATCTCCATCTCTAAAGCAAATTTGAAAACATTGATTTGTCAGTGTGCAGTATCTGTCATGCGAAATGAATGTGGAAAAGGTCAGAATGTGGGCCTGTGAATTTCATTATATGTGGGAGTTGGTGGCTAATATTTTGTCAGTTAAAATCTCCATCTCTAATGCAAAATTGAAAACATTGATTTGTCAGTGTGCAATATTTGTCATGTAAAATGAAAGTGGAAAAGGTCAGAACGGGGGCCTGTGAATTTCATTATATTTGGGAGTTGCTGGTTGATATTTTGTCAGTTAAAATCTCCATCTCTAATGCAAGTTTGAAAACATTGATTTGTAGTGTGCAATATCTGTCATGTGAAATTAAAGTGGAAAAGGTCAGAACGGGGGCCTGTGAATTTCATTATATTTGGGAGTTGCTGGTTGATACTTTGTCAGTTGAAATCCCCATCTCTTTAATGCAAATTTGAAAACATTGATTTGTCAGTGTGCAATATCTGTCATGTTAAATTAAAGTGGAAACGGTCTGAACAGGGGCCTGTGAATTTCATTATATTTGGGAGTTGCTGGTTGATATTTTGTCAGTTGAAATCTCCGTCTCTAATGCAAAATTGAAGTCATTGCTTTGTCAATGTGCAATATCTGTCCTGTGAAATGAAAGTGGAAAAGTCAGAACTGTGGCCTGTGAATTTCATATTATGGAGTTGCTGGTTGATATTTTGTCAATTGAAATCTCCATCTCTAATGCAAATTTGAAAACATTGATTTGTCAGTGTGCAATATCTGTCATGTGAAATGAAAGTGGAAAAGGTCAGAACGGGGGCCTGTGAATTTCATTATATTTCGGAGTTGCTGGCTGATATTTTGTCTGTTGAAATCCCCATCTCTATAAAGCAAATTTGAAAACATTGATTTGTCAGTGTGCAATATCTGTCATGTGAAATGAAAGTGGAAAAGGTCAGAACAGGGGCCTGTGAATTTCATTATATTTGGGAGTTGCTGGTTGATATTGAAATCCCAATCTCTATAAAGCAAATTTGAAAACATTGATTTGTCAGTGTGCAATATCTGTCATGTGAAATGAAAGTGGAAAAGGTCAGAACGGAGGCCTGTGAATTTCATTATATGTGGGAGTTGCTGGCTAATATTTTGTCAGTTGAAATCTCCGACTCTGAAGCAAAATTGAAAACATTGATTTGTCAGTGTCCAATATTTGTCATGTGATATAAGAGTGGAAAAGGTCAGAACGGGGGCCTGTGAATTTCATTATATTTGGGAGTTGCTGGTTGATATTTTGTCAGTTGAAATCTCCATCTCTAATGAAAATTTGAAAACATTGCTTTGTCAGTGTGCAATATTTGTCATGTAAAATGAAAGTGGAAAAGGTCAGAATGGGGGCCTGTGAATTTCATTATATTTGGGAGTTGCTGGTTGATATTTTGTCAGTTGAAATCTCCATCTCTAATGCAAATTTGAAAACCTTGATTTGTCAAGTGTGCAATATGTCATGTGAAATTAAAGTGGAAACGGTCTGAACGGGGGCCTGTGAATTTCATTATATTTGGGAGTTGCTGGTTGATATTTTGTCAGTTGAAATCTCCGTCTCTAATGCAAAATTGAAGTCATTGCTTTGTCAATGTGCGATATCTGTCCTGTGAAATGAAAGTGGAAAAGTCAGAACTGTGGCCTGTGAATTTCATATTATGGAGTAGCAGGTTGATATTTTGTCAATTGAAATCTCCATCTCTAATGCAAATTTGAAAACATTGATTTGTCAGTGTGCAATATCTGTCATGTGAAATGAAAGTGGAAAAGGTCAGAACGGGGGCCTGTGAATTTCATTATATTTGGGAGTTTCTGGTTGATACTTTGTCAGTTGAAATCCCCATCTCTATAATGCAAATTTGAAAACATTGATTTGTCAGTGTGCAATATCTGTCATGTGAAATGAAAGTGGAAAAGGTCAGAACGGGGGCCTGTGAATTTCATTATATTTGGGACTTGCTGGTTGATATTTTGTCAGTTGAAATCCCAGTCTCTATAAAGCAAATTTGAAAACATTGATTTGTCAGTGTGCAATATCTGTCATGTGAAATAAAAGTGGAAAAGGTCAGAACAGGGGCCTGTGAATTTCATATATGTGGGAGTTGCCGGTTGATATTTTGTCAGTTGAAATCTCCATCTCTAATGCAAAATTGAAATCATTGCTTTGTCTGTGTGCAATATCTATCATGCGAAATGAATGTAGATAAGGTCAGAATGTGGGCCTGTGAATTTCATTATATGTGGGAGTTGGTGGCTAATATTTTGTCAGTTAAAATCTCCATCTCTAATGCAAAATTGAAAACATTGATTTGTCAGTGTGCAATATTTGTCATGTGATATAAGAGTGGAAAAGGTCAGAACGGGGGCCTGTGAATTTCATTATATTTGGGAGTTGCTGGTTGATATTTTGTCAGTTAAAATCTCCATCTCTAATGCAAGTTTGAAAACATTGATTTGTCAGTGTGCAATATCTGTCATGTGAAATTAAAGTGGAAAAGGTCAGAACGGGGGCCTGTGAATTTCATTATATTTGGGAGTTGCTGGTTGATATTTTGTCAGTTGAAATCTCCAACTCTAATGCAAATTTGAAAACATTGATTTGTCAGTGTGCAATATCTGTCATGTTAAATTAAAGTGGAAACGGTCTGAACGGGGGCCTGTGAATTTCATTATATTTGGGAGTTGCTGGTTGATATTTTGTCAGTTGAAATCTCCGTCTCTAATGCAAAATTGAAGTCATTGCTTTGTCAATGTGCAATATCTGTCCTGTGAAATGAAAGTGGAAAAGTCAGAACTGTGGCCTGTGAATTTCATATTATGGAGTCGCAGGTTGATATTTTGTCAGTTAAAATCTCCATCTCTAATGCAAATTTGAAAACATTGATTTGTCAGTGTGCAATATCTGTCATGTGAAATGAAAGTGGAAAAGGTCAGAACGGGGGCCTGTGAATTTCATTATATGTCGGAGTTTCTGGCTGATATTTTGTCTGTTGAAATCCCCATCTCTTATAAAGCAAATTTGAAAACATTGATTTGTCAGTGTGCAATATCTGTCATGTGAAATGAAAGTGGAAAAGGTCAGAACAGGGGCCTGTGAATTTCATTATATTTGGGAGTTGCTGGTTGATATTGAAATCCCAATCTCTATAAAGCAAATTTGAAAACATTGATTTGTCAGTGTGCAATATCTGTCATGTGAAATGAAAGTGGAAAAGGTCAGAACGGAGGCCTGTGAATTTCATTATATGTGGGAGTTGCTGGCTAATATTTTGTCAGTTGAAATCTCCGACTCTAAAGCAAAATTGAAAACATTGATTTGTCAGTGTCCAATATTTGTCATGTGATATAAGATTGGAAAAGGTCAGAACGGGGGCCTGTGAATTTCATTATATTTGGGAGTTGCTGGTTGATATTTTGTCAGTTAAAATCTCCATCTCTAATGAAAATTTGAAAACATTGCTTTGTCAGTGTGCAATATTTGTCATGTAAAATGAAAGTGGAAAAGGTCAGAATGGGGGCCTGTGAATTTCATTATATTTGGGAGTTGCTGGTTGATATTTTGTCAGTTGAAATCTCCATCTCTAATGCAAATTTGAAAACCTTGATTTGTCAGTGTGCAATATGTCATGTGAAATTAAAGTGGAAACGGTCTGAACGGGGGCCTGTGAATTTCATTATATTTGGGAGTTGCTGGTTGATATTTTGTCAGTTGAAATCTCCGTCTCTAATGCAAAATTGAAGTCATTGCTTTGTCAATGTGCGATATCTGTCCTGTGAAATGAAAGTGGAAAAGTCAGAACTGTGGCCTGTGAATTTCATATTATGGAGTAGCAGGTTGATATTTTGTCAGTTAAAATCTCCATCTCTAATGCAAATTTGAAAACATTGATTTGTCAGTGTGCAATATCTGTCATGTGAAATGAAAGTGGAAAAGGTCAGAACGGGGGCCTGTGAATTTCATTATATTTGGGAGTTTCTGGTTGATACTTTGTCAGTTGAAATCCCCATCTCTATAATGCAAATTTGAAAACATTGATTTGTCAGTGTGCAATATCTGTCATGTGAAATGAAAGTGGAAAAGGTCAGAACGGGGGCCTGTGAATTTCATTATATTTGGGACTTGCTGGTTGATATTTTGTCAGTTGAAATCCCAGTCTCTATAAAGCAAATTTGAAAACATTGATTTGTCAGTGTGCAATATCTGTCATGTGAAATAAAAGTGGAAAAGGTCAGAACAGGGGCCTGTGAATTTCATATATGTGGGAGTTGCCGGTTGATATTTTGTCAGTTGAAATCTCCATCTCTAATGCAAAATTGAAATCATTGCTTTGTCAGTGTGCAATATCTATCATGCGAAATGAATGTGGATAAGGCCAGAATGGCTGCCTGTGAATTTCATTATATGTGGGAGTTGCTGGCTAATATTTTGTCAGTTGAAATCTCCATCTCTAAAGCAAAATTGAAAACATTGATTTGTCAGTGTGCAATAGTTGTCATGTGAAATGTAAGTGGAAAAGGTCAGAACGGGGGCCTGTGAATTTCATATATTTGGAAGTTGCTGGTTGATATTTTGTCAGTTAAAATCTCCATCTCTAATGCAAAATTGAAATCATTGCTTTGTCAGTGTGCAATATCTATCATGCGAAATGAAAGTGGATAAGGTCAGAATGGGGGCCTGTAAATTTCATTATATGTGGGAGTTGCTGGCTAATATTTTGTCAGTTGAAATCTCCATCTCTAATGCAAATTTGAAAACATTGATTTGTCAGTGTGCAATATGTGTCATGGGAAATGAATGTGCAAAAGGTCAGAACGGGGGCCTGTGAATTTCATTATATGTGGGAGTTGGTGGCTAATATTTTGTCAGTTAAAATCTCCATCTCTAATGCAAAATTGAAAACATTGATTTGTCAGTGTCCAATATTTGTCATGTGATATAAGATTGGAAAAGGTCAGAACGGGGGCCTGTGAATTTCATTATATGTGGGAGTCGCTGGTTGATATTTTGTCAGTTAAAATCTCCATCTCTAATGCAAATTTGAAAACATTGATTTGTCAATGTGCAATATCTGTCATGTGAAATTAAAGTGGAAAAGGTCAGAACAGGGGCCTGTGAATTTCATTATATTTGGGAGTTGCTGGTTGATATTTTGTCAGTTGAAATCTCCAACTCTAATGCAAATTTGAAAACATTGATTTGTCAGTGTGCAATATCTATCATGTGAAATTAAAGTGGAAACGGTCTGAACGGGGGCCTGTGAATTTCATTATATGTGGGAGTCGCTGGTTGATATTTTGTCAGTTGAAATCTCCGTCTCTAATGCAAAATTGAAGTCATTGCTTTGTCAATGTGCAATATCTGTCCTGTGAAATGAAAGTGGAAAAGTCAGAACTGTGGCCTGTGAATTTCATATTATGGAGTAGCAGGTTGATATTTTGTCAATTGAAATCTCCATCTCTAATGCAAATTTGAAAACATTGATTTGTCAGTGTGCAATATCTGTCATGTGAAATGAAAGTGGAAAAGGTCAGAACGGGGGCCTGTGAATTTCATTATATGTGGGAGTTTCTGGCTGATACTTTGTCAGTTGAAATCCCCATCTCTATAAAGCAAATTTGAAAACATTGATTTGTCAGTGTGCAATATCTGTCATGTGAAATGAAAGTGGAAAAGGTCAGAACGGGGGCCTGTGAATTTCATTATATTTGGGAGTTGCTGGTTGATATTTTGTCAGTTGAAATCCCAGTCTCTATAAAGCAAATTTGAAAACATTGATTTGTCAGTGTGCAATATCTGTCATGTGAAATAAAAGTGGAAAAGGTCAGAACAGGGGCCTGTGAATTTCATATATTTGGAAGTTGCTGGTTGATATTTTGTCACTTGAAATCTCAATCTCTAATTCAAAATTGAAATCATTGCTTTGTCAGTGTGCAATATCTATCATGCGAAATGAATGTGGATAAGGTCAGAATGGGGGCCTGTAAATTTCATTATATGTGGGAGTTGCTGGCTAATATTTTGTCAGTTGAAATCTCCATCTCTAAAGCAAATTTGAAAACATTGATTTGTCAGTGTGCAATATCTGTCATGCGAAATGATTGTGGATAAGGTCAGAACGGGGGCCTGTGAATTTCATTATATGTGGGAGTTGGTGGCTAATATTTTGTCAGTTAAAATCTCCATCTCTAATGCAAAATAAAAAACATTGATTTGTCAGTGTCCAATATTTGTCATGTGATATAAGAGTGGAAAAGGTCAGAACGGGGGCCTGTGAATTTCATTATATTTGGGAGTTGCTGGTTGATATTTTGTCAGTTAAAATCTCCATCTCTAATGCAAGTTTGAAAACATTGATTTGTCAGTGTGCAATATCTGTCATGTGAAATGAAAGTGGAAAAGGTCAGAACGGGGGCCTGTGAATTTCATTATATTTGGGAGTTGCTGGTTGATATTTTGTCAGTTGAAATCTCCATCTCTAATGCAAAATTGAAATCATTGCTTTGTCAGTGAGCAATATCTATCATGCGAAATGAATGTGGATAAGGTCAGAATGGGGGCCTGTGAATTTCATTATATGTGGGAGTTGCTGGCTAATATTTTGTCAGTTGAAATCTCCATCTCTAAAGCAAATTTGAAAACATTGATTTGTCAATGTGCAATATCTGTCATGCGAAATGAATGTGGAAAAGGTCAGAATGTGGGCCTGTGAATTTCATTATATGTGGGAGTTGGTGGCTAATATTTTGTCAGTTAAAATCTCCATCTCTAATGCAAAATAGAAAACATTGATTTGTCAGTGTGCAATATTTGTCATGTAAAATGAAAGTGGAAAAGGTCAGAACGGGGGCCTGTGAATTTCATTATATTTGGGAGTTGCTGGTTGATATTTTGTCAGTTAAAATCTCCATCTCTAATGCAAGTTTGAAAACATTGATTTGTCAGTGTGCAATGTCTGTCATGTGAAATGAAAGTGGAAAAGGTCAGAACGGGGGCCTGTGAATTTCATTATATTTGGGAGTTGCTGGTTGATATTTTGTCAGTTGAAATCTCCATCTCTAATGAAAATTTGAAAACATTGATTTGTCAGTGTGCAATATTTGTCAAGTAATATAAGAGTGGAAAAGGTCAGAATGGGGGCCTGTGAATTTCATTATATTTGGGAGTTGCTGGTTGATATTTTGTCAGTTGAAATCTCCATCTCTAATGCGAATTTGAAAACATTGATTTGTCAGTGTGCAATATCTGTCATGCGAAATGAATGTGGAAAAGGTCAGAACGGGGGCCTGTGAATTTCATTATATGTGGGAGTTGGTGGCTAATATTTTGTCAGTTAAAATCTCCATCTCTAATGCAAAATAGAAAACATTGATTTGTCAGTGTGCAATATTTGTCATGTGATATAAGAGTGGAAAAGGTCAGAACGGGGGCCTGTGAATTTCATTATATTTGGGAGTTGCTGGTTGATATTTTGTCAGTTGAAATCTCCATCTCGAATGCGAATTTAAAACATTGCTTTGTCAGTGTGCAATATCTGTCATGTGACATAAGAGTGGAAAAGGTCAGAACAGGGGCCTGTGAATTTCATATATTTGGGAGTTGCTTGTTGATATTTTGTCAGTTGAAATCTCCATCTCTAATGCAAAATTGAAATCATTGCTTTGTCAGTGTGCAATATCTATCATGCGAAATGAATGTGGATAAGGTCAGAACGGGGGCCTGTGAATTTCATTATATTTGGGAGTTGCTGGCTGATATTTTGTCAGTTGAAATCTCCATCTCTAATGCGAATTTGAAAACATTGATTTGTCAGTGTGCTATATCTGTCATGTGACATGAAAGTGGAAAAGGTCAAAACGGGGGCCTGTGAATTTCATGACATTTGGGAGTTGCTGGTTGATATTTTGTCAGTTGAAATCTCCATAGGAACCTTGGGCAATGTTCCTCTAGTCTCTGCCCATGGGCGCCGTTCTATGACTGCCCTGAGCTGTACCATTGCGGAAGGCTCACCACAAATTCCGTGCCTCCATTGCAGTGCATGACTGACAGTATTTACAATTACAATTACAATTACAATCTCTAATGCGAATTTGAAAACATTGATTTGTCAGTGTGCAATATCTGTCATGTGACATGAAAGTGGAAAAGGTCAGGACGGGGGCCTGTGGATTTCATTATATGTGGGAGTTGCTGGTTGATATTTTGTCAGTTAAAATCTCCATCTCTAATGCAAATTTGAAAACATTGATTTGTCAGTGTGCAATAGGGATACAACTTTTCAATTTTTTTTTCTCAAAATCAATTTCCGGTGTCATAGTGGGATGAGCTTTTGTATAAAAACAACTGTAGTGAAATCATTTTTGACCCATCTTTAAAAAAGTTCACCCATTAACTCATGTTTGTGTTTGCCATCTATTATAGTCAGAAAATGGCCATTTTCTGCTGGTCGAGTACTCTATTTCACCTTATAGCTTTGTGTGTATTGAAGATACAGTAAATAAAGTAATACTGAATTAAAGCATATGAAATTAGCTTTTCAGTGGGACCATATAAGGCACTTCACATATGGCATATTACCTTGTGTGAGTTAATATTATGCATTTTCCTTCCAATTTTATCATTTTTCTGTTGAAAATGTTATGGATTTGTCAACTGCAGAGAATTGTGCTATAGAATTATTTGAGGTTCATGTTGAAAAACGCAATGCAATTCTACTATTCCATGTCACCACTTATGTTTACAGTGAATTCCACGCATTGTCATTAAGCAGGAGCCGGTAGACCAAATCAAGTCACCAATATACATGTATTTGATATTTTTGTCAAAGAATTACACTAAAAAATATGTTGATCTCCAAGGCTCCTTCAAGAATGGAACTCATATAATTGATGATAACACTGGTGGGAGAGATAATTATTTTAACTTTCGGTTTCACTTAACCCAAGCTTTCCGATACCTTAATGAAAACAAATCATTCTCTTTCAGGCTTCAGAAGTTCCAACTACAAGTAAAATTAATGCTACATGAAATTCCTGAGCAATCCTACCTCTTACGGCCTTTCATTTGATGTCGTATTTGAGGGAAAAACTGCTTAGAGTCAGTCAGTTTATCTCTTATGACTAGGCAGACCACTGGATCAGGGATAAAATGTAAAGCTTTCAAAAGCCTTGCAGTAATCCAGCAAGACTACTTTGAAGTGCTTGAAACTCACTGAAAACGGGAGCCATCAAAACTAAGCATCAGCAGGAAAATAAATGTTGTGAGCAAGCAATCAAGGTCGTGAAAGAACTGACACCAAGTGCAAAAACTATGAAAGCTTGCGGTTGCACTTCATTCTTAAATGTAACTTGTTGTAGCTTAAAATATAGCTTACATAGTTTCCAATATAATCTAGTTGTGCATTGCAAGGAGTTTAATTTTTTTCTTGTCTTTTTATTCCTTGCTTGTAGAGGGCGATTTTTATTCAATCTGAACCTTACAGCTACCAGGTTATCTACGAATGAAATGAGGTTATACTCAAAGTTCAAAGTGACTTCCTTCAAAAAGGAGTGTTAGTGTATGAAGGTCATTTTCAGTTTCAAGTCGAGTTCCTTCACCAAAAGTGTTTTTTGTAGATAGTTTTGTTTTATGCCATCAGCATCACTGCCGCGTTTGGTCCAGATTTAGAGGTAACTCTCTTCTTACGTCATCTTCGATGTGTAGTAGGTTATTTTATTCAGGTTGAACATCACAGCTACAGGGTTATTCAGGAGTGAACGGAGATTCTTCATTTTAAATGGAGTTCTTTCAAAGAGTGTCCGTACATGAAGTAAAGGAGTTTAGTTTTTTTTTTCAGATAGGAGTTATTTGCCTCAAAATAGCCCACACCGGTGCTGATGGGGCGTAAAACACGCACTCACTCACTCAGACAGGCGTCATACTTGCGAAATTGAGGTCAGTTCTCCTTCAAATGCGTAATTCTGTCAAGGAGTGTTGGTTTATGACGGAGTTGGTATTTTATGCCATACTCCACAACGAGTTTTTCCAAAGTTGCCCTTGGAAGAAAAGCTACTTTTATTTAGCAACATCTGAGGGCAGGCAAATCGTGAAATACTTCTGCTGAGCCTTCACCCCTCAAGTTGAAGTTTTGTTTTTTAGTGCAGCACTCTGGCGCCAAGCCTCTCCCCCTGGAGTCTGTCAAAAATTAACACATTCTTCACATAAAGGTTTTGCTGGTTGTCATGTGAAATGCAGGCCTGTAATTTCCAAGTCTGCAATATGAAAGGAAACATATCAATTACCTAGGCTTTTCTTGCCAAATGGCCTTTAGCCTTTGTATGACCCTAAGTATCACAAATCTGTATTACTTTAGCTTGGATAGACTTCCTTTTCTGTGCTTAGGCATTGTTAGAAAAGTATCAATGGTGACACAATCTTGGTCATATGTATTACTTTAGCTTGAATTAATGGGTTTCTTTTCTGGTTATTAGGAGAGCCGATCACTCGCAAATGTCAATTTGAATCAAGGTTGGACAGCTAGTTCCTCTCCTGCTACATAGACACAGCCAGCAGGTTTTCCAAGAGTGAAATGGTTATTCTCAATTTCAAATTGAGTTCCTTCAAGGAGTGTTGGTATATGAATTGATTTTGTACCCCATCTAGAGGCAAGTGTTGGTACATGAAGATTGCCGTAAGTTCCCCTTCCATTACAAGCAGGCTGCCGACATTTTCTCCCCTTTAACATGATGAAAATTGAAAGTTATGAGTGCTTATGCTTAATGCATGTCTGTTTATGTAAGCTTCTTATGATGTTAACTTCTTGAATGTTTTCAGTAAGTGATTTTTATTCAACTCGAGCCTCACGGCAAAAAGGGTTAACTAAGGGTGAAATCAGGTCATTCTCAATTACAAATCGAGTTCCTTCACCAAAAGTGTTTTTTGTAGATAGTTTTGTTTTATGCCATCAGCATCACTGCCGCGTTTGGTCCAGATTTAGAGGTAACTCTCTTCTTACGTCATCTTCGATGTGTAGTAGGTTATTTTATTCAGGTTGAACATCACAGCTACAGGGTTATTCAGGAGTGAAGTAAAGGAGTTTAGATTTTTTTTTTCTGACAGGCGTTGTACATCCGGAATTCAGGTCAGTTCTCCTTCAAATGCGTAATTCTTTCAAGGAGTGTTGGTATATTGCATTAAAATTGATTAAAAATCAAATAAACACAGAGACAAAGACAGGAAAAACAAAAGAACTAACAAACAACAATCAAACTGAATTATCAACCGTAATATAATTTGTGGTGGAGTTAACGCTGTTGTCTTGAGGTTCGTCTCAATGTCTTGGTCAGGAATGTCCTAAAATGGTAGAAGCAATTTTTATTTTAATGACGCTCATTTAACATGGCTTTAAAATTTAACGTTTGGAAGTTCTGTAGTATAACTCAAGTGCTCTAATTTATACTCAATGAACTAAACTAAGAAAAAAAAAAGTACTAAGCGTCTCTGACACGTATTCAGCTCTTGCCGGGTCACCTTTGCCTATGTTGGACGGCTGTTTCAACCATCCTTCGCCTCATTGCTGTGTCCTACCCCTGTCCTGATTAGTCTACCAAGTGCATAAATACAGGACGTAAAGCCCCAATCATCCATCCATCCACATCTTGTGCCAGTCTGGAAGAGTTTTCTCTTCAGAAGGAAGTGGTCCACCACATCAAAGGCTTTCCTCGCATCCAAAGAGATTATAGATACATTCAGACTGACTCACAGTCCCTTTTTGTCGACAGTGAGGTAGCTAGAAAATATTATATATAATAAACACAGAGACAAAGACAGGAAAAACAAAATAACTAACAAACAAAAATCAAACTGAATTATCAACTCCCATGATGCAAAACAAGGATGTCTCTAAATAGCCCAACAAGGTGCTGATGCGACGTAAAACACAAACACACACACACAGGTCAATGCAGCGAATGAGTTGTTTTTTTTTCCAGACAGAAAGTTATAAACTGTGGCTTTGTAAAGCATCTGCTTATTCGTAGCCTACTAGTTTACGATGTGTAGTAGGTTAATTTTATTCAGGTTGAACATCACAGCTAAAGGGTTATCCAGGAGTGAACAGAGATTCTCCATTTCAAATGGAGTTCTTTCAAGGAGTGTCCGTACATGAAGTAAAGGAGTTTAGATTTTTTTTCAGACAGGCGTTGTACTTCCGGAATTGAGGTCAGTTCTCCTTCAAATGCGTAATTCTTTCAAGGAGTGTTGGTATATGACGGAGTTGATATTTTACGCCACATCAGAACTATTGTGGGCTATTTGGAGGCAAATTTTGATCAATCATCCTTCGCCTCACTGCCGTGTCCTCCCCCTGTCCTAATTAATTAGCCTGCCAAGTGCATAAATACAGGACGTAAAGTGCCAATCATCAATCAATAATGCTGTTTTGTCCTTATATGGGCCTTGGCATGTCTTGAATTGCCTTTACTTCTTCTTCATCCAGCTTGAGATCTCTGGAGTTCTTTTTGTAGAACACTGAAACGGAGCACATCTGGTCTCATTTCACAACACCAAAATCCTCATTTAAGAACAGCAACAATCTGCAATGATCTCATTTCAGAACAGTGCAGGTCTCAAAGTAGAGCGCCAACGGTCTCATTACAGAACACATGCAGTCTTGTCATGGAACACTGGTAGTCTTAAATTTAGAACATGTCCAGTCTCAAACCGGAACATTCAGAATACTTGTGAGTCTCGAAGTAGAATGCCAATAGTCTCATTAGAGAACATAGGTCTTGTCATAGAACACTGGCATTCTTTCCATGGAACACTGACAGTCTTAACTACAGAACATGAATGTTATCAAACTAGAACATATGGTGATCATGGCACAGCGTTAAGTGCTCTTTGTCCGGATCATCAGGCATGGGGTCCGTTTTGAATGCCCAGACACGTTCCGGCAGTTGTAACAGTTTGAGAACATCTAGTGGATGTTCTTGATGATCATTGTGAATGCCAGTGTTCTGAGAGCTATAAGTGAGAACAAAATCTATGAAATCTGAATGATCATAAATTTAATATATTCAAATAATATACATTAATTTAGGTTAATCATAATCAACAGTGTATTTATTATTGCATGATTAATCAGTATTGTATTTATTATTGCATGATAACTTTGCTCTGATGGGCTGTTTATGTACATTTTTAATACACTTTTATATTGCACATGTTTGACCAAGTTGATTAAGGCTACACCTTCATTGTTTAGCAATATATATATACAAATAGATAAAGTAACATACTAATAGATAAAGTAATACCATAAATTAGAAATGCGACCATTTGAGAAACGCATCAATGTTAAACATTTCACAAAAACAAACCTTATACAACCATAAAGGACATACTACACCACGTTATACCACCTTAGATTTCGAAATTGCTGAAAGTAGCTATTTGAAGAAAATCGAACTAATTTATGTCGAATAAAAGCAAATGAAATACATCATTCTGCTTGTGTATGGTTATATGACTGGCTCACTCTACCAGACCAAGGAGTTGAGCAATTTTTTTCTAACTGATAATAATCAATTGTTGCCCATTAATTTGATCCATGACCTTACTAAGCCTATCAATGTCACTTTGTACCCCTTGGATGAAGGTAGTCGGTAAGGCTCATCCAAAACAGTTGTTTGCAAAATGGCCAGCATCATTGCATACATCCTCCATGGGGTAAGTCAAAGCCAGCAAAGTCCCAGCAGCTTGATGTTGAGTTCCTCCTGTTCTTTGTCCTCCAGCCTTGTCCACATGAGATGCAATGCCGTTTGCAACAAGAAATATCCCTGTTACGACATCTCCTTGAAGAAACAGGGGGAGGGTCGGTCTGGCGGTAGCGTTCTGGGTTGCCAATCGCGGGGTCCAGGGTTAGAATCCAGCACTTGCCGGGTGACCTGGGCCTATGTTGGACGGCTGTTTAATCATCCTTCACCTCATTGCCGTGTCCTCCTCCTGTCCCAATTAGCTCACCAAGTGCAAAAATACAGGATGTAAGGTCCCAATCATCCATCCATCCATAATCCTTAAAGAAACACCGTAATATGATTTGTGGTGGAGTTAACGCTGTTGTCTTGAGGTTCGTCTCAATGTCTTGGTCAGGAATGTCCTAAAATTATAGTTCTAAGCAATTTTTATTCTAATGGCGCCCATTTTAAAACATGGCTTTGAAATTTAACGTTCGGATGTTCTGCAATATAACTCAAGTGCTCTAATTTATACTCAAGCGTCTCTGACTCGTAGTTTATAAACTTTATTGGATCCAATCCAACGGTTGCTTATCATTTACAGCCGGGGAATTACAAGTGTTTAATTATATTCAGCTGCTTGTAGATATAACTATGACTCAGCAAGTCCTTAGTATAACATGAGATAAGACTTTTCAGTAAGTTGTTGAGTGTACAATTTGTATAACAAAGGTGAGATTATACTTCATTATAATAAATAATAAATGTATTCGTATTGAGCACATTACATCATGATAATCTCAATGCACTTTGACAGAGTATAGCAATATTGGGAAAGAACATATAAACATGATTAAAAACATTTAAAATCACATGTATCATATGCATAATCATAAAACATAGCACTTAGTCAAATAAAAAGTTTTGAGACCCCTTTAGAAGCTTGAATAGTCTGTGGTATTTCTTAATTGTGGAGGGAGATCGTTCCATAATTTAGGGCCATTCACAGCAAAAGCCCTGTCCCCATAGTTAAGTGTCCTTAGTGATGGTCGTGCGAGGATGATGGTGTTGTTGCTCCTCAAGTCTGTTCACTATGGGCCCCCGCAGGTCTCGGGCCTCCTCGTGGCGGTGGGTGGGAACACTAAGGTGAAGACCTCTATCCTTAGTGGCTAACACGAGACGGTGCGCTTGCACGGTGTGTCCCCTACCTTACAGGGGAGCATCAATGAATATGCCCCCTGTTACATTAGGAGTTCGGGGTAATGGCACAATCAAGGAGAGCTTACCATGCTGTTGCAGGGCCGCCGCCTGAGCCTTGCGGGCCTTCGAATTCTTGTGCCGCACCCGGCGACGGTAGTTGCGGTGCTTCGCAAACCCAGGATCCACTTCCAGTGGTGGCATGGCGGAGAAATCCGTCGGGGACGGGGATGCCGGTACCGGGGGAGGGGAGGGACGGCATCTACGGGCTCTAAAGGAGGCAGATCATCCTCCACATCGGACATATCCGACGGGGCATGCAGGTCCAGAACAAACGATGCATCCAAAGGGGAGCTTGAGCTGACTGCCGGGCTTGGCGATCGACTCCTCGAAGCCTCTGCCAGAGGGTCGAGTCGATCCGCATCTTCCTCCGGGGACTGCGGGGGCATCACGGTGCAGGGGTAGGTCGCCAGGGGTCATCAGTCTGAGTGCCGACACTCACGGTGGTCTTCACCACCTTAGTCCATGAGCCAGACAAGATATCGGTATCAAATGGGTGGGCTCAAGTTATCATACCTTTTCGGAAAGCTGGGAATCTCAGCTTTCAGAATATGTATGATAACCTGGTATCCATGGGAGCTTTTGGAAGTTAGAGGACTTTAAAGGATACAAGATTGACATTTTTCAGAGATAAATAAGAATTGTTATTTTCTACAAATAGGAATAAAATAATGATATAAGTATGATTTAAACATCTTGGCATATAGTTATGAATATGGGGAATCAGACTTTGGGGTTATTTTTCTGATTAAAGGTCAAGGTCACCAGTCAAGGTCAACTAAATCACAAAATATTGTCAAAAATAGAATTTGATGAAGTTTGCATTTCATGGGTGGGATCCCTATGGCCATAATTGGTAATTACCAGCTACAGTGCCTTAGTAGCAGCCCTCAGCTCTAATTTGATACAATTTTTGCCCAATTCCGATGTCTCATAAGGTTCCAGTGACATAAAATGCAAACCGTGGTCCTGCTTTTATGATCAACAAAATTCAGAGATTTTCTCATAATTCAAGAACAAATGATGATATCACAATGCTTTAACTCTCCAGAAATATGTTTATATGACTTGGTAATTGATTTCAATTCTTACTTTTCTGATACAAGGTCAAGGTCACCAGTCAAGATCAAAAATATCATTAAAAAGTGGCAAAAACTAAGTTTTTAAGACATTTACACTGCATTTGTGGGATTTAGGCAACTAGTATGGATAGGTATTTGCAATATTCCCTTAATAGGGTTTATAAGCTTTATTTTGATACCATACATGCCCAGTATCAATGCATTATAAGGTTCAAATTACATAAAATGCAAACCACAGTCCTGTTTGGGTGATCAACCAATTTCAGAGATTTTCTCATAATTCAAGAACAAATTATGATATAACAATGCTTTTGCTGTCCAGAAATATGTTGATATGACTTGGCAAATTGATTCCAATTCTGACTTTTCTGATACAAGGTCAATTCACCAGTCAAGATCCAACATATCATTAAAGAAGCTAAGTTTTTAAGACATTTACAATGTATTTGTGAGATTTTGACAGCTAGTATGGATAGGTATTTGTGGCATTTTTTTAATAGAGTTTGTAAACTTTATTTTGATACCATACATGCCCAGTATCAATAGATTATAGTGTTCACTTGATATAAAATGCAAACTGTAGCCCTGTGATGATTAACAAAATTAGGAGATTTCCTCATAATTCAAGAAGAAGTAATGGTATCACTAGCTTTACATATATCCAGAAATATGTTCATTGGCTAATCCATTACAAAGCTTAATGTTCTGATACATGGGCAAGGTCATCAGACAAGGTCAGATGTATCTCCAATTGTATGCTCAAGATTATCAACTCAAGAATCAACAGGAAACAACGGTCACCTCTGCCATAGCATTATGATATCCATGATGTACACCCCAGCAAATGACTTCAACCCACCGTTCTTTGTTTATGATGAAATACAGAAAATAATATCAAAATTAGACACAACTACCAGAGATTGTGATATTGATACTGATATTTACATTCGTTAGAAACTGAGACATTTTGAAACCCTCCTACTAACAGCAGTTGAAAAACTGATTGCCAAGATGCCCATGAAGCACTGCAACATTGACCCAATTTTGATTTAGTTACTGTAGGAATGCATTGATCAGTCCCTTGCAGTCATCACCGAAATAGTCAACAGTTCAACGGACTTAAGGAGAAATGCCTGCTAAGTCTTGAAGCATGCTTTGGTTAAGCCATTCTTGTAAAAAAAATTGGTCTTGATCATATAACAAAGAATTACAGGCAAGTATCTGACCAGTCCTTCTTTAGTTAGGTCGTACAGATTGCTGTCATCAAACACTAAACAGATCACCTGGCTAAAAGTCTTGATGATGAAAAACTATCAGTCTACAAGCAACATTTTGGTACAGAGATGCTTGAACATGCATCTGACGAAAATCCACTGTAATGTTAAGCTGAATATGCGCCAAGGTGAAGTGGCAATGTTGTTGGTCTTCTTAGACCTTTCTGCAGTTTTTAACACATTTGACCATGGCATTTTTCTGGAAGGCTGAGAGATACATGTGTATGGTGTTGACGAGTCAGCTTTAAACTGGCTCATATCTCGAGCAAATTACAGTCAGTATTCATCAATGACACAGAATCTGGCAAGCTGCCTCTACAATGTAGCATTCTTCAAGAATCAATACTGGGCTCAATCTTTATCCGTATATGATTATACTACACCAGTTGGCAAATAAGCAAACAATATCCGACTAAAGATCAAAAGTATGCTTATCCTGAAAAATGTATGCTGTCTTTCAAACCAACACTTTTTGGAAAAGAACAAGCTAGAAAGAAAAAGGAGAAATGCATCCCAGAAACAAGGAAGTGACTGATCATTTCAGAAATTTTGGGCATGAGATTCGATAAACACATGACTATGGAAAGGAAAGTGAAAAAAGTTGTCAAAATGCTAACTATAACTCTAGAAATATCTCCAAAATTTTTTAATCTCTGAGTAAAGAGTCAATCAAAACAGCTGTTAATGCATAAGTCACTCGTCATTTTGACTATATGTAATTGGACTTCTAAATGGTTGTTCCAAGTACGTGATAAAGAGCTGCAAGAGTCTGAAAACTCAATTGTTTGATAGATTGAAGCGAAGGAGTTGCACTGGCTGAGGATTCCACCTAGAATTCAATTTGAACTGATGACTAGTGCATGGAAGTCTCTGAACAATCAAGCACCAAATATATTAAAAGACTAAGCAAATTAAAGCCAGAAAACGACTGTAATCTCCGGAGCAAACATAGACTGTTGATAGAATATCCGCGTTCGAGGACGTTTCCATCTGTTATTTTGGAATAATGTTATTATGAGAAAATCTCTGAATTTTATCTATCACAACACAAGGCCACCTTATGCGGTTCACGTCATCTTCCTGCTAATGTATAAAAACAGGTTGAAATGTCAATTTCTGATAAATGCATTTTACAGTGATATATTTGACCATGACAGGTAACTTTGACGTTGTATCAGCACAGCAGTTATTGAAGTCAATTTCTGACATCAACAAGCATATTTCTCATCATTTGGACCAATGCAATGTACCGTTATTTTCTCCCAAGTTATGTGAAAATGTTTACAATTTGTTGATCACCATTAACACAACACTAAGGCTTCTGTTTTATGTTGTTTGACCCCAATAATGCCCCGAAATTTGGATGTATGGTATAATATTGAAACTTACAAATCCTAATGAAGACCTGTAGCAAACTCCTATATATATTGTATCCAAAAAACCCACAATACAAAATGAATGCAACAGAAAATTAGTTTTGACCATTCTTAAAGATATATTTTACCCTGACTGATGACCTTTTCCTTATTCATTTAGCACTGAATAGATTTTGCCCCCTCATTGAACACATTTCTGGACATTTAAAGCATTTAGATATCATTATTTATTCTTAAATTTTTTTTTTTAAAGTCCATCACAAACTGAAGATGATATAATGGTTTGCGCTTTACGTCAATAATTTTGAAGCTTACAATGCATTGATTCAGGGCATATATGATATCATATTAAAGGTAAGGAACCCTGCCAAAGATCAGAAGCAAAGACCTATCCATATCGCCTTTTAAAATCCCACAAATACAACGTAAATGTCATTAAAAAATTAGATTTTGCCACTTTTTAAAGACATATTAGACCTTGACTGGTGACCTTGACCTTGTATCAAGACATTAAGCATTGGAATCGATTTGCAACATCAATAAACATATTTCTGGACAGTTAAAGCATTGTGATATCTTCATTTGTTCTTGAATTATGAGAAAATCTCTGAATTTTGTTTGTCATAAAAACATGACCGCGGTGTGCATTTTATGTCATTGGAACCTTATGAGGCATTGGGATTGGGCAAAAATCATATCAAAATAGAGTTGAGGACTACTACTAAAGCGTTGCAGCTAGTAATCACCAATTATTGCCATAAGGATCCCAACCATGAAATGCAAACTTCATTTAATTCTATTTGTGGCAATATTTTGTGATTTAGTTGACCTTGACTGGTAACCTTGACCTTGTATCAAGACATTAAGCATTGAAATCGATTTGCAACATCAATTAACATATTTCTGGACAGTTAAAGCATTGTGATATCATCATTTGTTCTTGAATTATGAGAAAATCTCTGAATTTTGTTTGTCATAAAAACAGGACCGCGGTTTGCATTTTATGTCACTGGAACCTTATGAGACATCGGAATTGGGCAAAAATGGTATCAAATTAGAGCTGAGGACTACTACAAAGGCACTGTAGCTGGTAATTACCAATTATGGCCATAGGGATCCCATCCATGAAATGCAAACTTCATTAAATTCTATTTTTGACAATATTTTGTGATTTAGTTGACCTTGACTGGTGACCTTGACCTTTAATTAGAAAAATAGCCCCAAAATCTGATTCCCCATATTCATAAACATATACCCAGATGTTTAAATAATTTTTATATCATTATTTAATCCCTAGTTATTGAAAATAACAATTTTTGTTTCTCTCTGAAAAATATCAATCTTGTCTTCTTAAAAGTGCTATAACTCCCAGAAGCTCCCGTGGATACCAGGTTATCATACATATTCTGAAAGCTGAGATTCCCAGCTTTCTGAAAAGGTATGATAACTTGAGCCCACCCTTTTGATACCGATCAGCCAAAAATCAGGCTCTGGCTCACGGACTACCTGCTCAGCCGCGGCCTGGGCGACCAGCAGGATGTCCTGGGCATCGAGGAGGGTCGCCGGACGGTAGAGGGCCTCCGAACGAAAGTGACCCCCCTCGACCCACATGAAAGTCTCGGCCAAGAGGCCGGTAGTTGGGTCGATATGCTGCCCGTGGCGCACGTGTTGAGCGATGGCTCGTGCTTGATCCATCTTCACAGCTTGACAACTTCTACCCTTTCAACTCCGGTTTACCGCTGGGGAGGGAACGGAAAAGAGTCATGGACATACATTAGACTTATTTGGTTCTTGTTGGGCAATTAGCAGTTTATTCAATTTGAATTTGGTGTATTTTAAGTTCTGGCGTGAATGTTTGAATTTGTATATCACTTATTTAATTTTCACTTTAATTTGCATTGTGGGTTTGCCTTATTGGTATAACTTACTGGTCCGACCTATTGTTTAGTTGTTTAACTTATTATGTCCAGTGTGACTTAGATAGTGTGACTCATCAAGTGTGACTTACCAAGTGTATCCAACATGCTGATTAACCGATCGAGGATAACAATGTTTCCCCGACCCAAGCGTTGTTTCAATTGCCAAATATATGGCCATTTCGCCAGTACGTGTAGAAGACCAACAGCTTGTGCCAATTGTGGTGATCGAGATCATGCCCATGCCAGAGATAAACCGTGCTGCAGACCCCCACATTGTGTTAATTGTGGAGGGGACCACCCTGCGTTTAGCCCTGAATGTGGAGTCTTCAAGAAACAAAAGGAAATCATACAAGTACAGATATGCAAGAGCATATCATTTCCTGAAGCCAAGCGCCTTGTAACAGAAGATCACTCTCCCCATCCCAATACTTGGCTTGATGAAGAAGAAACGGACAAAATTGATCAAGTAGCAGATTATCCTTGACCAGTTTTGCATTCATCCCCACAGAGACGGATTCATCTTAAGAGGAACCTCTTCATGAATGTTTTGCAGAAATCGCCTGCATGAGATCGACCAAAGAAGAAAGATATGATGGATTCTTCTGAATCAGTTGCATGCACATCACCCAGGAAAACGTTCCGAATTAGTCAAACATTATCTCCAAATATCCTCCGGACAAAGACGTCACTCAACCAAGCCAAGAAGAAAGAAACTTCGGTTTCTGAAAACAAGAAAACACCCAAACCAACCAAAGAAGAAAGCTCAACATCCCCCTTGTTTCCTTGCACAGACAAAAGTAAAATGACGAGTATTACCAGCAGAAAAGCACCTTCCACATGTCACAAACAGAACATAATATTACGAAGACGCTCGACACCAACCAAGTATGTCTCTAAATAGCCCACTCAGGTGCTGATGAGACGTAAAACATCAACTCACTCACTCACTCACTCACTGTTCACTATGGAGTCTTCACATTAATCAGTTCTTTTAAATATAATGGGTTAGTGTTCCAATTTATGCATTTAAAAATTATACTTAATAACTTGAAATTGATCCGAAAATAAATTGGCAGCCGATGTAGTTGTTTGAGTATTGGCGTCATATGGATGTGGTCGCTTTTCCGAATTAGACACATTATAAGCGTGCTGCTGAGTTCTCAATGGTCTGAAGCTTTCGTAACTGATGATTCTGTAAGCCCGTCAGAAAGCTGCGAAGTAACAAAGGCATGCACCAGTTTTTGAGAAATCTGCTGGTCTAAAAGATGCCTGATTTTCCCCAATACAATCACCAGAGAGAGAATGATGCTGATTTACAAACATTTGCCACTTGAAGTGCATTGTCGCATTGTTGTCAAACCAGACTCACAAGTTTCTTGCAGAGGCAGTTTTTTTCGGTTTCAATATCACCAACACGAATAATGTTGCAAACTGGCAGAGGCTTTTTAAATCTAGATGTGAAACACACACACAAACTAGGTCTTAGCATCATTCAAAGCCTAGAAATTAATAGCCATCCACTTTCTTATCTCTGTCACACAACGCCCCCGCAGGTCTCGGGCCTCCTCGTGGCGGTGGGTGGTAACACTAAGGTGAAGACCTCTATCCTTAGTGGCCAAGATGAGACAGTGCGCATGCACGGTGTGTCCCCTACCTTACAGGGGAATATCAATGAATATGTCATTTACAATGATTCCAAACCGGATCGTACATCAACCGGGTTACCAAGGTGCGCGTCCCTCAGCGGGAAACCAGGCTGAGATCGAAAAATTTGCGACTGGACTACCAAGATTCCCACGGATAAGTACATCCTCAGATGACTTGAATGACCCTGACCGCCCCTCACACATGTCAAAAGATGAAAATTGCCTTGTGATAAACGGACTTGAGAAATCGCTAGTGGACCTATCAGCAATCGCTGTGTACGAAATTGTTGCAGACATTTGTGACAACACCGTAGCAGATAAAATACAGCGTCAATTCAATGGAACATTTCTCATTCACCCAAAGAATGACACACAAAAAGAGAAACTGACACTTGTCAAAGAAATAGCGCATACACAAGTCTCCATTGAGCCTTTCCAAAAACCAGGCAAAGGCATTATCTTCTCGAAAGAGAGCAAGACATGCTCAGACTCTCAACTGTCGAAGTGGTTCCATAAACATGGCATTACCCAATTCAAACGTTTGTCCCAACGAAATGGCTATGAATCCATAAAACTGACATTCAAAAACAACAATGTACCCAAGAAAGTACCTGTAGCTTTTGAAAAGTGCAGAGTTTGCCCACTCTTTCCCCGACCAAAACGCTGTTTCAATTGCCAATTGTATGGACATATCAGCACAACATGTAGACGGTTCACAATTTGTGCCAATTGTGGTGATCGCGATCACACTCACACGAGAGACAAACCATGCTTCAGGCCCCCGCATTGTGTCAATTGCCGAGGGGACCACCCTGCGTTTAGCCACAACTGTGAAGTCTTCAAGAGAGAAAAAGAAATTGTACAATTTCAGATTGACACAGGATGTTCGTTTCCTGAAGCCAAGCGCAGAGTTCAAACGGACATGGACAAAACTGACCAAGACGCAGATTACCCAAGACCAGTTTTACATTCGTCACCACGGAGAAGGATTCACCTTTTTGAGAACCTTTTCAAGTAGTCCAGTCAATTTATGTCATAACATGCCCTGACCCCAAAAAAATTGCAAGAAATTGTTTTATTGCATTTTCTCACAGTATAGAGTCATAAGAACAGCATACTAAAAGACTCCCGAAATTGGGTCAGCTAAAGTTGGTTAATTAGGTCATCAAAAATTGCGCCGCTAATTAGCCAAAATGTTGGAAATATTAGTCTATTAGAAGCTTGTTAAAGCATGTTTTGGGGTAAGAATGATGTTTTATGGTTAATTTTGGTACTCTGGTGTGTCCTGAGGCAGATTCAGACTGGTGTCACCTTGGCACCCTCAGGTAACCTATTTATTGGCTAAAAACAAAATGGCCACCAACCGTTAACAAAAATTACCATAACTTCCTTGATATTTGTGATAGAATGCTGATTTCAGTGTCTGTACCTATGTTTTAAGGGTCAACCAATGCAAATAAACCATCAAATTGTCAATAGTTCCTTTCCAATTCATGATATATCCTCAATATAAGCAAAATATTGATAAATAAATTAACTAGGTCGGGAGGATAGAAGCAAAATCTAAGCGTAATTTCACAATCACAGAATTGCTTCCAGGTAATTCCACCATGAAAGCTTTTCTTCAAATGCAAAGTGACAATTTATAATAAAATACTTTAAAAATGACAAGAAGATTTAAATCTATTGTACTCATGTCACAGGAAGAGTGTATACAACATCATTACAAGATATTAGAAATCATCAATTTTTTAAATTTTATAATAGGCCTGTTGATACTCAATTTACAACTCACACAAATCTTTTCAAACATATCACCTTGTGTGATGCTTATCCCAATGGTATTCATTGTTCATGCAGTTGTCACTGTGATATCACATGAGCAATTATCCAAAAATACAACTGGCCAGTGACTGCCCACTTTTCCTTGACACTTTCTTCCTCAGATGAAGTTCCACTTTGAAATTGGATTTGTCCACGTTGTCATAGATTACACCGGGCATGGCCCAAATACAGAATAAAAAGCAGTTTGCTGCATTTGTATCTGAAGAACCTCCAGATATTCAATAAATAACTTTGAAATGCTTCTGGAGCAGGATTCGTAACCGTCATATCAGGGATGCATGGTTAATTGTTTGATTTGTTCAAGTTCAAGTTCAAGTTCTTTATTGGCAAATAATTATTTAGCAAAATACATAAATCATGTACAATTATAAACAATCAAATTTTCCTTAGTCAAGATACAAAAAAATGTATATATTGACGTATAGTTAATAATACAAATAATTTTTATGTTACATTGGTAAGAACTTCTAACAAACTAAATTATAACATATACTGAAAACAAAATAATAATAATCTTAATATACATAAAAAAATTTAAAAAAAATAAAAATCAAGAAAAATAAAAAATAGAATTAATAAAATCATCCTTGGTTATTACAAAAATCTAAATCATTAACAAGGAGGTACTTCTTCAGGTGTTTTTTTATAGTGGATAATGTAAGATTACTCATTATAACGTCAGAAAGAAAATTCCACACAATGACTCCCTTATATCTCAAACATCTTTGACAAAAACTACTTCTAAAAATGGGCAAGTGTAACTTATCGCGTAATCTAGTATTATGAGCATGATACTGGGAATTAGAAAGAAACATGTCATTAGAAATGTCAGGGCTATCTCCTTTCTGCAATTTAAACATAAACAAGGCAACCTTGAGAACATAGATTTAGAAAATATCTAAAACTCCATATTTCAGGAAGAGGGGAATAGATGGCGTTCTAAGAGGTGAAAACGATATAATCCTTAAAGTTCTTTTTTGAAGTTTATGAATTGGAGCCAAGTTTGTATCGGGCACTGAACCCCATACCTCAATGGCATAATTAAGGTATGGATAGACAAGAGAATTGTAAAGACTGAGCAATAAATGTGAATTGAGCTGATGTCTGGCCTTTAATATTATGCCTATGGCCTTAGCTATCTTCTTTCTTATAAAATTTATATGGTCAACCCAAGCAAGTTTAGAGTCAATAATAACACCAAGGAATTTAGTAGACTCAACATGACAAATTTCTTTGTAGGCAATCTTAATTTGAAAGTCACCAGAAACATTTTTCCGATTGGATTTAAATAACATGCAATTTGTTTTATTTACATTGAGGGATAGTTTGTTAGCATTAACCCAATTATACACATGGCTTAATTCATCATTCAAGATATCTGTCATAACTGTAACATTTTTACCTTGAACAAATAAGCTGCTATCATCAGCAAACAAGATTGGCATAACGCTATTTGAAACTAAATAAATGTCATTAATGTATAATATAAATAATAGAGGGCCCAAAATTGATCCCTGAGGGACACCACAATTTATGGACATCAGTTCCGAGTAATTTCCATCAAAAGATACAAACTGTTTTCTGTTATCCAAATAACTGCAGATTAATCTATTAGCCACCCCTCTTATCCCATATTTATTTAGTTTACGTAACAATGTGCCATGATCGATGGTGTCAAAAGCTTTACTAAAATCCAAAAATGTTCCTAATGTCATTTCATTCCTATTCATACCAGTTACAATCTTATCAATAAGTGTTATCAAAGCCATTGTTGTATCATATTTTTTTCGAAATCCAAACTGAAACTTGTAAAGAAGACTATTATCATTTACAAACTTAATTATTCTATTATAAATTATTCTTTCAAAAATCTTTGAAAATATAGAGAGGACAGAAACTGGGCGATAATTTGTGACAAGTTTGCTATCTCCATTCTTATATAACGGAACAACCCTTGCAATTTTCATTTCATCAGGAAATACTCCTTGTGCAAGAGATAAATTAACCAAATGAAGTATAATATTACTGATATTGTCAAAGGAGGATTTAACTATTTTGACATGAACATCATTTGTTTCTGCATTAGACAATTGCCTTGCTTTTCCCAAATGTTCCCATTATGTAGCATTCATGCCTTCATCATAGCCATGCATATCTTCACCTGGTGGTTGCTCCTCAAAGGTAAAGGTAAAGGTAAAGGTACTTTTATTTAACGTGGGTAGCCAAGCTTAGTCAATGCCTTGTTTCCAGTTGGGCCCATGGCGCCTCCAATTTCCGTCTGATGCGAACGACGATGTCGTGGAATGACATGATGGCCAGCCTGGGGATTGAACCCGGGTCCCTCGCTTGTGAGGCGAGTGCTCTAACTGACTGAGCTATCTGGGCTGACAAAGAGTGATAACATGCAGCTGAGGCTGTAGGTGACAATTGCTCCTGCAAGATAGTTTTTTGCAGCAGTCACTTTCGTACGTAAGATATTGTATCATAGTGAATGAAGACCATCTCCCAACCTGCCTATAAACAGTGCAACCGTAGCTTTGCATCCATTGCTTTCAGCAACAAAATGACTTTTTGTCGTAAAACTTTTAGGGTACAATCTCCATTCATCAATTTGGGTACCACTGTCTTCTTTCCAATACCCTGGTAGTCATGTCACACCAAGTGAAGCATATAGGAATAGCGTGTTGGTGCACACTTCCGCTCCGTGCATCTGCTTTATCACCTTGAGATCTGCCATTGATGCTCTCCGATCAGATTTTCCTTCAGCTTGAATCACATGGCAGTCTCTTGAAGGCATATATCGGGAAGTTAGCCAAATTAGGTCTTGCCTGGTGACATTATTTGAGAGAAAATTGTCTTTCTTGTCACTAAATATCATTTTATGAGTGATACTGACTCGGTTCCGTCATTTCATTCTCATGATTTTCTTCTCGTTATTCAAAGCCAGAGGACCTGTATTTTCATGGGCCAAAAAGAAAGCCAGTGATGTAAAGACATCGCCAAATAAAACGAACGCATGCCAGACCTGTGCACCAATTGCCATGTCCATCCACAAGAAGAGAGTCTAGATCAGCCAATATCTCCATGATATAACATGAAAGATACTGCTAATGAACAGCTCCTGGCAACTGAAGATCCAGGTCCTATGGCTATGAGTAATGAAAAGAAAATCATAAGAATGGAATCAATGGACCGAATCAAGTTCACACACATATTAATATTTACTAGCAAGACAGAAGAAAGGGAAGATGATCACCTTAAAGATACGACTAAGACAGCAACGGATCCCTGTTGTTAGTGGGAAGTACAATATTATCTGGGTTTCATGATGTTGTATCTCATCTTTCACAGCCAAGTGATATGGAAACAAAAGTGGAAATCAGAGGCCCCTATTAAATGAAGTTCCATTGAAAAATTTGGCTATTGCAAAAGCCTATAGTGCTGAGAAATTGATAACATTAGAACCTGCACAAAAAGCCTTTTCTCTTCAAATAATTGTGTTCAACTGCAGACAATCTTGGAAATACGTACTTTCAAATTCTCCTGTGCAGAATATCCAGTGCAGATGTAGTCGTGATCGATCACAGAATATCATGTTTAACTTTCCACAATTGTCATGAAGAGACGACTAGGAGCAAATTAAATCACCAGAGTGGAAACTTTTAAAGGATGCAATTTCAATTGCAGAGCCATACATTTTGCTGACACATTGTAACATTTTAGTACATAGGCCTGTATCAAGAACTTAAACATGGTGTTGGGTTTTCTGGAATACAGAATTTAAAATTTTGCAGCACGTGCAGATAAATTAAATCATTGTGGATTTTGAGGGTATGGTAATTGTTATTACACTGTTATGGTCATTTTCTAAACTTCTCTGTACATAATCAAAACTTGGAAGGACTTGGAAATCTTTTGCAATTGACTGATACACAGATTTCAATTTAACTTACACTTGTTCATCATTATGAGTTGGATACCTAAGAATTGACATTTTCAAGGAATTGTATTGATATATAAATTATTATTTCTAAAATTAAAGATTTGCCAAAAGCTTTCATGGGGAAATTATCATGAAGTTGTGCATGTGAAATATTGCGTAGCCTTTTCAGCCAACTTGCCATAGTTCATTCATTTACCAATACCTTGCATATATTTTAGGTGTATTATGAATTGAAAAGGAGCAATAAACAATTTGATTTTAATACATTGCTTAACCCTAAAAACATAGGTATAGACACTGAAATCAGCATTCTATCGTAAATATCAAGGAAGTTATGGTCATTTTTGTTAACGGTTGGCGGCCATTTTGTTTTTGGCCAATAAAAAGGTTACCTGAGGGTGCCAAGGTGACACCTGGCTGAATCTGCCTCAGGACACACCAGAGTACCAAAATTAACCATAAAACATCATTCATACCCCCAAAACATGCTTTAATAAGCTTCTAGTAGACTAATATTTCCAACATTTTGGCTAATTAGCGGCCCAATTTTGATGACCTATTATTGACCTAATTAACCCACTTTAGCTGACCCAATTTCTGGAGACTTTTAGTATGATATTCTTATGACTCTATACTGTGAGAAAATGCAATAAAACAATTTCTTGCAATTTTTTTGGGGGCATAGGGCAAATTTACTGGACTAAAGGATATGTTTGGGACAATGCCTTCACCAGACCGACCAAAGACGGGAGAAGCTGTGAAATATCCTGACTCTGACTTATGCATACCACCCAGTAAAAAGATTCAACAAAGTCAACCATCCTCTCCTTGTGCTCCACGGACAAAACTGTCACTCCAACAACCAAAGAAGAAAGAAACGGCTTCTGAGTACAAGAAACCATCCAAAATAACAAATCGAGACAGCTCAACAGACCAACCATTTCCTTGCACAGACAAGAGAAACATGACAAGCAACAAAAAAACACCTGTCACATCTCACAGACTTAACAAATCAAGAACCTTGACACAAACCAAGTATGTCTCTAAATAGCCCACTCAGGTGCTGATGAGACGTAAAAAACCAACTCACTCACTCACTCACTCTGTCACACAACTTTCGATTGTTGATATTGCATCTGACTTTTCACAACTGATGTATAATTGTGTATCGTCCGCAAAGAAGACAGTTTTGCTACCATGTTTAGCGATCACACCTTCCAATGGTGCGACATACAGTGTAAACAATAAGGGGCCCAAAATGGACCCTTGGGGTACCCCAAATCAAAGTGTCTGTGTCGTCCGGTCTGACACCATCGACCCACCAATAACTGCCTGCTGAGACCTTCAACACATAAACGATTGTAACCAACTCAAAGCAGCACCATCACAAGCAGTATGTGGCGGTCAATGGTGTCAAACGCAGCTGACAGATTCAACATTACTAAGATGACATCATGTCCCTTGTCAAGAGCCAGCATAATATCATTGTGAACACGGAAGTGAGTGAGTTAGTTTTACGCCCTATCAGCATCTTTGCGAAAGTAGTACGGGACCTGCTTGGCGTCAGGCAGGATGGCGAAGGATGGCGAATTATTTGACAGTTGTGGCACCTTCCTCGAAGATCTACTTCCTTGCTTGACACCATGCTGGACCTGGTATGACCTAGAGTTCAAAGTATTCCATCTGACTTCGCCCCCGCAGGTCTCGGGCCTCCTCGTGGCGGTGGGTGGTAACACAAGGGTGAAGTCCTCTATCCCTTGTGGCCAACACGAGACAGTGCGCAAGCACACGTCTCCCCGACGGAAAAGGGGCAACCTGTTTGCCGTGGGTTGCGACCCGTGTTGGAGGATGAAGGGGTCCTGGTAGTTGAGTTGAGTGGGACTAAGTCGGCCCCTCCCATACAATATACTACTATGGCTTTGGATTTCTCCCAGACGGGAGGCTGGATTGGCCCGGTCCAGTCAATTGGCTTGTCATGATGCCAGGGGTACTTCGGTCCTTTTGGCCATGGCTGATGGGCCAATCAAAGAAGGTTAGAAACCGGATATATGCCTGCCATGGTTGTTATGATCATGATTGAGGCTATATTGCAGAACTTCCCTTCTGAGAGTATATCCTCCATGTATCCCATGGACAAGGGTACTGGGCACTGCCCTACCCAAATGAGTCTCCCCTTGTTGGGCTCCGTGGGGGTTGGGGAGCATGGGGGATGAAACGCAAAAACTCTTATGGCATCTTGTAAAGATAATTCCCTCCCGGATCATGCTCCACCGGGTCAACAAGGCATGCATTCTTCACCGGGAAACCATCCTGGAATTTCACCGGAAGCGAAACGCTTTCGACCATCCCCTGACTTGATGGAGACATTCAACAATCCTCTTGTCAATCATTGGCCCAGATTCATAACTATCTCTGGGACCAATGAAGAATTTCAGACGATGTCAATGATACGCATACATGACCTCATGGAAGACCTTATTGGATCTGTGGAAAGTGGCCGGAGGCTGAGAAATGACTCAGTGCTCATACATACAAGAACAAGACAGCAAACTGAAACACTCTTGAACACCAGCATACTAGATGGAATTCGTATATTGGCTGAGCCACATAAAACACTGAACCACCGAAGAGGCACAATAATATCTCGAGAGAGCTATCGTAGCTCCAACGAAGAACTGGAAAGATGGCTGAACAAAAGGGGAATAAATCTAGTGAAAAGAATAGATCTGAAAAAGAGGCCACTTCAACTTCTTATCCTGAGTTTTCCTGGTACTCAACTCCCAACAAAGACAGAAATAGGTTACGAAAAATGTAAGGTAAAGCCTTTCATCCCCAATCCCCAAAGATGTTTCAAATGCCAGAAGTTTGGACACGTCAGTTCGAAATGTAGGGGAAAGGAAAAATGTGCACAATGTGCATCGACAGACCACACTCACACAGAAGACAATCCATGCCACCAACCACCAATGTGTGCAAACTGTGGCCAGACACACCCGGTATTTGACCGCAATTGTCCGATATGGGCCCAAGAAAAAGAAGTCCAGCGTCTGAAGGTAACCCGGGACATCAGCTTCCCAGAAGCACGAAGACTAGTTCAAAGTACACCAGGTCCAGTCACGTATTCATCTGTTGCATCCATGTCTCCATCACAACGAGTTCACCCGTCTGCAGGCCCAAGGTCTACACCAAGAAGCACCCCTCGCCGCAAGCTACAACTAGACACACACTCAATTTCTAGATCATCCACCACTTCCGTAGATCACAACTCTTCATCATCTGATCACTTCGACCGGTTATTCGATCATATGGATAAGAGGGGTTATGTACCACCTCAACAACCTACAAAGAATACACAGCAGTCTCTATCCAACAACAACCAAGAATCAAACGATTCTATGGAGACTAGTTCTCCACAAACTATCAGTCCACCTGTGACTGAAAAACGGGGCTCAGACCCCGCTCCCAAATCTTCTGCAAACAATCGTTTGCAGAACAACAGACTGTCCACGTCTGTTACTTGCACTACTTCCTCTTCAAACAAGTCCTCAAAAGGACTTCCAGGAGGAAAAGCACTTAATCGGACAAATTTCAGTACTAAACATACTGGTAAAAAATGAAACATCCCAATTAAAAACTACCTAAATAAATATGGATAATATAATCCAATGGAATTGTCGCGGTTTCAGAGCTAATTTTGATGAACTTACTATTCTGGCCCTTGAACATCAACCTATTCTCTTCTGTCTTCAAGAGACATTCCTGAAACCGACGGACAATATAAAACTACGGAACTATCATTCATATAACAACTATGGAAATACTATCCATGATAGGGCCACAGGTGGCGCCTCCATTTTAGTGAGGCAGGGAGTTATACATACCAGTGTCAACATTGACACCACTTTACAAGCGGTCGCTGTTAAAATAACTTCTCACAAAATATTTACCATCTGTTCCCTATACATACCTCCAAGTCATCAACTCACAAATCAGGAATTAAATCACCTTTATCAACAATTACCATCACCATCCATTATTCTTGGAGACTTTAATGGCCACCATCCAATGTGGGGTAGCGCACAAACAAATAATAAAGGACTTATTATTGAAGAATTTCTTTCTGCTAACGATCTTTGTCTTTTTAATGACGGGACATATACATATTTGCACCCCGGTCATGGAACATACAGTTCTATAGATCTTAGCCTCACTGACCCAACACTTTATTTAGATTGGAACTGGTTTGTCCTCAAAGATACCCATGGTAGTGACCATTTCCCAATTATACTAGAATCTGTATCCGGTTCCCAAACCGCCAACCAACCCAGGTGGAAATTAAATAAGGCAGATTGGAAAGTATTCAGTGATATGGCTACAAATATCCTCAATCTGCAAGCATACATGAATTACGAATCCCATGTGCAGCAATTCACTGAGGACTTAATCAATATTGCTAATATTTCCATCCCTAAAACAAAAGGAGGTACCTCACAAAAAATAAGGCCATGGTATGACACGGATGTGAAAGATGCCATCAAAGAGAGGAAAAAAGCCCTGAGAGTTTATAACAACAATCCAACCACTGCCAATTTAGAAACATTTCGTATTCAAAGAGCAAAAACAAGGCGCCTAATACGACAGAAAAAGAGAATTACCTGGCAAAATTATATTTCTAAATTGAATGAAAGGACACCTCCGTCGAAAGTATGGGAAATGATAAAGAAAATCCAGGGTAAAACATCAACATCGCAAATCAGTCATCTTGTAGTAAATGATGAAGAATACACAACGCCAGACCAAATATCAAATAAGCTTGCAGAAAAATTTTCTTTTAATTCTTCATCAGAAAATTATACGCCAGAATTCCAACGCTATAAAGCTCAGGCAGAACGCCTTAAGTTGAACATACAATCAAATGATCTTGAAGACTATAACTGTCCTCTCACCATTGGAGAATTGCGAAAAGCAATTGAAAAAGCTGTGGATTCAGCAGTTGGACCGGATGAAATTCATTACCAACTCTTAAAACACCTTCCTCCTCCATCATTAGAGGTTCTCCTCAACATCTTTAATAAAATTTGGGATTATGGAACCTTCCCTGCTTCTTGGAGGGTAGCTACCATAATCCCTATCCCAAAACCAAATAAGGATCATACAGATCCTACAAATTACAGGCCTATTGCCTTGACAAGTTGTTTGTGCAAGACAATGGAAAGAATTATTAACAACAGACTTGTCTGGTATCTTGAATCGAATGATTCAATTTCCGAATTCCAATGTGGCTTTAGAAAACAAAGAAGCACAGTAGACCATCTGGTTAGATTAGAAACGTATATAAGGGATGCTTTAATAACAAGGGAACATGTTGTAGCAGTATTTTTTGATTTAGAGAAAGCCTATGATACCACCTGGAAATATGGTATAATGAAAGATTTGTTTGACTTTGGTTTGAGAGGTAGACTTCCTCATTTTATTGGCTCCTTCTTAGAAGATCGATGGTTTAAAGTGAGAGTTGGGTCAACACTTTCAAGTGAATATCCCCAGGAGATGGGTGTTCCCCAGGGAAGCATTTTATCTCCCACTTGCTTTAACATAAAAATCAACAGCATAGTTAAAGCTATTCGTGAAAATGTCATGTGCTCACTGTATGTTGATGACTTTCTCATTGCATTTAAATCCAAGCAAATGTCAACTATAGAAAGACAATTGCAACAAAATTTAAATAAATTACATAAGTGGTCTCAAGAAAATGGTTTCAAATTTTCAAGGTCCAAAACAGTATGTATGCACTTTTGCCATCTTAGAACTCCCCATCCTGAGCCAACACTAAAAATTGATAACTGTCCAATCAAGGTAGTAAATTCTAATAAATTTCTTGGAGTCACATTTGATTCAAAACTCTCCTTCATTCCTCACATAACTGCACTTAAGGCAAAATGCCTGCAGTCGTTGAACATTTTGAAAGTTGTGGGAAAAATTAACTGGGGTGGTGACACCACTGTTCTTCTCAGGCTTTATCGTGCAGTGACTCGAGCACGCCTCGACTATGGCTGCATTGTATATGGCTCAGCAAGACCATCCTATCTTCGTTGCCTGAATACTGTACACAATCAAGGAATCCGTTTGAGCCTTGGAGCATACAGGACATCTCCAGTAGATAGCCTGTATGTTCTGGCAAAGGAGCCTCCTTTATCACTCCGACGACTGAAGCTATCGCTACAGTATACTGTCAAACTGGCTGCAAATCCTATTAATCCAGCATACACAATTGTCTTTCATCCCAATCATACAGATAGATATGACAGAAGACCAAATGCCATTCGGCCACTGGGATTGAGGGTGAAACCACATCTGAAAGGTGCCGGCATAGACACATTTTTTATTGCTGAGAACAAAGTTCCACAAATTCCAGACTGGAATGTAGAAACCCCAGTTGTTAACACTGAATTAGCAGACCTGAAAAAAGCAGAAACAGAACCGATAGAGTATCAAAGAAGGTTCCATGATATCAAATTAAGATATCATGATCACAAATTCTTATATACAGATGGCTCAAAGGATGGAAACCGAACGGCTTACGCTGTTACTTCCTGTAAAACAAACCTACACAGTGAGCGCATTACAAATGAAAGCTCAGTATACACTGCTGAGCTTTTAGCAATCTACAAAGCCGTATGGCTTGCTGGAATGTCTGGAAAAGAAAAATTTGTAATTTGTTCTGACTCCAAATCGGCAATCCAAGCTCTTGCCAGCAAGAGGTTAGATCATCCCATTTTACAAGACATACTCATGCTCCTGTCTGGATTAGACAGCAAAGAAATAGTTTTCTGCTGGATTCTTGGACATGTGGGAATTGCTGGAAACGAAAAAGCTGATCTTATGGCGAAAAACGCTCTTTCCAAAGATCTTACCGTTGATACTATACCGTACACGGACCTCCGTCCAACTATCAACGATTATATAAAATCTGGATGGCAAGTTATGTGGAACGCATGTGAGAATAATAAACTCAGAGTAATCTTTCCCAGAGTCAGGGGTGTACAACAAATTACCTCCAGAACACGGAGAGACCAGGTTGTGATTCACAGGTGTCTTATTGGACATTCAAGACTCACACATTCGCATCTTCTACTGGGTGACCCAGCCCCAATTTGTGAGAAATGCCAATGTCCCCTCACGATTAAACATATCCTAAAGGATTGTAAAGATTTTCAAACACAAAGAAATGCACTTCTCCCAACAACCCACTACGACTTCTAGTAGATAAACCAGAAAACATAATCTCATTTTTGTACCAAACACAGACATACTACAAAATATGAGGAAAATAAACAAAGACAAATAACAACCTAGGAAGCCTCGATATAGCCCAATAAGGTGCTGCAGAGGCGTAAAACACAAATACACACATACACACACACATTCCATCTGACTTTTTCGACGCTACCAATGTACATTATCATCAACCAGCTTCCACATTAGTCAGGCAGCCAAACTTGATTTTTTACCTGAACCCTGCAACGACAGATAAAGTTTTTTCTCAATGGATTTGGGGTCCTTAGACCCTCCATAAAACATAAATGGTGGGTAACAAGAGCGTATCCCTGAGCATTTTGAGAAATTGGCCAATTTCAAAATGGCCGCCAAAACGTGCATCGATAAGCCTAAATTTCTTAATTTTGGGTCTAGAAAGATGTGCAATGCATCTATTTCAAGTAAAATAGACATGGGGAACTAATTTTTCAAGATTTTAGATTGTTAAGACCAATATGTTGGATATTATGTGGAAAAATACCATTTTATCCCTCAAATTTTACAATAATTTTTAGTGTAGGTCATAGTTTCATAAATTATTAGGTTTATTTATGCAAATGCACGTCAAATTGTTTTTAACACTTGTACATTTCTTTATGATATATGGGCGGGTGTTATTCTGGATACCGCCGATGTATTTAAGGTTGTAATGACCAACGTGTGATTCGAGATTGAATTGGCATACTGACATTGTCAGAATAAGGGCTGACGCAATTTGCATTCTTTGACTAGCAAATGACTGTTTCAGTTCATACAGACTTCAATCTATCAAGGAGAAGGGTCCAATGGCATCATCATAAACATAAAAAACATGGGTATACTCTGCAAAAGGAACTACTTGACATAAATTAAATTGAAATAATGGTTCTTCATACCAGATCAGATATCATAAATTCAGCATTATCCAGAATAACACCATTTGATAATCCATTGAAAATATATCTTGCAGATATATAAAAGTGTTAAAAACAATTTAAAATGCACTTGCATTGAAAAACCTAATAATTTATAAAACTATGACTTACAGTGGAAATGATTGTCAATTTGAGAGATAATAATTATATTTTTTCACATAATATCCAATAGGTTGGTCTTAGCCACCTAAAAACCTGAAACATGAGTTCTCCATGTCTATTTTACCTGAAATAGAGGTATTGCACATCTTTCTAGACCCAAAATTAAGAAAGTTAGGCTGACCGATGCACGTTTTGGTGGCCACTTTGAATTCGGCCATTTTCTCAAAATGCTCAAGGATACGCTCTCGTTACCTGCCACTTATGTTTTACGGAGGGTCTACAACGAGTGCCAAGTTATTAGGCAGCGATGGCTCTTTGCCATATCTCCAAAATTATTTGGAATATTTTTATGTCCTTCACCCACAAGTGCGGGTAATGGTAGAAGATTATTCTGAGCAAATTTTGTCCCATTCCGTTCACGCAGTCAGACGTTCTAGCATTTATTACAGGTTTCAGTTGGCCAAGTTATAAGGTACATTTGCATGTTGCATTAAAACATGGACAAAACCTATGAAATCTCAAGTGAAAATGACCTGGATATATTCCCAATATTAATTTCCATAAAGTTATGCCATATTCGGAAGCTTTCGTGCCCGCACTTGGAAGCAATCCACTTTATTCTGCTCCATTGGAATACCATTTGATTTACCCGAATTTTGAAAAACAAAGCCTCTCTCGGACTAAAAAGTAAGTCATATCACTAAAAAGATTATGTTGTAAGTTACTTTAAGCTATTAACTTCATGCTGCAGGAAATTCAGCCATATTGTAGCTCATCAACCAAGTCAACAGTAAATCAAAAAAATTATGATTTATCACATCCTATTTGCAATGTTATTTCAATGGGAGTTCGAAATGAGACATTTGGCAAGTTTTTGAATTGCTCTGTATTCATGTACAAAGGCCAGAATTGGCAGAAATTGGCACAGGACAAAGTCAATGGCATCAAATAAGACTAGGAGGAGTGTTTTTTGTTGAAATGACTTGTTTCCAACTCAGGAGAGGCTTTGTTTGTCGAATTTTACCTCAATCCAATGGTATTCCAATGGAGCAGAATAAATGCTTCCAAGTGCAGGCCTGAAAGCTTCCAAATATGTTGTAACTTTATGGAAATTAATACTAGGAATATATTCAGGCCATCATCATCCGAGATTTTACATTTTTGTCCATATTTGAATGCAACATGCTAATGTACCTAATAACTTGGCACACCCAAAATCTCCAATAAATGCCATAACTTCTGACTATGTTAACGGAATGGGACAAAAGTTGCTCAGAGCAATGTTCTACCCTAACCCACCCTTGTTGGTGAAGGAAATAAAAATATTTCAAATACTTTTGGGGATATGGCAAAAACCGACCGCTGCCTAATAACTTGGCACTCGGGTGTGTGAAACCCAAATCCATTTAGAAAAAAAATTTATCCGTCGGTGCAGGGTACAACCGTCTGGCTACCTGACTACATCTTGTGATATGATGGGGGGGGGGAGAGTTGGTCTAGTGGTAGTGTGCTGGGCTGCCAATAGCTGGGTCCAGTTGTGAGCTCCAGGAGTCTACTGATTGACAGAGACAATCATAGATTAATAGTCACAATTGATAGACTAATTAATCAGTCCTCAATTAAAACAGCTTCCCAAATGTGTACTCGTATCACTGCAATTGAGGGAGCTCAGCTAGCCAAGGAAATGGCTATCACAATTCCAATAATTCAAAGACCAGTTATACTGGGATTTCAGGATGCTAGTTTGTATATGGTAAGAATGACAAACTATATAGTTACGGTTCACAGATAGACAAAAAGGTAATTTATTGTAGGTAACAGAAGGTTATATAGTAAAATGTACAAACAGGTAATTGGAGGATGGCAACAGCCAATCAGAATACAGCATTAAACAATGGGGCATTGCCCCTATGCATTGTATACACAGTATGTGGGTTCAGTGATTCTGGACTCCAGGTTTCATAACCAGAAAGGTGCTAATTGGTAAAGTGCAATTAACTTCCCTTAGATAATTGTTACTAGCTTTTATCCCCCCAATTCATCTTAATTCCCAATAGACAGAATGCTGGATCACAGAGAATTGTCAGATGCCTTGGTTTGGCAAGGCCTTTGTGTTGGGGCTTATAGATAGGCCCAGCATGATAAATGGTACAACAATATAGAGGATTAAAATTAGGGCCCTTTGTGTAACTTGCTGTCACAAAGGGCAAGCCATATGTGAATGGACTTTAATTATATGGTATCTTAAATGTGGACAATTCTCTGGACTGGCAAACTTGTAAAATGCATTAAATGCATAGAAATAACTCTTGGCCAAAATGTACCAACTTAAATGCAGAAAAGATATATTACCCAACTTTTGGATCCAAGCCTCACTGATCAAGGTAAATACATAGAAGTGCTGTAGGGAAGCTCTAAGAAATAGATCTAAGGAATATATATAAAATGGTATTCATAATTGCATGTATGCTTTTACATTGGTTATACCGTGCCCCAGCTGTGTGATACTTGTTAGGACACAGCTTTGGGTTCTACCAAAAGTTATCAAAAAAAATAAGTAAAAGATGCAATTAATTAAACAATGCTTGCTCTCCCAAGGATTAAAGGCCGGTGTGTTACAAAAGACTCACACCAAACATACCAAGTATACGACATTGGCCTTTAACCAGCAAAATTTAAATACAGTGATTAAATGACAATTGTGTAACTGATAAAATGCGCTGGCCGATAATAGGCTTAATAAAAAGGCTTAATTTTTAGTTACACAATGATAGGGCTTCAAAAGCCATTATCAGTAATTCCCATTGACACCCTAGTTGGTGGACAATGGACAGTAATCCTCAGTAATCTAGAGTAAGATAACTTCTATACATCAATGGCATGACAATCTGTCATGGTACACAAAAGATGATGCGTAATTGCACCATGGCTAATTTGTGATGCAATTCAATACAATTTGATCAATTTTGTTATATAATATAATACAAGTAATTCTACACACATATTTGAGCTTCCCTTAGACAGCGTGAACCATAAAAAAAAATTTTGATGTTTTATGCACACACATGGACATGACATAACATAAACGTAAATGACAAACAAAATGACAGATAACACGCACTGATACATCGACTTACAGATAACATATAAACATCAAACATATAGACACAGAAAATGACACATATTAATACCTGATGGCGTTACTAGTTTGGTCTTTTGGATACCAGACCGCCATCCTACCAATTAAAGGAAATATGATGACTATAACGTAGGTTTAAGGTGACTAAGCTTAGGACGTCTACGTTAATCTATTTCCTAAAATTGTGATGATAATTACTATGTGTAGCGCCGGGGACTAAATTGGGGGTGAAGTTTCTCAGCCTACAACTTCGGACTTCCCAATTAACCTGGTGCTCACAAATGAATATTTCTAATTATCTAATTTACTTAGTGAGGTGACTAAACTTGGGCTTGAAGCGCCGACCCAGCTAAATGGCTCCAAGTTGACCTTCCTAAGATTTACTAAAATACAGTAAAATGATAGAAAAATGTTGTGATTAATGGGTGCCCTCGACCTAGGCAAAGCCCCTTTAAATATATGTGTCAGTAAAATGAGGAAAAAAAAATTAATAAAACTCATAAGTTTTGGAGAAAAATTTGAAAAACTCCTAGAATCTCATGCGCAAGTTAACTCAGGAACTTGCTTGAGCATGTTAAATTGTAATCCATGACTTCAGTCTATAAAAACCTATTGTAGGAAAATTTGACTGTTAAAAACCTACCAGGAAAATTAGACTGAGAACTGTTTTGATATGACATAAGTTGTAAAATTAACAATTGACATTAAAAGTAAAATGGTGATATTATACAATGTGAATAGTGCTTTGTTGTCATTTTAAACTACGTCCCCTCATCGTGGTTCCCTGTTCTAGTTTTAGATTGTGTTTTCAGGTACGTCCACGTGGAGGTTCGCTTAAAATGACCTAGTTAAATTTAACAACGTTTGGTGATGTTACAAAATGTTGACATTAATACAATGCGACCCAATAAAATATAAATCCGTAGATATAACCTTGTCGTGCCATTTTGTTTATAGTGATAATCTTCAATGGTTTTGAAGAAAACAATAAAATTGGTACAAATGGCATCCTGTTATACTTATATACTAATTCGGGCAATATGGAGTAAACTTCCTTAAACGAAACCCGCGGCGAAAAGGTGGAAGTAAGCTCCTTTACCCTAGTTTGTTGTGTTAATTACATTAGTGGAAAATATTTGTTCTATTAAAGTTTACACAATAATAAGCTTCTGGTATTTATTGATACAGTAATAAGTGGATGTAATCGATAATTGATGTTGTTGGTAAGTTTTGTATGGTATGCTGCTGTAAAGTGCAGACTTGATTGGAATTGTCACCTTCTTAAACTAAAAAAAAACCTTGTTTATAAGGAAAAAAAATGGAATTTTGAGGTGATATGATGTCGTGTTTAAGAGCTGAAAAACCTCTTCGAGGAAAAGAGCTCACAACTGTTATAATACTTATTGCGGAAGCAGGTAAATTATACTGACAGATAGCTAAGAATGTATACTGTTAAGGTAGATTAGTGGTAAACCTTCGCTGATAAATTGAGATGAAATATGAGACTTATTGTTTTGGTTGTTAAAATTTGCGACTAATGTTTACATTTGATAATTTGTCAACATAAAAAAATGCTGCGTCATTGTGCTGGTCACGTTTCAGCGGTGACATCAAAGAATTGTGGCACGTGGGTGGGCCTGGTTGTTACATAATCTTACTTAATAGGCAATCAAGCCCAGAGAGGTCACTGGGGCAGTTTGAGTGCAAAAGATCCAATGTATTAGAAGACATAGAATAAAATTTGATATGAAAGTCGCACAGTATCGTCTTGGAACTGGCTTGTCGACTTGAATTGTGGGGTAAAACCTGGTTTTACGTCCCTAAATTATGCATTGAATGCTAGACAATTAATGACTGCGTACGGCTTATGTATTCAATGATTTTAAGGTGAGTTTCTTTGCGTTACAAAGAAGAACTATCGAGATGACTGAATGTCATTAAAAAATTTGTGCATACTAGGATGCATATGTAGATCTCAGCTGCTCTATTAGGAAGCACCTAAACTGAGTCTAGTTACATATGATAATACAATAATACAATGAATGATACGCTGAATGACATAAGTGAGACGCATTTAGATACCCTTGCCCTTGAAATACTCGAAGCTAGAAAACATATATTATGAATGATTGAAACTGCAGAATGATAATTATTTTCAATGAAATGACAATCTCCTAGCAGCAAAATGTTTGTCACAGCCAGGTTTGGTTGGGACATCCAATGGTCGTTAAAATTGGCTGATCTGGTACCGTGATCAGACCTAGGGTTATCGTTCTCAGGATGTTAACCTTTACATCACAAGTGTTAACTTAAAATTGGCTAACTTCAGCGACTTTGTTGACAGTCGATGTGCTCCATGGTGGTCCTGCAATCAGTGGGTAGGGGAATAGAGGGATATAAGTTATTTTGGGGTCGCCTGATGGGTTGGTGGTTGGTTGGTTCTACTTGCTGAGCACCACTTGGTTGATGGTTCTCTGTGAGAGCTAGGTTCTCAGGGAGAGGATGGTTCTCGGGTGCTTGTTGTGCCATTGCCCTTTTATATTTTGATGTTAACCTTGCCACCAGGTGGCGTCCTTTTAATGCAACAACAGCCAAGAAGAACCACAGGCATACAATTAAACTAACATTTATGAAGGATAAATGATTGTTAATGTGGCCAATGTGAGATGTTTGCTTGACCACGTGGGCAGAATTTAAATGTGATAATTCGGTGAAGATGGGTCCTGAAGCTGTGTCAGGGACTATTTGGGGAAGGGCTAATTCCACGGTCTTGTCAGTGTATCTATATTTAAAGTTAAAATGGGATGTTACATTGACCGTGGGCATGATATAACGTCTCTTCATATATAAATGACCAATACAGGCCACTGTCCATCCATCACCAATAATTTGACAGTCTTTGAGACATGTCACGTTGTACGTACCTAGGGGCAAATGTATGTGAGATTCTGGTTTCCCAGCACACCTGATAATTAAATTTATCCCTAGGGAGACTACAGCGTATTGGTTGGTTGCAAGAGTGCTGACGAGTGGCTTGTCTTTTAGACTTCTAATTTCCACTTTGCAGCCAGTAGTCAATTGTGGTCTGTTTGTTAGCAGACCTCTAATGCACTTCATTCTGGTAATTTGAAATTCAATATCTGAATTGCACAGAGTAGGCCGGAAGCCGGTACAGGCCGTCGGCTGGAAAATATTGCCAGAAATAGTGTCTAATGCATAAGTTTTATCGACTACTACTGTGACATGATAATTAGACTGATTGAGGGGTACACCACAGGAAACAACATTAAACAGAAGATATGGCCGAGAGGCAACAAGAGGAATGACAATTTGATAAATCAGCTTATCAGCCTCAGTTAAAATGGCATTTACACTCAGAAAACGATACAACCATTGTAATGAACCTCCCACCTGGAATTTCTTTTGTGCATGAGACAGGATCTCGTTGAGTTGGTCCTCGTTGAGCAGATCTCTGGTGAGTCGACCTAGTTGGAGTTCGGTCCTCTGGCGATGAAATGACTCGACTTGGGATTGATACTGCTCGGCGGCCAGTTCGAGCACAGCAATGTATCTGTCCAAGTCAGTGATGATTTCTATTAATGAGATTCGATGGGTGTTTTCGTTGATGGCGCTCGATAGCTGGAGAATTGCTGAATTTAGTGCCATGACCTGCTGGTCCATTTGCTGTTGTTTTACAGCTAATTTAGATATGAATGCTCTCGTCTGGTTCACGACTGAGGCAAGATTATTATGGGCATGACTAATGGCATTTTGATGAGTGGCAATCTCCAGCATGGCGTTGTTGAACCGATCGAGTTGGGCATTTGTGGCCACGCCGAACAGGCCATGGAGGATCGTGCCTCCGAGGTCAATGAGACCTCTTCGATTCCTGGGACTGTGGCGTGATGTGGGCAGGAGACCAAGCATCGATGCTAGATGGTCTCTTCTAATAGCTTGGGTCTCAAGATCTATCGAAAGACCTTTCTTCTCGAGAGACTTGATGGAGTCCATCGTGTTCGATAATGTGGTGACTTGTTGGGCGAGGTGTCGAGGGTAGGTCGGGGGGTCGAGGGTCACGAAGACATCCCAGGTAGCTATAATTTGCCTGAGTTCTTCCCCTCCTGTGATGCTTATTCCATCGGGCAGGAGCGTCACCTCGACTGCATCTGTTGAGAGGGAGGAAGCATCTATACGATTGATAGCAAAGGCAAATAATAGCAATATGTACCTGGGTGTCATGATGAATGGTTTAATGATGATGTGATGAAGGCCTTCAAGCTAGCGATGGCTTCGAGGCGAGCACGCTTCTGCTCTGAAGGCGATGGTCCACGGACTTCCGGCTGCTCCCTCTTTGACGACCGAGTGAAGTAGGGGCGAGCCCGTTTGATGTCCGGGGGATGATAAGGCTGTGGATTCACAGGAGGCTGAGCGGGGGCCAAGCTGCGTCGGGGAGGCTGCCGATGCAGTCGTTTGGCCGATGGAGGCTTTGGCGGAGGAGGCCCGGGGTTCTTCCGAGGGGGGCGAGGTGGCTCGGGGGCAGGAGGAGGTTGCAGCTGTTGGGGCTGGTGCTCTCTCTTCTGCTGTTGGAGTCGCCGGTGTCTGTCTGCCAGTAAATGCCTTGGTGTAGGTGCTGTTGTAGTCCGAGGTGAGTTGGGAGTAATCGCAGGTGTAGTCCGAGCAGGCTGGTGGTCAGCTGCTAAGTGGCCATCTAGAGGCATGTGGTCACTTTTGTTGCCCGGGGGGAAGCTGGACGCTTGATTGCGTGGCGCCGACCGATGGGGGGTGGCTTGTGCACGTGAGCGTGGCTTCGATCCCTGCGATCCTCGTGATTTGGCGTGGCAGGCGTGATTTGCTGGTTGGAGGGACCCGGCTGTTGTGGGTCTGGAACCACGTGGAGACCGATGGTCTTGGTTGATTTGTGAGGATTCCTGATGGGTCTTGGGTTGTGCTCGTCCCAGCAGATGTTGGGGTCAACCAATTTGACCTTGTTCCTGTTTAGTGTTCTCTGCTTTCCGGACTGTTGGTGCACAACCCAAATGACCTTCCCTCTGACCTTGGTTACAGTCCAGTGTGGGTCCCACCTGGACGTCAGGCTGAGTGGCTCGGTGGCTAAGACGACACAAGAATCACCTGGCTTGATGATCCCTGCATTTGCTTGTTGGTCCAGTCGCCGCCGATTCCACTGCCTGGCGTCCTTCGTCAGTCCTGCTGCCGTCCGGAGGGCGTCCGACAAGTGCTGGAGGCGTTGATCCAATGGCTGCTCAGCTGGCAATAAACGACTGAGGGGCAGTCTGGCTCTTCTGCCAAAATGTAGGAAATATGGCGTATGGCCTGTTACATCACTAACTGAATTGTTGTAAGCTAGTAAAGCCATACCCAAATATTGCTGCCAGTCTCCTCTGCTGTTGTTGATGAGGGCCGTGATGATGCGTTTGAGCGTACCATTGAATCTCTCGCACTTGCCATTTGCCTGCGGATTATAGGGTGTAGTTCTTCGGTGTTCGATTCCCACGTCAGCCAGATATTCGGTCAAGGCCCTCGCATTGAACTCCAGTCCTCGATCCGTGAGGATAACGTCACAGAAGCCATGTCGACTGAAGTAATGGTGACTTAGGGCTTCCCAGACGGCTTGGCTTGACTTCGATGCGAGGGGAAAGGCTTCGGCCCAGCCGGTGCAATGGTCAATGATGGTCAGGATGTATGTGTTGCCCGAGGGAGTCTCCACGAGTGGGCCAATCAAATCTGCAGCCAAAAATTGCATTGGAGCCTTCGGAAGAGGCATTTGGCCATATGGAGCTTTGACTGGCTGTCTGTTGTGGACTACGCAATGAGGGCATTGCTTGATAAACTGGGACACTTGGCGTTTCATGCCTGACCATACAAATGCTTCTTTGATTCTCAGCATTGTCTTCCGCACCGACATGTGACCGACTTCCTGGTGAGCCTTAGAAATGACCTCCATCTGGTGACGTGGTGGTAAGACGAGCCTGGGATGTTCAGGGGCGTATCTGTAGGGAGGTGTGGTGGAGTAGAGGAGACCATTGATGATTTCGTAGTTATCGTCGTCATCGTCCTCCTCTTTGTCCTTCCATTCAGGCAGGGCCCTTTGATCAGCGGCTAGTTGTCGTAGATCGAGGCCATAGGACTGGGCTTCGGCATGAAGCTCGTTGTCGATTGGAGGGATTTTGTCGCCGAGTTGCCAAAATCCGACGTCGAAGGTGGCCACGGTGTCATGTTGCCTAATTCTCGAGAGCATATCAGCTCGGACGTTGAGTTTGCCCTTGTGGTATTCCACTTTACAACCATATTCCGACAAGAGTACAGCCCATCTCTGTATCTTGGTGTTGTTGAGGTCTTTTGTAAAGAGGCTCGTAAGGGGCTTATGGTCGACGAACGTCCTGTATGAGCTGCCGATGAGATACACTCTGAGTTGTTTGAGACAATAGACCAAACCATAAGCTTCTTTCTCGATCGTTGCCCATCGACGCTGTGTGGCTGTCAGTTGCTTCGACAAATAGACGATAGGTCTTTCCACCCCATTATCGTCCACCTGGCAAAGTACGCCCCCCACAGCGTAGTCGCAAGCGTCGCAATAAAGTAAATAGGGCTTGTCGGGTTGTGGATGAGCCATTATTCGTTCACTGCAAAGTTCAGCCTTCAGAGTGTCGAACGCCACTTGTTGGTCGTCTGACCAGATGAACTTGACATTTTTTCTGGTCAGGAGGGTGAGTGGTTCTGCTATTTTGGCATAGTCGACGATGCAGGAACGATAATAGGAACACATACCCAGGAAGGTCCTTGTCTCGGATAAATTTGTGGGCGCTTTCATGTTGTTGATGGCCTCGGTCTTCTGTGGGTCCGCCGCGAGGCCCTGGGCGCTCACAATATATCCAAGCAGCTTGACTTGCTTCATGCCGAAGACGCATTTCTTGGGATTGAGTCTCAAGTTGTACGATCGAATGCGGTCAAAGATGATCTCTAGATGTTTGAGATGCTCTTCCTCGTTAGAGCTAAAAATAACCAAATCGTCAATATAGATTAAAGCGATTTTGCCGATCAAGCCCTTCAGAATGACCTCCATGGCCCTTTGGAATTTCTGAGTGGCACAGTTCAGGCCCATCGGTAGCCTGGTCCAATGAAAGAGCCCGCGATGGCACACAAATGCGGTCTTCTCTTGGTCATCAGGATGAAGTGGTAACTGATGGTATCCAGATTTAAGATCAATGGTGGAAAATACGGTCGCACCTTGTAATTGATCGAAGATGTCCCTGATCAATGGAATAGGGTAGGCATCATTCTTGGTGATCTTGTTGACGGCCGTATAGTCCACCGTGAATCTTGGTTCGTTGCTGTCTTTCTTTTCGACGAGGACGACTGGGGAAGACCAAGGAGAAGACGAGGGCACAATGACACCCTGCTCGAGTAACTCGTCCAGCTTCGCATCGAGCGCCTGACGTTTGCTGAAGGGTAGACGATATGGTCTTCTCTTGACTGGTCCCCCAGTCGTTTCGATCCTTACTTCGATCTCAGGATGACATCCGAGGTCCTCGCCCTTGGCTGCAAAAAGGTCGTCGTTTTTGCGAACCAAGGCCTCGATGTTAGAGTCTGAAATGAGGGGGGGTCGGTCCCCGAGCGAGCCTATTATCTGCCTCCTAGGTAATAGCTCGAATGCATGCCCTTTCCACGAAAGCATGCCTTGTCCATAGTCAATCAGAGCCCCATCTCGCCTCAGTACGTCTCGCCCCAAGATCATACCGTGGCCGATGCCCTCCACAACAGTCACATTAAATGGCCCCACACGTAATTCAGTCAATTCAACCACACCGACAGTCTTGATTTCACCCCCAGTGACATTACACAGTTGCATGGTTGGTGGATTAATTTTGGGGATGAAACCAGCCAATTTACAAAAATTGTCAAATTCTTGGCGCCTTAGAACGCTCCTTGTTGCTCCGGTATCTAGAAGCGCTGTACAATTGCAATGTTCAAATTCCAGCTCGACATAGACTAAGGAGTCGACGTCTAAGGCGCTTATTGGCCCCCTGGTAGCGAGGTCCTCGGTAACTGCGCCCTTGGTTCTGGTTTCTATTCTGTCTGGCTCTGTCAGACAGGCGTTTCCTGCAATCTGGGGCAATGTGACCAATTTTACGGCAATAGTTACATACCGGATAGCCATCGTCTGTAAATTGGTTCTCGGCAGGTCCCTGGGCACGTTGATTGCCCTGCTGTTGGTTATACTGGGCCACCGGAGCCCTGCGTGTAACGTACGCATTCGGTGTGGGATGGTAGTATCCCTGGGGCTGCTGTGGCTGTTGTCGATGCGACTGGTGTGGCTGGCTGTCGTGGTGTCGGCCGCTGTTTTGTCGTGGCTGTTGTGGAGCCCGATCTTTCTTAAGATCATCTCTGAGCCCTTGCAGGAGTGCAGTCATCTTAGTGAACTGGTGTGTCAAGCCAGTGATTTGACGCTTGCTATCCTGGTCCTGCAAGTCTTGGGGGGGCGGCTGGCGATCTCGGGGGGGTTGTTGTCCCCCAACGGCTCCAACTTCCATGGGTTCTTCAAATCTTTGGGGCTCTTTGTGGCCAGAAATGAGGCCTTTTTCTCGGGCCATTGTCACTCGATTCTGGTTCGACTGAAGTTGGCAGACTTTGTGTATTGCCCGCTCAAAGGTCTGTGGATAGCCCTTCTCAATGAGCTTGATGGCTAACTTGTCATCGGCGAGGCCCTTGATATAGTATTCAATGAGGAGCCGTCGTTCTGCGTCCTCTCTAGTCTCATCTCTTGCCAGTGGGTAGGCAAGTTCGACCGCCTTCCTGTAGCGTCTGCCATAGGCCGCCGTTGTTTCGTAGGCAGTTTGCTTCATGTGTTGGACTTCATGTTTGAGCTTTTCGTCTTCCTGGGACGAGAGGAACTGGGTCTGTACATGGAGTTTGACCTCCTCCCATGTGGCAAATAGACGTCTCTCATGAGTCCTCAGAAATCGCTCGATCTCTTCTCTGAGATCGGCCGTGGCTGACGTTGTGGCCACCAAAATTGTTTGTTGTGTGTAGGGCAAGGTAAGTTCCACTTCCCTAATCCAATTGCGGACACTTTGTGATGTACTGCCATCACATGATGGAACTCGTTTGGCACAATCCAAGGCCTGTTGTCTGTCCTCGGCCAAAAGTTGTTGTTGCAGGGCCCTGTACTGCAAATCTAATACCTCTTGATGCTCCTTTTTGGATTGATGCATAAAGTGGTCTCTAAGGACCCGTTCTTGCCTGAGATATTCTACGAATGTGATCTCGGGTAGTGCGTGTTGGGCCTGCTCATTGCCCTCGACGGGTTCTGGGTCCTCTCCTTGGGCCACTCGGGCTGCCGCTGCTTCTTCGTTGGCCCTTCGTTGGGCTTCGACGTGGGCCCTTTGTTGGGCTGCCATCTCTTGCTCTCTTCGTTGGAGCTCGATGAGATGGGGGTTGTCGGGGTTAAAGGGCGGGTATGGCATCTCGATTGCCTTGTAGAATTAATCCTTGCGAATGTAAAAAGTAGTCAAGGGACCTAACTTTGAGCTAAGGGAGTGTTTGTAGAATCTCGAAGCCCATGTGTTTTGGTAAAATTTGTCTTCGCGCCTAGTACTTTCAACTAATTGATGATCTTGTAGTACTTCCAGGATTGTGCTTGGTAAAAGTTGTGTTTTTCCAATATCCAGACTATAAAAAAAAAATTTTGGCTTGTAATATCCACTATGTACTCACTGTACTGCTCCAATATGTTCACAAAAAGTTGACTCTGTTCAATTCACTCAGGGTACACCATTGTGAGCTCCAGGAGTCTACTGATTGACAGAGACAATCATAGATTAATAGTCACAATTGATAGACTAATTAATCAGTCCTCAATTAAAACAGCTTCCCAAATGTGTACTCGTATCACTGCAATTGAGGGAGCTCAGCTAGCCAAGGAAATGGCTATCACAATTCCAATAATTCAAAGACCAGTTATACTGGGATTTCAGGATGCTAGTTTGTATATGGTAAGAATGACAAACTATATAGTTACGGTTCACAGATAGACAAAAAGGTAATTTATTGTAGGTAACAGAAGGTTATATAGTAAAATGTACAAACAGGTAATTGGAGGATGGCAACAGCCAATCAGAATACAGCATTAAACAATGGGGCATTGCCCCTATGCATTGTATACACAGTATGTGGGTTCAGTGATTCTGGACTCCAGGTTTCATAACCAGAAAGGTGCTAATTGGTAAAGTGCAATTAACTTCCCTTAGATAATTGTTACTAGCTTTTATCCCCCCAATTCATCTTAATTCCCAATAGACAGAATGCTGGATCACAGAGAATTGTCAGATGCCTTGGTTTGGCAAGGCCTTTGTGTTGGGGCTTATAGATAGGCCCAGCATGATAAATGGTACAACAATATAGAGGATTAAAATTAGGGCCCTTTGTGTAACTTGCTGTCACAAAGGGCAAGCCATATGTGAATGGACTTTAATTATATGGTATCTTAAATGTGGACAATTCTCTGGACTGGCAAACTTGTAAAATGCATTAAATGCATAGAAATAACTCTTGGCCAAAATGTACCAACTTAAATGCAGAAAAGATATATTACCCAACTTTTGGATCCAAGCCTCACTGATCAAGGTAAATACATAGAAGTGCTGTAGGGAAGCTCTAAGAAATAGATCTAAGGAATATATATAAAATGGTATTCATAATTGCATGTATGCTTTTACACAGTGTTCAAATTCAGCTCTTGTCGGGTCACCTGGGCCTATGTTGGATGGCTGTTTCAATCATCCTTTGCCTCCTTGCTGTGTCCTACCCCTGTCCTGATCAGCCTACCAAGGGCATAAATACAGGACATAAAGCCCCAATCATCCATCCATCCACATCTTGTGACAGATGCCAGTCTGGAAGATTTTTTCTTCAGAAGGAAGTGGCCCACCACATTAAAGGCTTTCCTCGCATCCAAAGAGATTATAGATACAGTCAGACTGACTCACAGTCCCTTTTTGTCGACAGTGCTGTAGCTAGAAAATATGTTCTGGAGGGGGGGGGGGGGTGAGCCATGGGTGCATCTTTACACAGATATTCTCCTCAGCTTCTGTTTTGACCAGAGGACCAAGACTGATTTTGTCAGTAATATAATGTCCCTCTCACATGCAAGTATCATAAGTGAATAAAGACTGTCATCACTCATGCAGGATCTATGAAAGTTTTTGATTATTGAAAGTTCGCTGAAGCTCCTGTCATCTTTAGCAACTGTGACTGGGGCTGTCTAAATATTTGCTTGTTATTGTAGGCAAAATGGCAAACATCTGCTACAGAAGTGGTTTATGGAACATCCCCGCACCAATAAAAATATCCATTTCTGCATGCAGACTCACTCCAGAACATGCCTTTACACTCACCACAAGCCAAAGAGCATTCAAGCCCAAACTTTCTTCAACCACAACGACGAGTGTCGCAGCCAATTTTGCAGTTGCACTTAATTGCTTCAAGGGGGTAAGCAAGGGCTAGTTGCAACTTCGTATTGGCATGATTTTGTTACCTTGTATAGACCATCCATAGTCTGTGACACACAATTTGTTTCCCATCCATTGTTGAACCTGAAGGTAAACTCGAAGCCTAGTGGCCGCAGATGTGGGTGGAAGACTACGAGGTTGCACATGTGCTGTACCAGAGGACACCTTTTGGTGAAATTGTTGCAATCTGTTGTGATCTAATGCATCACCAGATCTCAACAAGAGCATTTTCACCTGCTTTTACTATGTCAGCTTTTGAAGCATGTGGCGATCTGAAGACTTTTGATTGTTGAATGAAGTAGTCACAAGTTTTTGCCTTCTTAAGAGCGACAGCCTTGCCAAGGCCAAATAGACGAGATGTAGTATCACATCCATGCAGAGCATACATGAATAAGATCCAGGAAGTTGGCTACCTGAAGCTGGTTACTTGGGGGTTACCTGGCAGCTACCTGGAATGTGAAGCTAGCTACCCGAAGCTGGTTACCTGGCAGTTACCTGACAGCTACTTGAAACTTTGGGAAGTTAGCTACTTGAACTGGCTACCTGGCAGTTACCTGGCAGCTACTTGAAACTTTGGGAAGTTAGCTACTTGAACTGGCTACCTGGCAGTTACCTGGCAGCTACTTGAAACTTTGGGAAGTTAGCTACTTGAACTGGCTACCTGGCAGTTACCTGGCAGCTACTTGAAACTTTGGGAAGTTAGCTACTTGAACTGGCTACCTGGCAGTTACCTGGCAGTTACCTGGCAGTTACCTGGCAGTTACCTGGCAGTTACCTGGCAGTTACCTGGCAGCTACCTGGCAGCTACTTGAAACTTTGGGAAGTTAGCTACTTGAACTTGAAACTTTGGGAAGTTAGCTACTTGAACTGGCTACCTGGCAGTTACCTGGCAGCTACTTGAAACTCTTCCAACTTATGGCTGGTGACGGGGCCGGAATCCAACCCTCCGAAAAGCTTGGCCGGTGATGGGGCCAACTCAGTGGAAGATAGCTACTTGAACTGGTTACCTGGCAGTTACCTGGCAGCTACTTGAAACTTTGGGAAATTAGCTACTTGAACTGGCTACCTGGCAGTTAGCTGACAGCTACTTGAAACTTTGGGAAGTTAGCTACTTGAACTGGCTACCTGGCAGTTACCTGGCAGCTACTTGAAACTCTTCCAACTTATGGCTGGTGACGGGGCCGGAATCCAACCCTCCGAAAAGCTTGGCCGGTGACGGGGCCAACTCAGTGGAAGATAGCTACTTGAACTGGTTACCTGGCAGTTACCTGGTAGCTACTTGAAACTTTGGGAAGTTAGCTACTTGAACTGGCTACCTGGCAGTTACCTAGCACCTACTTGAAACTCTTCCAACTTATGGCTGGTGACGGGGCCGGAATCCAACCCTCCGAAAAGCTTGGTTGGTGACGGGGCCAACTCAGTGGAAGATAGCTACTTGAACTGGTTACCTGGCAGTTACCTGGTAGCTACTTGAAACTTTGGGAAGTTAGCTACTTGAACTGGCTACCTGACAGTTACCTGACAGCTACTTGAAACTTTGGGAAGTTAGCTACTTGAACTGGCTACCTGGCAGTTACCTGGCAGCTACTTGAAACTCTTCCAACTTATGGCTGGTGACGGGGCCGGAATCCAACCCTCCGAAAAGCTTGGCCGGTGACGGGGCCAACTCAGTGGAAGATAGCTACTTGAACTGGTTACCTGGCAGTTACCTGGTAGCTACTTGAAACTTTGGGAAGTTAGCTACTTGAACTGGTTACCTGGCAGTTACCTGACAGCTACTTGAAACTTTGGGAAGTTAGCTACTTGAACTGGCTACCTGGCAGTTACCTGGCAGCTACTTGAAACTTTGGGAAGTTAGCTACTTGAACTGGCTACCTGGCAGTTACCTGGCAGCTACTTGAAACTCTTCCAACTTATGGCTGGTGACGGGGCCGGAATCCAACCCTCCGAAAAGCTTGGCTGGTGACGGGGCCAACTCAGTGGAAGATAGCTACTTGAACTGGTTACCTGGCAGTTACCTGGTAGCTACTTGAAACTTTTGGAAGTTAGCTACTTGAACTGGCTACCTGGCAGTTACCTGACAGCTACTTGAAACTTTGGGAAGTTAGCTACTTGAACGCGCTACCTGGCAGTTACCTGGCAGCTACTTGAAACTCTTCCAACTTATGGCTGGTGACGGGGCCGGAATCCAACCCTCCGAAAAGCTTGGCCGGTGACGGGGCCAACTCAGTGGAAGATAGCTACTTGAACTGGTTACCTGGCAGTTACCTGGTAGCTACTTGAAACTTTGGGAAGTTAGCTACTTGAACTGGCTACCTGGCAGTTACCTGGCAGCTACTTGAAACTCTTCCAACTTATGGCTGGTGACGGGGCCGGAATCCAACCCTCCGAAAAGCTTGGCCGGTGTCGGGGCCAACTCAGTGGAAGATAGCTACTTGAACTGGTTACCTGGCAGTTACCTGGTAGCTACTTGAAACTTTGGGAAGTTAGCTACTTGAACTGGCTACCTGGCAGTTACCTGGCAGCTACTTGAAACTCTTCCTATTTATGGCTGGTGACGGGGCCGGAATCCAACCCTCCGAAAAGCTTGGTTGGTGACGGGGCCAACTCAGTGGAAGATAGCTACTTGAACTGGTTACCTGGCAGTTACCTGGTAGCTACTTGAAACTTTGGGAAGTTAGCTACTTGAACTGGCTACCTGACAGTTACCTGACAGCTACTTGAAACTTTGGGAAGTTAGCTACTTGAACTGGCTACCTGGCAGTTACCTGGCAGCTACTTGAAACTCTTCCAACTTATGGCTGGTGACGGGGCCGGAATCCAACCCTCCGAAAAGCTTGGCCGGTGACGGGGCCAACTCAGTGGAAGATAGCTACTTGAACTGGTTACCTGGCAGTTACCTGGCAGCTACTTGAAACTTTGGGAAATTAGCTACTTGAACTGGCTACCTGGCAGTTACCTGACAGCTACTTGAAACTTTGGGAAGTTAGCTACTTGAACTGGCTACCTGGCAGTTACCTGGCAGCTACTTGAAACTCTTCCAACTTATGGCTGGTGACGGGGCCGGAATCCAACCCTCCGAAAAGCTTGGCCGGTGACGGGGCCAACTCAGTGGAAGATAGCTACTTGAACTGGTTACCTGGCAGTTACCTGGCAGCTACTTGAAACTTTGGGAAGTTAGCTACTTGAACTTGAAACTTTGGGAAGTTAGCTACTTGAACTGGCTACCTGGCAGTTACCTGGCAGCTACTTGAAACTCTTCCAACTTATGGCTGGTGACGGGGCCGGAATCCAACCCTCCGAAAAACTTCAGAGCTTGGTTGGTGACGGGGCCTACTTGAAACTTTGGGAAGTTAGCTACTTGAACTGGCTACCTGGCAGTTACCTGACAGCTACTTGAAACTTTGGGAAGTTAGCTACTTGAACTGGCTACCTGGCAGTTACCTGGCAGCTACTTGAAACTTTGGGAAGTTAGCTACTTGAACTGGCTACCTGGCAGTTACCTGGCAGCTACTTGAAACTTTGGGAAGTTAGCTACTTGAACTGGCTACCTGGCAGTTACCTGGCAGCTACTTGAAACTTTGGGAAGTTAGCTACTTGAACTGGCTACCTGGCAGTTACCTGGCAGCTACTTGAAACTTTGGGAAGTTAGCTACTTGAACTGGCTACCTGGCAGTTACCTGGCAGTTACCTGGCAGCTACTTGAAACTTTGGGAAATTAGCTACTTGAACTGGAAACTTTGGGAAGTTAGCTACTTGAACTGGCTACCTGGCAGTTACCTGGCAGCTACTTGAAACTCTTCCAACTTATGGCTGGTGACGGGGCCGGAATCCAACCCTCCGAAAAGCTTGGCCGGTGAGGGGGCCAACTCAGTGGAAGATAGCTACTTGAACTGATTACCTGGCAGTTACCTGGTAGCTACTTGAAATTTTGGGAAGTTAGCTACTTGAACTGGTTACCTGGCAGTTACCTAGCAGCTACTTGAAACTCTTCCAACTTATGGCTGGTGACGGGGCCGGAATCCAACCCTCCGAAAAGCTTGGTTGGTGACGGGGCCAACTCAGTGGAAGATAGCTACTTGAACTGGTTACCTGGCAGTTACCTGGTAGCTACTTGAAACTTTGGGAAGTTAGCTACTTGAACTGGCTACCTGACAGTTACCTGACAGCTACTTGAAACTTTGGGAAGTTAGCTACTTGAACTGGCTACCTGGCAGTTACCTGGCAGCTACTTGAAACTCTTCCAACTTATGGCTGGTGACGGGGCCGGAATCCAACCCTCCGAAAAGCTTGGCCGGTGACGGGGCCAACTCAGTGGAAGATAGCTACTTGAACTGGTTACCTGGCAGTTACCTGGTAGCTACTTGAAACTTTGGGAAGTTAGCTACTTGAACTGGTTACCTGGCAGTTACCTGACAGCTACTTGAAACTTTGGGAAGTTAGCTACTTGAACTGGCTACCTGGCAGTTACCTGACAGCTACTTGAAACTTTGGGAAGTTAGCTACTTGAACTGGCTACCTGGCAGTTACCTGGCAGCTACTTGAAACTCTTCCAACTTATGGCTGGTGACGGGGCCGGAATCCAACCCTCCGAAAAGCTTGGCCGGTGACGGGGCCAACTCAGTGGAAGATAGCTACTTGAACTGGTTACCTGGCAGTTACCTGGTAGCTACTTGAAACTTTGGGAAGTTAGCTACTTGAACTGGCTACCTGGCAGTTAGCTGACAGCTACTTGAAACTTTGGGAAGTTAGCTACTTGAACTGGCTACCTGGCAGTTACCTGGCAGCTACTTGAAACTCTTCCAACTTATGGCTGGTGACGGGGCCGGAATCCAACCCTCCGAAAAGCTTGGCCGGTGACGGGGCCAACTCAGTGGAAGATAGCTACTTGAACTGGTTACCTGGCAGTTACCTGGTAGCTACTTGAAACTTTGGGAAGTTAGCTACTTGAACTGGCTACCTGGCAGTTACCTGGCAGCTACTTGAAACTCTTCCAACTTATGGCTGGTGACGGGGCCGGAATCCAACCCTCCGAAAAGCTTGGCCGGTGACGGGGCCAACTCAGTGGAAGATAGCTACTTGAACTGGTTACCTGGCAGTTACCTGGTAGCTACTTGAAACTTTGGGAAGTTAGCTACTTGAACTGGCTACCTGGCAGTTACCTGGCAGCTACTTGAAACTCTTCCAACTTATGGCTGGTGACGGGGCCGGAATCCAACCCTCCGAAAAGCTTGGTTGGTGACGGGGCCAACTCAGTGGAAGATAGCTACTTGAACTGGTTACCTGGCAGTTACCTGGTAGCTACTTGAAACTTTGGGAAGTTAGCTACTTGAACTGGCTACCTGACAGTTACCTGACAGCTACTTGAAACTTTGGGAAGTTAGCTACTTGAACTGGCTACCTGGCAGTTACCTGGCAGCTACTTGAAACTCTTCCAACTTATGGCTGGTGACGGGGCCGGAATCCAACCCTCCGAAAAGCTTGGCCGGTGACGGGGCCAACTCAGTGGAAGATAGCTACTTGAACTGGTTACCTGGCAGTTACCTGGCAGCTACTTGAAACTTTGGGAAGTTAGCTACTTGAACTTGAAACTTTGGGAAGTTAGCTACTTGAACTGGCTACCTGGCAGTTACCTGGCAGCTACTTGAAACTCTTCCAACTTATGGCTGGTGACGGGGCCGGAATCCAACCCTCCGAAAAGCTTGGTTGGTGACGGGGCCTACTTGAAACTTTGGGAAGTTAGCTACTTGAACTGGCTACCTGACAGTTACCTGACAGCTACTTGAAACTTTGGGAAGTTAGCTACTTGAACTGGCTACCTGGCAGTTACCTGGCAGCTACTTGAAACTCTTCCAACTTATGGCTGGTGACGGGGCCGGAATCCAACCCTCCGAAAAGCTTGGCCGGTGACGGGGCCAACTCAGTGGAAGATAGCTACTTGAACTGGTTACCTGGCAGTTACCTGGTAGCTACTTGAAACTTTGGGAAGTTAGCTACTTGAACTGGCTACCTGGCAGTTACCTGACAGCTACTTGAAACTTTGGGAAGTTAGCTACTTGAACTGGCTACCTGACAGTTACCTGACAGCTACTTGAAACTTTGGGAAGTTAGCTACTTGAACTGGCTACCTGGCAGTTACCTGGCAGCTACTTGAAACTCTTCCAACTTATGGCTGGTGACGGGGCCGGAATCCAACCCTCCGAAAAGCTTGGCCGGTGACGGGGCCAACTCAGTGGAAGATAGCTACTTGAACTGGTTACCTGGCAGTTACCTGGTAGCTACTTGAAACTTTGGGAAGTTAGCTACTTGAACTGGCTACCTGGCAGTTAGCTGACAGCTACTTGAAACTTTGGGCAGTTAGCTACTTGAACTGGCTACCTGGCAGTTACCTGGCAGCTACTTGAAACTCTTCCAACTTAGGTAACTGTCAGGTAGCCAGTTCAAGTAGCTAACTTCCCAAAGTTTCAAGTAGCTGTCAGGTAACTGCCAGGTAGCCAGTTCAAGTAGCTAACTTCCCAAAGTTTCAAGTAGCTACCAGGTAACTGCCAGGTAACCAGTTCAAGTAGCTATCTTCCACTGAGTTGGCCCCGTCACCGGCCAAGCTTTTCGGAGGGTTGGATTCCGGCCCCGTCACCAGCCATAAGTTGGAAGAGTTTCAAGTAGCTGCCAGGTAACTGCCAGGTAGCCAGTTCAAGTAGCTAACTTCCCAAAGTTTCAAGCTCCCTCCGAAAAGCTTGGCCGGTGACGGGGCCAACTCAGTGGAAGATAGCTACTTGAACTGGTTACCTGGCAGTTACCTGGTAGCTACTTGAAACTTTGGGAAGTTAGCTACTTGAACTGGCTACCTGGCAGTTACCTGGCAGCTACTTGAAACTCTTCCAACTTATGGCTGGTGACGGGGCCGGAATCCAACCCTCCGAAAAGCTTGGTTGGTGACGGGGCCAACTCAGTGGAAGATAGCTACTTGAACTGGTTACCTGGCAGTTACCTGGTAGCTACTTGAAACTTTGGGAAGTTAGCTACTTGAACTGGCTACCTGACAGTTACCTGACAGCTACTTGAAACTTTGGGAAGTTAGCTACTTGAACTGGCTACCTGGCAGTTACCTGGCAGCTACTTGAAACTCTTCCAACTTATGGCTGGTGACGGGGCCGGAATCCAACCCTCCGAAAAGCTTGGCCGGTGACGGGGCCAACTCAGTGGAAGATAGCTACTTGAACTGGTTACCTGGCAGTTACCTGGTAGCTACTTGAAACTTTGGGAAGTTAGCTACTTGAACTGGCTACCTGGCAGTTAGCTGACAGCTACTTGAAACTTTGGGAAGTTAGCTACTTGAACTGGCTACCTGGCAGTTACCTGGCAGCTACTTGAAATTCTTCCAACTTATGGCTGGTAGCCAGTTCAAGTAGCTAACTTCCCAAAGTTTCAAGTAGCTGTCAGGTAACTGCCAGGTAGCCAGTTCAAGTAGCTAACTTCCCAAAGTTTCAAGTAGCTACCAGGTAACTGCCAGGTAACCAGTTCAAGTAGCTATCTTCCACTGAGTTGGCCCTGTCACCGGCCAAGCTTTTCGGAGGGTTGGATTCCGGCCCCGTCACCAGCCATAAGTTGGAAGAGTTTCAAGTAGCTGCCAGGTAACTGCCAGGTAGCCAGTTCAAGTAGCTAACTTCCCAAAGTTTCAAGTTCACGTAGCTAACTTCCCAAAGTTTCAAGTAGCTGCCAGGTAACTGCCAGGTAACCAGTTCAAGTAGCTATCTTCCACTGAGTTGGCCCCGTCACCGGCCAAGCTTTTCGGAGGGTTGGATTCCGGCCCCGTCACCAGCCATAAGTTGGAAGAGTTTCAAGTAGCTGCCAGGTAACTGCCAGGTAGCCAGTTCAAGTAGCTAACTTCCCAAAGTTTCAAGTAGCTGTCAGGTAACTGCCAGGTAGCCAGTTCAAGTAGCTAATTTCCAAAGTTTCAAGTAGCTGCCAGGTAACTGCCAGGTAACCAGTTCAAGTAGCTATCTTCCACTGAGTTGGCCCCGTCACCGGCCAAGCTTTTCGGAGGGTTGGATTCCGGCCCCGTCACCAGCCATAAGTTGGAAGAGTTTCAAGTAGCTGCCAGGTAACTGCCAGGTAGCCAGTTCAAGTAGCTAACTTCCCAAAGTTTGAAGTAGCTGTCAGGTAACTGCCAGGTAGCCAGTTCAAGTAGCTAACTTCCCAAAGTTTGAAGTAGCTGCCAGGTAACTGCCAGGTAGCCAGTCCAAGTAGCTAACTTCCCAAAGTTTCAAGTAGCTGTCAGGTAACTGCCAGGTAGCCAGTTCAAGTAGCTAACTTCCCAAAGTTTCAAGTAGCTGCCAGGTAACTGCCAGGTAGCCAGTTCAAGTAGCTAACTTCCCAAAGTTTCAAGTAGCTGTCAGGTAACTGCCAGGTAGCCAGTTCAAGTAGCTAACTTCCCAAAGTTTCAAGTAGCTGTCAGGTAACTGCCAGGTAGCCAGTTCAAGTAGCTAACTTCCCAAAGTTTCAAGTAGCTACCAGGTAACTGCCAGGTAACCAGTTCAAGTAGCTATCTTCCACTGAGTTGGCCCCGTCACCGGCCAAGCTTTTCGGAGGGTTGGATTCCGGCCCCGTCACCAGCCATAAGTTGGAAGAGTTTCAAGTAGCTGCCAGGTAACTGCCAGGTAGCCAGTTCAAGTAGCTAACTTCCCAAAGTTTCAAGTAGCTGTCAGGTAACTGCCAGGTAGCCAGTTCAAGTAGCTAACTTCCCAAAGTTTCAAGTAGCTACCAGGTAACTGCCAGGTAACCAGTTCAAGTAGCTATCTTCCACTGAGTTGGCCCCGTCACCGGCCAAGCTTTTCGGAGGGTTGGATTCCAGCCCCGTCACCAGCCATAAATGGCACGAGTTTCAAGTAGCTGCCAGGTAACTGCCAGGTAGCCAGTTCAAGTAGCTAACTTCCCAAAGTTTCAAGTAGCTGCCAGGTAACTGCCAGGTAGCCAGTTCAAGTAGCTAACTTCCCAAAGTTTCAAGTAGCTACCAGGTAACTGCCAGGTAACCAGTTCAAGTAGCTAACTTCCCAAAGTTTCAAGTAGCTGTCAGGTAACTGCCAGGTAGCCAGTTCAAGTAGCTAACTTCCCAAAGTTTCAAGTAGTTACCAGGTAACTGCCAGGTAATCAGTTCAAGTAGCTATCTTCCACTGAGTTGGCCCCCTCACCGGCCAAGCTTTTCGGAGGGTTGGATTCCGGCCCCGTCACCAGCCATAAGTTGGAAGAGTTTCAAGTAGCTGCCAGGTAACTGCCAGGTAGCCAGTTCAAGTAGCTAACTTCCCAAAGTTTCAAGTAGCTGTCAGGTAACTGCCAGGTAGCCAGTTCAAGTAGCTAACTTCCCAAAGTTTGAAGTAGCTGCCAGGTAACTGCCAGGTAGCCAGTTCAAGTAGCTAACTTCCCAAAGTTTCAAGTAGCTGTCAGGTAACTGCCAGGTAGCCAGTTCAAGTAGCTAACTTCCAAAGTTTCAAGTAGCTGTCAGGTAACTTCCAGGTAGACAGTTCAAGTAGCTAACTTCCCAAAGTTTCAAGTAGCTACCAGGTAACTGCCAGGTAACCAGTTCAAGTAGCTATCTTCCACTGAGTTGGCCCCGTCACCGGCCAAGCTTTTCGGAGGGTTGGATTCCGGCCCCGTCACCAGCCATAAGTTGGAAGAGTTTCAAGTAGCTGCCAGGTAACTGCCAGGTAGCCAGTTCAAGTAGCTAACTTCCCAAAGTTTCAAGTAGCTGCCAGGTAACTGCCAGGTAGCCAGTTCAAGTAGCTAACTTCCCAAAGTTTCAAGTAGCTGTCAGGTAACTGCCAGGTAGCCAGTTCAAGTAGCTAACTTCCCAAAGTTTCAAGTAGCTGTCAGGTAACTGCCAGGTAGCCAGTTCAAGTAGCTAACTTCCCAAAGTTTCAAGTAGCTACCAGGTAACTGCCAGGTAACCAGTTCAAGTAGCTATCTTCCACTGAGTTGGCCCCGTCACCGGCCAAGCTTTTCGGAGGGTTGGATTCCGGCCCCGTCACCAGCCATAAGTTGGAAGAGTTTCAAGTAGCTGCCAGGTAACTGCCAGGTAGCCAGTTCAAGTAGCTAACTTCCCAAAGTTTCAAGTAGCTGTCAGGTAACTGCCAGGTAGCCAGTTCAAGTAGCTAACTTCCCAAAGTTTCAAGTAGCTAGCAGGTAACTGCCAGGTAACCGGTTCAAGTAGCTATCTTCCACTGAGTTGGCCCGTCACCGGCCAAGCTTTTCGGAGGGTTGGATTCCGTCCCCGTCACCAGCCATAAGTTGGAAGAGTTTCAAGTAGCTGCCAGGTAACTGCCAGGTAGCCAGTTCAAGTAGCTAACTTCCCAAAGTTTCAAGTAGCTGCCAGGTAACTGCCAGGTAGCCAGTTCAAGTAGCTAACTTCCCAAAGTTTCAAGTAGCTGTCAGGTAACTGCCAGGTAGCCAGTTCAAGTAGCTAACTTCCCAAAGTTTCAAGTAGCTACCAGGTAACTGCCAGGTAACCAGTTCAAGTAGCTATCTTCCACTGAGTTGGCCCCGTCACCGGCCAAGCTTTTCGGAGGGTTGGATTCCGGCCCCGTCACCAGCCATAAATGGCACGAGTTTCAAGTAGCTGCCAGGTAACTGCCAGGTAGCCAGTTCAAGTAGCTAACTTCCAAAGTTTCAAGTAGCTGCCAGGTAACTGCCAGGTAGCCAGTTCAAGTAGCTAACTTCCCGAAGTTTCAAGTAGCTGTCAGGTAACTGCCAGGTAGCCAGTTCAAGTAGCTAACTTCCCAAAGTTTCAAGTAGCTACCAGGTAACTGCCAGGTAACCGGTTCAAGTAGCTATCTTCCACTGAGTTGGCCCCGTCACCGGCCAAGCTTTTCGGAGGGTTGGATTCCGGCCCCGTCACCAGCCATAAGTTGGAAGAGTTTCAAGTAGCTGCCAGGTAACTGCCAGGTAGCCAGTTCAAGTAGCTAACTTCCCAAAGTTTCAAGTAGCTGTCAGGTAACTGCCAGGTAGCCAGTTCAAGTAGCTAACTTCCCAAAGTTTCAAGTAGATGTCAGGTAACTGCCAGGTAGCCAGTTCAAGTAGCTAACTTCCCAAAGTTTCAAGTAGCTGCCAGGTAACTGCCAGGTAACCAGCTTCGGGTAGCTAGCTTCACATTCCAGGTAGCTGCCAGGTAACTCCCAAGTAACCAGCTTCAGGTAGCCAACTTCCTGGATCTTGTCACACACATCCTTCCCAAGTGACTGCTGCATTTGATGTTCTTTTTTACTGTTCATCATCGGTTCAGGTCTGAAGAATAACTGGTGAATATCATCAGTTGAGTGACTAAACAGCAAGATGAGCAGATCTGTACTGTCTCTGACTAACACAGTATCAGTGTGTCCTGAAGCCTTGTGCTTAGAATGGGAATGAATCTTTGCTTGTTTACATCATTTGACAAGAACTTGTCCTTTTTAAGGCTGCAGGTCATGTCATTTGTAATATTATTAAGATGATTAAAACTTTTCAGAAGACACATGTATCACTGTTTGATATCCAGTTGTCAATAAAATCTATATATATATGTAAAACTGAACTGTTAGGCCAATCTCTTCCTTGGTAGGCCTATGTCTTGTATGTTGTTGGACAATATTCATATCCATCGAATACCATTGTGGGCCACTTCTGGCTTGCCCATATTTCTTACTGACGTACTGGGTGAAACAAGTCAGTATGTCTTCCCAGATATTTCTGGTTTCCCATGGAACTCGGTGCAGGAGAAAACCGCCATCCAGAACATATTCCAACTTTGCAGGCAGTCTTGTTTCGTTAACGGGCATTTCCTTCCACAGTGCATTGGCCAACGAGGGCTTGTCAGCTTCCAACAAAACATGATTGGACTTGAAAAGGGCAGGAGGGTAGCTACACAACTCGTGTCTGAAAACTTCTTAGAGATCCCTACTGTTGGACCTGGGGGGGGGTTCTCACTATATGTTGGTCTATACCTATGCTCGGCTGAAAAGGGCTCTTCAAGGGCTAAATTTTCCTAGCTAAGGGTCCTAAAATGAGGTCTGAATATTCCTAGACATGGTCCAACATTTCCAGCACTCTGAATTTCGCGTAAAAATCCCCTTCCAAAGGACATCCGTGGAGGCAAAAAAGAAATTATTTGGGACAAATAATTAAAATAATACAGCTGACCCGAAAAAAATGCCTCTTTGAGGGCGAATTTTCCCTAGTCCAGGGTCCTATTTTTGGGTTCCCGGCACTCCGTTACTGGGTCTGTGTGCGAGACGCTCAGCTGAGCACCCCCGTCATATTTCGGGGCGAGAACCCCCCCCCCCCCGGGCTGTTGGTGCCTGCTGTGATCAACCTTCGAAACAATAGTTGTGGGTCAATTTCAACTTCTTCTGAACAAACTGTAATGGTTGACTTCTTTTCCATGTTGATAATTTGGTCTTTTTTCTTGAAAGTGTACTGAAGAACATTGTGATATATCATGTTGTTGAGAATGACTTGACCGACTGTAAGTGCCTTGTCAGCATTAACATCAGTCGCAGCACAGACAGCAGTGTCAATGCTGTACAGAGAATTGTTCCTTGAAAATGGAGTCCTTGATGAGAAGAAGGAGATCAACTTTGTCTTTCACGTCGCGCTCTTGATGATATTCTGTCAGGTCCTTGTGCTGATCACTGATACTGTATTTGATCTTGGTGAATTATTGCATTGCATTGTTCACCTTGGCGCACACTGGACTTGACAACAGCCACACGTCTCTTTGGCTTTCATCTATATCTCTTCCTCTAGTGAGCCCTCCATTAGTCTTCAAGGTCCTCATCAGAACTTGTTCTATTACAAGGTCACTGGACAGTCCTCCCCAGAACGATTGAAATGTCTGACTACGTGGAGACCATCTGTGAAGATCTTTTGTGCCTCAGGATATTCTGTTGCAAGTTGTGACATCCTTTGCAGATACACACGGATGGACTTTATGTAGAGGTTATGTCCTGCTGCTGCAAGGTACGGTAGCATCTCTTCCAAGACCTGCAGGTGCAGTGCCCAGTCAACGAGACATTCAGACCTCAGGAAGCAACGCATTATGCCCATCAAATCAAGGAATTGTAGCCACAATCGGGACGTGGGAAATTCCTGCAAAGCTTCTTTGAATGTATGACCAGGCACATCCAGAAACAGCGCAGCGCTGTCAATCAACTGGAAGTAAAATTTGTCTGTGAAGAAAGAAAATACGTAGACATACATTGAGTCCATTACATACAAGCAGATGATCATTATGGTTCTGTTACTCAAGAAAGATGAACATCGAAACTGCAACAAATTCTGTTATTTTTAAAATAATTATTTAGTTCATCATACGGTGTATGTAACGACAGGAATGAAATGCCAACACTTTGTATTTTATGGCTTCAAAAGATATGAATTAAAGTGGACTGTGGCACTGTGAAAATGGCACTTAGGCCTAGTGTGTCATCATGCTGATGATTTGTCATGATCATCCAATACTTTCAAAGTCAATTTGATTGAAGGAGACTTATCCCACTTGTTGGTGACAGCCAAACGAAAGGATTATGCATCTGATTTTCACTCTAAAATTTGTTATGGGATCAAATGGCTTACTCTAGATCATGACTAATCAAACAGCCTCTATGTTTCCCATGTTGAAAGTAGAGAAGATGACACTTCATCGGCTATCATGAGTCACGAAGTGCCATTTTCACAGTACCACAGTCCACTTTAATTCTATATCAAAGTGTTTCGCTGTAAACTATGCTACATTATTATGACACCTCCTCATGCTTATATTGGGCATGAAGGGAAAAGTATAACAAGGCACAACAACGTTTTGGGCTAAATTTTGACCGTTTTTTGACAATATTCTTGTTTCGGTCTTATGAAAATTGACCCTGTTCCACTCATCTGATTTTGGCAGATTTTTCTATATGATAAAATAGAAAAAATTTGCTAAAGAAATAGTACCAATATCATTTTTGTTGCTATTTGTGGGTTCGGTAATTTTTTGGTCAATAGATTTACTAGCTTTTACTGGACTATTATGGTAACCCCTCCATTTACACTGAGGCCACTCAGTCTCATTATCACTGACTGCTCCCTGCCACCACTGCAGAGGCTAGCACATGTTGGGCCCACTGACTGCTCCCTGTGTTTATTGACTGGCAGGCTGACATCTCAGTGTTCTGATTTGTGGATCAACTTCAGCTTGCTTTGTTGTGGTAGGTTCAGGATGACCGTGTCATGATTGCCTTTTGTCATTGCCCTGTATACACAACTACACATTAGTGACATCACCCATGTATAGTGTTAGTGGGTAATTTTCAGACTTATAATAATACAGTTACAGCCTACAGGAGCTTACAGGAGGGTCACTTGGCAGGGTTTCACAGTAGCCTATTCTCCATGATCAGCTGGTATCCACACACATGACAGGCCTATGTGTGCACCAGATCGAAGTAGGCCGCACTTATTAGCCGCACTACGCAATAGCCGTTTCAGCAGTCAATTCCACATTCCGAAGAGTGCCGTTTCACCGCAAAATCGCGAGAGGGCGCTGCTAGACGGTCTACTTGCTGGAACACAAATAAGGGTTGGGATTTTGCAGACTGATGAGGGTGGTTCAATAAATGGCCAGATTTCTGTTATATGAAGATGATGTGGCTTGCAAGTCACGGAAATACTTGGTAGAAATACAGTAAAGGCTACTGGGTGTAATTAATGTTTATTATCAACTTAAAAAAGGAAATAAAGATATTTTATTTTTAAGTAGGTCACAGAGGTCATTGACCTCTGCCAGTGCAAAAAGGTCTTGATATGAGTTCTTCTTCTTCTTATCCGTATATTCCGCCTCTTATAGGCGAACCACTGCCAAGGTGCAGTGTAGGGTTATTTGTGCCTTTTGCCTGCAACGGTTGTACTTTGTTAAATGAAAACAAAAATATACATATTTGGAAAGCAGAGCCATGCTGGGACAGTCGATTAGTAGCTAATGTTTTGTAAATTTATAATTGAGTCGAAATAAAAATTATTCTTATTCTTTTTCTTATTCACGCAGTTTGCAGCGCAGCCCTGGGGATCCAAAAATTCAGGTTGGGGGGGGGGGGAGATCTTCAGGGGTGTATATAGTAATTGCCTGGGGGACGCCATTACATGGGGTGAATATGTGGCGCTCCGTGGCGTTTCCTATATCTTCCATGTTCATTTGGGCCTGAGCATAGGCGTACGGGACAGGCGTTTCGCGGGGGGGGGGCTGTCACCATTTTGCCCTGAAATTTTAACATGGTTGGTCAGGATTTGATCTGATATATGCCAGTTGCCCTGATGCCAGCCCCCCTGACCCCAGCGAAATACGCCTATGGGCCTGAGGGAGGAGCCATGGCCAAATGGCTCGCCTCTCAGAGACTGCTATTGGGTTATCGCATGGTCAGGGGCGCAAATGGCCCAGGTGGGGGCCATAATGTAGGGGTAGGTGAAAACTGCCGATGTGCGGCCTTTCCTAACTTTCCCAAAATAATTTTTTGGCCTGAGGGCGGGACCCGGCCACTAAATACGCCACTGCGCATCGCATGGCCCCAAGGGCCATCAACATAACGCAAATTTATATGAGAAGAAATAGGCACATATGCCAGCCATCAGGGGCATATTTTGAAGTGGCCTGAGGGGGGGGGCATAACATGGGGCGAATACAGGGCAATTTGTGTTATCTTTCGATCTCATATTTTAATTTTTGGCTTGAAGGAAGGGGTATGGCCCGATTGACAGAAGGTAAAAAAAAAGAATAGCCGGTAGCCCTGGCAACTTAAGTAAGGTCTGAATTGAATGAAGGCAAGAACGAACATATCTTCACATGTCATATAGAATTCAATGACCAGTGTATAGTTTTATGTGGCGCAAAATTATTGTGAACTCCCCTATGCAGCCCTATTGAAGTTCCGTCCCAATCCAAAAAGAGCGCAAAAGTGTAATTTCGTCATAATTCAACTACCAAAGGCACGGTAACCAAAATGGCTAGGCCACTTAAGTTGGGCCAATTTGAATTGCTTATTTATTGTACTTTTGACTGCTGTAGAGTTTGTGCTGGCTCAAAAATCCGGTGACCCCAAACGGTCCACTTGAAATTTGGACACTTTGGAAAAAATGCAAAAAATCACAATTTCCTCCTATTTCAACTGCCCAAGACAGGGTAACCAAAATGGCTAGGCCACTTAAGTTGGGCCAATTTGAATTCCTTATTTATTGTACTTTTGACTGCTGTAAAGTTCGTGCTGGCTCAAAAATCAGGTGACCCCAAACGGTGCACTTGAAATTTGGACACTTCGGAAAAAATGCAAAAAATCACAATTTCCTCCTATTTCAAGTGCCAAAGGCTCGGTAACCAAAATGGCTAGGCCACTTAAGTTGGGCCAATTTGAATTCCTTATTTATTGTTCTTTTAACTGCTGCAGGGTTTGTGCTGGCTCAAAAATCCGGTGACCCAAACGGTCCACTTGAAATTTGGACACTTTGGAAAAAATGCAAAAAATCACAATTTCCTCCTATTTCAACTGCCAAAGGTTCGGTAACCAAAATGGCTAGGCCACTTATGTTGGGCCAATTTGAATTCCTTATTTATTGTTCTTTTAACTGCTGCAGAGTTTGTGCTGGCTCAAAAATCTGGTGACCCCAAACGGTCCACTTGAAATTTGGACACTTTGGAAAAAATGCAAAAAATCACAATTTCCTCCTATTTCAAGTGCCAAAGGCTCGGTAACCAAAATGGCTAGGCCACTTAAGTTGGGCCAATTTGAATTGCTTATTTATTGTACTTATGACTGCTGTAGAGTTTGTGCTGGCTCAGAAATCCGGTGACCCATAACAGTCCACTTGAAATTTGGACACTTTGGAAAAAATGCAAAAATTCACAATTTCCTCCTATTTCAAGTGCCAAAGGCTCGGTAACCAAAATGGCTAGGCCACTTAAGTTGGGCCAATTTGAATTGCTTATTTATTGTACTCTTGACTGCTGTAGAGTTTGTGCTGGCTCAAAAATCCAGTGACCCCAAACGGTCCACTTGAAATTTGGACACTTTGGAAAAAATGCAAAAAATCACAATTTCCTCCTATTTCAACTGCCAAAGGCACGGTAACCAAAATGGCTAGGCCACTTAAGTTGGGCCAATTTGAATTGCTTATTTATTGTTCTTTTGACTGCTGTAGAGTTTGTGCTGGCTCAAAAATCCGGTGACCCCAAACGGTCCACTTGAAATTTGGACACTTTGGAAAAAATGCAAAAAAATCACAATTTCCTCCTATTTCAACTGCAAAGGCATGGTAACCAAAATGGCTAGGCCACTTAAGTTGGGCCAATTTGAATTGCTTGTTTATTGTACTTTTGGCTGCTGTAGAGTTTGTGCTGGCTCAAAAATCCGGTGACCCCAAACGGTCCACTTGAAAATTTGGACACTTTGGAAAAAATGCAAAAAATCATAATTTCCTCCTATTTCAACTGCCAAAGGTTCGGTAACCAAAATGGCTAGGCCACTTATGTTGGGCCAATTTGAATTCCTTATTTATTGTTCTTTTAACTGCTGCAGAGTTTGTGCTGGCTCAAAAATCTGGTGACCCCAAACGGTCCACTTGAAATTTGGACACTTTGGAAAAAATGCAAAAAATCACAATTTCCTCCTATTTCAAGTGCCAAAGGCTCGGTAACCAAAATGGCTAGGCCACTTAAGTTGGGCCAATTTGAATTGCTTATTTATTGTACTTATGACTGCTGTAGAGTTTGTGCTGGCTAAGAAATCCGGTGACCCCAAACAGTCCACTTGAAATTTGGACACTTTGGAAAAAATGCAAAAATTCACAATTTCCTCCTATTTCAAGTGCCAAAGGCTCGGTAACCAAAATGGCTAGGCCACTTAAGTTGGGCCAATTTGAATTGCTTATTTATTGTACTCTTGACTGCTGTAGAGTTTGTGCTGGCTCAAAAATCCAGTGACCCCAAACGGTCCACTTGAAATTTGGACACTTTGGAAAAAATGCAAAAAATCACAATTTCCTCCTATTTCAACTGCCAAAGGCACGGTAACCAAAATGGCTAGGCCACTTAAGTTGGGCCAATTTGAATTGCTTATTTATTGTTCTTTTGACTGCTGTAGAGTTTGTGCTGGCTCAAAAATCCGGTGACCCCAAACGGTCCACTTGAAATTTGGACACTTTGGAAAAAATGCAAAAAAACACAATCTCCTCCTATTTCAAGTGCCAAAGGCATGGTAACCAAAATGGCTAGGCCACTTAAGTTGGGCCAATTTGAATTGCCTGTTTATTGTACTTTTGGCTGCTGTAGAGTTTGTGCTGGCTCAAAAATCCGGTGACCCCAAACGGTCCACTTGAAATTTGGACACTTTGAAAAAAATGCAAAAACTCCAAATTTCCTCCTATTTCAAGTGCCAAAGGCATGGTAACCAAAATGGCTAGGCAACTTAAGTTGGGCCATTTTGAATTGCTTATTTATTGTACTTTTGACTGCTGTAAAGTTTGTGCTGGCTCAAAAATCCGGTGACCCCAAACGGTCCACTTGAAATTTGGACACTTTGAAAAAAATGCAAAAAATCCCAATTTTCTCCTATTTCAAGTGCCAAAGGCATGGTAACCAAAATGGCTAGGCCACTTAAGTTGGGCCAATTTGAATAGCTTATTTATTGTACTTTTGGCTGCTGTAGAGTTTGTGCTGGCTCAAAAATCCGGTGACCCCAAACGGTCCACTTGAAATTTGGACCCAATGGAAAAAAGCGAAATAATGTTATTTCGTCACATTGCAACTGCCAAAGGAAGGGTGACCAAAATGGATAGGCAACTTAAGCTGGTCCAATTTGAATTGCTTATTTATTGTTCTTTTAACTGCCGCAGAGCTTGTGCTTGCTCAAAAATCCGGTGACCCCAAATTGTCCACTTGAAATTTGGACACTTTGGAAAAAATGCAAAAAATCACAATTTCCTCCTATTTCTAGTGCCAAAGGCATGGTAACCAAAATGGCTAGGCCACTTAAGTTGGGCCAATTTGAATTGCTTATTTATTGTAATTTTGACTGCTGTAGAGTTCGTGCTGGCTCAAAAATCCGGTGACCCCATGAAGCCCTCTTGTAATTCCGTCCCAATCCTAAAAGAGCAAAAAAGTGTAATTTTGTCGTATTTCAAATGCCAAAGGCACGGTAACCAAAATAGCTAGGCCACTTAAGTTGGGCCAATTTGAATTGCTTGTTAATAGTACTTTTAACTGCTTTAGAGTTTGTGCTGGCTCAACAATCTGGTGACCCCAAACGGTCCACTTGAAATTTGGACACTTTGGAAAAAATGCAAAAAATCACAATTTCCTCCTATTTCAACTGCCAAAGGCATGGTAACCAAAATGGCTAGGCCACTTAAGTTGGGCCAATTTGAATTGCTTATTTATTGTACTTTTGACTGCTGTAGAGTTTGTGCTGGCTCAAAAATCCGGTGACCCCAAACGGACCACTTGAAATTTGGACACTTTGGACAAAATGCAAAAAATCACAATTTCCTCCTATTTCAACTGCCCAAGACATGGTAACCAAAATGGCTAGGCCACTTAAGTTGGGCCAATTTGAATTGCTTATTTATTGTACTTTTGACTGCTGTAGAGTTTGTGCTGGCTCAAAAATCCGGTGACCCCAAACGGTCCACTTGAAATTTGGACACTTTGGAAAAAATGCAAAAAATCACAATTTCCTCCTATTTCAAGTGCCAAAGGCTCGGTAACCAAAATGGCTAGGCCACTTAAGTTGGGCCAATTTGAATTGCTTATTTATTGTACTTTTGACTGCTGTAGAGTTTGTGCTGGCTCAAAAATCCAGTGACCCCAAACGGACCACTTGAAATTTGGACACTTTGGAAAAAATGCAAAAACTCCAAATTTCCTCCTATTTCAAGTGCCAAAGGCACGGTAACCAAAATGGCTAGGCCACTTAAGTTGGGCCAATTTGAATTGCTTATTTATTGTACTTTTGACTGCTGTAGAGTTTGTGCTGGCTCAAAAATCCAGTGACCCCAAACGGTGCACTTGAAATTTGGACACTTTGGAAAAAATGCAAAAAATCACAATTTCCTCCTATTTCAAGTGCCAAAGGCACGGTAACCAAAATGGCTAGGCCACTTAAGTTGGGCCAATTTGAATTGCTTATTTATTGTACTTTTGACTGCTGTAGAGTTTGTTGGCTCAAAAATCTGGTGACCCCAAACGGTCCACTTGAAATTTGGACACTTTGGAAAAAATGCAAAAAATCACAATTTCCTCCTATTTCAAGTGCCAAAGGCATGGTAACCAAAATGGCTAGGCCACTTAAGTTGGGCCAATTTGAATTGCTTATTTATTGTACTTTTGACTGCTGTAGAGTTTGTGCTGGCTCAAAAATCCGGTGACCCCAAACGGTGCACTTGAAATTTGGACACTTTGAAAAAAATGCAAAAACTCCAAATTTCCTCCTATTTCAAGTGCCAAATGCACGGTAACCAAAATGGCTAGGCCACTTAAGTTGGGCCAATTTTTAATTGCTTATTTATTGTACTTTTGACTGCTGTAGAGTTTGTGCTGGCTCAAAAATCCGGTGACCCCAAACGGTCCACTTGAAATATGGACACTTTGGAAAAAATGCAAAAAATCACAATTTCCTCCTATTTCAAGTGCCAAAGGCATGGTAACCAAAATGGCTAGGCCCCTTAAGTTGGGCCAATTTGAATTGCTTATTTATTGTTATTTTGACTGCTGTAGAGTTTGTGCTGGCTCAAGAATCCGGTGACCCCAAACGGTCCACTTGAAATTTGGACACTTTGAAAAAAATGCAAAAAATCACAATTTTCTCCTATTTCAAGTGCCAAAGGCACGGTAACCAAAATGGCTAGGCCACTTAAGTTGGGCCAATTTGAATTGCTTATTTATTGTAATTTTGACTGCTGTAGAGTTCGTGCTGGCTCAAAAATCCGGTGACCCCATGAAGCCCTCTTGTAATTCCGTCCCAATCCTAAAAGAGCAAAAAAGTGTAATTTTGTCGTATTTCAAATGCCAAAGGCACGGTAACCAAAATAGCTAGGCCACTTAAGTTGGGCCAATTTGAATTGCTTGTTAATAGTACTTTTAACTGCTTTAGAGTTTGTGCTGGCTCAACAATCTGGTGACCCCAAACGGTCCACTTGAAATTTGGACACTTTGGAAAAAATGCAAAAAATCACAATTTCCTCCTATTTCAAATGCCAAAGGCATGGTAACCAAAATGGCTAGGCCACTTAAGTTGGGCCAATTTGAATTGCTTATTTATTGTACTTTTGACTGCTGTAGAGTTTGTGCTGGCTCAAAAATCCGGTGACCCCAAACGGACCACTTGAAATTTGGACACTTTGGACAAAATGCAAAAAATCACAATTTCCTCCTATTTCAACTGCCCAAGACAGGGTAACCAAAATGGCTAGGCCACTTAAGTTGGGCCAATTTGAATTGCTTATTTATTGTACTTTTGACTGCTGTAGAGTTTGTGCTGGCTCAAAAATCCGGTGACCCCAAACGGTCCACTTGAAATTTGGACACTTTGGAAAAAATGCAAAAAATCACAATTTCCTCCTATTTCAAGTGCCAAAGGCTCGGTAACCAAAATGGCTAGGCCACTTAAGTTGGGCCAATTTGAATTGCTTATTTATTGTACTTTTGACTGCTGTAGAGTTTGTGCTGGCTCAAAAATCCAGTGACCCCAAACGGACCACTTGAAATTTGGACACTTTGGAAAAAATGCAAAAACTCCAAATTTCCTCCTATTTCAAGTGCCAAAGGCACGGTAACCAAAATGGCTAGGCCACTTAAGTTGGGCCAATTTGAATTGCTTATTTATTGTACTTTTGACTGCTGTAGAGTTTGTGCTGGCTCAAAAATCCAGTGACCCCAAACGGTGCACTTGAAATTTGGACACTTTGGAAAAATGCAAAAAATCACAATTTCCTCCTATTTCAAGTGCCAAAGGCACGGTAACCAAAATGGCTAGGCCACTTAAGTTGGGCCAATTTGAATTGCTTATTTATTGTACTTTTGACTGCTGTAGAGTTTGCTGGCTCAAAAATCTGGTGACCCCAAACGGTCCACTTGAAATTTGGACACTTTGGAAAAAATGCAAAAAATCACAATTTCCTCCTATTTCAAGTGCCAAAGGCATGGTAACCAAAATGGCTAGGCCACTTAAGTTGGGCCAATTTGAATTGCTTATTTATTGTACTTTTGACTGCTGTAGAGTTTGTGCTGGCTCAAAAATCCGGTGACCCCAAACGGTGCACTTGAAATTTGGACACTTTGAAAAAAATGCAAAAACTCCAAATTTCCTCCTATTTCAAGTGCCAAATGCACGGTAACCAAAATGGCTAGGCCACTTAAGTTGGGCCAATTTTTAATTGCTTATTTATTGTACTTTTGACTGCTGTAGAGTTTGTGCTGGCTCAAAAATCCGGTGATCCCAAACTGTCCACTTGAAATATGGACACTTTGGAAAAAATGCAAAAAATCACAATTTCCTCCTATTTCAAGTGCCAAAGGCATGGCAACCAAAATGGCTAGGCCACTTAAGTTGGGCCAATTTGAATTGCTTATTTATTGTTATTTTGACTGCTGTAGAGTTTGTGCTGGCTCAGAATCCGGTGACCCCAAACGGTCCACTTGAAATTTGAACATATTGGAAAAAATGCAAAAAGTCACAATTTTCTCCTATTTCAAGTGCCAAAGGCATGGTAACCAAAATGGCTAGGCCACTTAAGTTGGGCCAATTTGAATTGCTTATTTATTGTACTTTTGACTGCTGTAGAGTTTGTGCTGGCTCAAAAATCCGGTGACCCCAAACGGTCCACTTGAAATTTGGACCCAATGGAAAAAAGCGAAATAGTGTTATTTCGTCACATTGCAACTGCCAAAGGAAGGGTGACCAAAATGGATAGGCAACTTAAGCTGGTCCAATTTGAATTGCTTATTTATTGTTCTTTTAACTGCCGCAGAGCTTGTGCTTGCTCAAAAATCCGGTGACCCCAAACGGTCCACTTGAAATTTGGACACTTTGGAAAAAATGCAAAAAATCACAATTTCCTCCTATTTCAAGTGCCAAAGGCACGGTAACCAAAATGGCTAGGCCACTTAAGTTGGGCCAATTTGAATTGCTTATTTATTGTAATTTTAACTGCTGTAGAGTTTGTGCTGGCTCAAAAATCCGGTGACCCCATGAAGCCCTCTTGTAATTCCGTCCCAATCCTAAAAGAGCTAAAAAGTGTAATTTTGTCGTATTTCAAATGCCAAAGGCACGGTAACCAAAATAGCTAGGCCACTTAAGTTGGGCCAATTTGAATTGCTTGTTTATTGTACTTTTAACTGCTTTAGAGTTTGTGCTGGCTCAAAAATCCGGTGACCCCAAACGGTCCACTTGAAGTTCCGTCCCAATCCAAAAAGAGCGAAAAAGTGTAATTTCCTCATATTTCAACTGCCAAAGGAAGGGTTACCAAAATGGCTGGGCCACTTAAGTTGGGCCAGTTTGAATTGCTTATTTATTGTTCTTTTGACTGCTGTAGAGTTTGTGCTGGCTCAAAAATCCGGTGACCCCAACGGTCCACTTGAAATTTGGACCCAATGGAAAAAATGCAAAAAATCACAATTTCCTCCTATTTCAACTGCCAAAGGCAGGGTAACCAAAATGGCTAGGCCACTTAAGTTGGGCCAATTTGAATTGCTTATTTATTGTTCTTTTGACTGCTGTAGAGTTTGTGCTGGCTCAAAAATCCGGTGATGCCAAACGGTCCACTTGAAATTTGGACCCACTGCGTGGAAAAAATGCAAAAAATCACAATTTCCTCTTATTTCAACTGCCAAAGGCAGGGTAACCAAAATGGCTAGGCCACTTAAGTTGGGCCAATTTGAATAGCTTATTTATTGTTCTTTTAACTGCTGTAGAGTTTGTGCTGGCTCAAAAATCCGGTGACCCCAAACGGTCCACTTGAAAATTGGACACAATAGCAAAAATGCAAAAAAATCACAATTTCCTCCTATTTCAAGTGCCAAAGGCATGGTAACCAAAATGGCTAGGCCACTTAAGTTGGGCCAATTTGAATTGCCTGTTTATTGTACTTTTGGCTGCTGTAGAGTTTGTGCTGGCTCAAAAATCCGGTGACCCCAAACGGTCCACTTGAAATTTGGACACTTTGAAAAAAATGCAAAAACTCCAAATTTCCTCCTATTTCAAGTGCCAAAGGCATGGTAACCAAAATGGCTAGGCCACTTAAGTTGGGCCAATTTGAATTGCTTATTTATTGTACTTTTGACTGCTGTAAAGTTTGTGCTGGCTCAAAATCCGGTGACCCCAAACGGTCCACTTGAAATTTGGACACTTTGAAAAAAATGCAAAAAGTCACAATTTTCTCCTATTTCAAGTGCCAAAGGCATGGTAACCAAAATGGCTAGGCCACTTAAGTTGGGCCAATTTGAATTGCTTATCTATTGTTCTTTTGGCTGCTGTAGAGTTTGTGCTGGCTCAAAAATCCGGTGACCCCAAACGGTCCACTTGAAATTTGGACCCAATGGAAAAAAGCGAAATAATGTTATTTCGTCACATTGCAACTGCCAAAGGAAGGGTGACCAAAATGGATAGGCAACTTAAGCTGGTCCAATTTGAATTGCTTATTTATTGTTCTTTTAACTGCCGCAGAGCTTGTGCTTGCTCAAAAATCCGGTGACCCCAAATTGTCCACTTGAAATTTGGACACTTTGGAAAAAATGCAAAAAATCACAATTTCCTCCTATTTCTAGTGCCAAAGGCATGGTAACCAAAATGGCTAGGCCACTTAAGTTGGGCCAATTTGAATTGCTTATTTATTGTAATTTTGACTGCTGTAGAGTTCGTGCTGGCTCAAAAATCCGGTGACCCCATGAAGCCCTCTTGTAATTCCGTCCAAATGCTAAAAGAGCAAAAAAGTGTAATTTTGTCGTATTTCAAATGCCAAAGGCACGGTAACCAAAATAGCTAGGCCACTTAAGTTGGGCCAATTTGAATTGCTTGTTAATAGTACTTTTAACTGCTTTAGAGTTTGTGCTGGCTCAACAATCTGGTGACCCCAAACGGTCCACTTGAAATTTGGACACTTTGGAAAAAATGCAAAAAATCACAATTTCCTCCTATTTCAAATGCCAAAGGCATGGTAACCAAAATGGCTAGGCCACTTAAGTTGGGCCAATTTGAATTGCTTATTTATTGTACTTTTGACTGCTGTAGAGTTTGTGCTGGCTCAAAAATCCGGTGACCCCAAACGGACCACTTGAAATTTGGACACTTTGGACAAAATGCAAAAAATCACAATTTCCTCCTATTTCAACTGCCCAAGACAGGGTAACCAAAATGGCTAGGCCACTTAAGTTGGGCCAATTTGAATTGCTTATTTATTGTACTTTTGACTGCTGTAGAGTTTGTGCTGGCTCAAAAATCCGGTGACCCCAAACGGTCCACTTGAAATTTGGACACTTTGGAAAAAATGCAAAAAATCACAATTTCCTCCTATTTCAAGTGCCAAAGGCTCGGTAACCAAAATGGCTAGGCACTTAAGTTGGGCCAATTTGAATTGCTTATTTATTGTACTTTTGACTGCTGTAGAGTTTGTGCTGGCTCAAAAATCCAGTGACCCCAAAAGGTCCACTTGAAATTTGGACACTTTGGAAAAAATGCAAAAAATCACAATTTCCTCCTATTTCAAGTGCCAAAGGCACGGTAACCAAAATGGCTAGGCCACTTAAGTTGGGCCAATTTGAATTGCTTATTTATTGTACTTTTGACTGCTGTACGTAGAGTTTGTGCTGGCTCAAAAATCCAGTGACCCAAACGGTGCACTTGAAATTTGGACACTTTGGACAAAATGCAAAAAATCACAATTTCCTCCTATTTCAACTGCCCAAGACAGGGTAACCAAAATGGCTAGGCCACTTAAGTTGGGCCAATTTGAATTGCTTATTTATTGTACTTTTGACTGCTGTAGAGTTTGTGCTGGCTCAAAAATCCGGTGACCCCAAACGGTCCACTTGAAATTTGGACACTTTGGAAAAAATGCAAAAAATCACAATTTCCTCCTATTTCAAGTGCCAAAGGCTCGGTAACCAAAATGGCTAGGCCACTTAAGTTGGGCCAATTTGAATTGCTTATTTATTGTACTTTTGACTGCTGTAGAGTTTGTGCTGGCTCAAAAATCCAGTGACCCCAAAAGGTGCACTTGAAATTTGGACACTTTGGAAAAAATGCAAAAAATCACAATTTCCTCCTATTTCAAGTGCCAAAGGCACGGTAACCAAAATGGCTAGGCCACTTAAGTTGGGCCAATTTGAATTGCTTATTTATTGTACTTTTGACTGCTGTACACTCTAAAGTCATGTGTTCTGAAACGGAACACAAATTAGAACACTATATCGTAACACTTTGAGAACGCAGTCATAGCGTTCCATTTAAGAGCTGAACACTACAGTTCCATAGTTAAACACTAGCGCTTTATTCAACAGAACATGTGTGTTCCATAGTTGAACACTAGTGCTTTATTCAACAGAACATGTGTGTTCCATAGTTAAACACTAGTGTGGTATTCAACAGAACATGTGTGTTCTATTACAGAACATACTGAATGCCGTCCAGCAGGGAAAACGCTAGCATCCAAAGTGTGCATTTCAGAACACTGCCAACACTATGGACGCTGAAACAGATTGAGAACACTCATCTAGTGTTCCAATGTGTTCTAATGCAGCCATTAGAACACATGTGTTCCGTGATATCTAAACACTTCAAAAATATGAAATGACAGTTGATCAGTTTTAACATCTATATTAACAAACACATATTACATTATGTAAACAATTTGTGAAATTTGTATGGCTTAATCTTCAAATATTTTAAATTTCTGATATATTTCGCGATAAACATTTTATAATCAGTTGGCCTAGCCATTAAATTTGACTTGGTCCACAATACAAAGACAAAATATTGAAAAGAGTCTCAAAAAGTTGAGTAAGGCCTTGGATATAGCTTGTCGAAGATGCAGAAAGAAAAGTCATCCATATCGACTATGAGTCGATAGATTCCACAAGTATCCAATATCTTTCTGTCATATTTACTGGAGAAAATCAAGGAATTCAAATTTTTTCATCAAATCCATGCCGTTTCACTTTTTTCTCGCCTGAAAACTCGCATTGAGAGCTTGGGCAAGACTGTGTCTTCGAGTTGGTGAATGCGACGATTTTTAATGAAAAAATCACCAAAAATTATGACATTTGGCCCTTTCTCTTCAGTTCTTGAATAGGCATCAATATGTTGATGAGCGCAAAAGTGTTTGTCGATTATCATATCGAATATGGTCGTTTTCGATGACAACCCAATTAGACACTGCCATCATGAGGCCTCCTGACGCTTCCATTGCCATCTATTTGTAGTGTCTGTTCATCATGATCCATGTGACCTTGCTCTTGCTGAACAGACAGGGGGATGCTTGTTGTTGTTGAGTCTTCAGTGCTTTCTCAAAGTTTTCATCAGCAACATCCTAAAAAGTACAATAATTAATAGTGACATTATCATTGCATAAAAGTCACTGGCAAAACAGATTTTATTGCTGGGTCAAGTACTGGTGTCAATGTGACTATCTGTTGAAACCAATTAACCAAATTTTAAGCAACTAATACATCAATCATAGGCTATTTAAATGTATGATTAATTATCATTCCAGCTTGATGAGCAGTGTTCCTGCCAAAGTGCTGCAAGTCGATTTTTAGGCAGATTCTTTGAACTGATTTTTATATTTATGAAATCCATTTTATATAAAAACACCTTTGACAAACGATAACCAGAAAAACATTTATACCTTCTTGATTTGAATTATGAATTTGGTCTTCTCTGTGGACTTCCCTCATTGGAAATTGCCCTTATTATCCACATGCTTGATGCATGGGGTCCTGCAAGCAATAAATTTATTGTTTATTTTATTTTAATTGTGAAACGAACCAATGGTGAGGAAAGGCTAGTGCAGGTTTGCATTTGATGAAGCGAGACATATTCATGACTCAGTTTGAACAGTAGTAAAATGAACCTTACATTCATAGAATAGCCATGCAAGTTACCAACGAGTTTTATCAGATAATGCAACATTCATGGGCAATTTAAGGTATATCTACTAATAGCAAATAACTGACAGTTAAGGCAGACTGCAAATTCCACAATTATATGATCAATATACCTTTTGATTCGTTTCTCTTTTTGGACACTCATCCTCTGCCGATTCATCCATTGCAATAATAACACATTTCAGATTTTCTGCAGCCTTTGTCAATCTGTCATTCCCCCATGTTAAAACTGAATTACCACAAAAACCTGCAAGACAGAAATAGGTACAATCACATTAAGTTGATATTCATAAGATGAACATCATAATTTCAAGATGATACCGATCAGTTTGTTAGTTTAATTGTTTATACTAGTGTTCTGTCTTTGAACACATATGTTCTACACCGGGTAAATAAAATTCAAGAGCGGACTTTTGGGTTTGTTTTCTATGCAACCAGTGTCAACAGATCACCCTAAGCTACTCCATCCACAATATATTATCAAAATAGATTGATTGCCCTTAGACAGTTATTTTCAAAAACAAAATATAACATCTCTTGACATTGTTATTGTCATTTTTGAAAATTTGATGAATGAAACAAGCAACAGTTTTGGAATTTGGTACATTTTGTGCACAAACAGTTAAACAATATGAAATGGACTGATATCAGAATATTTTCCCAGCCACACATTACCTGTATTTCAAATCCAGGACAGATGATGCAGCTCCTGCCTGTTCAGCAAAATGGCGTCTGCAGAAGTATTCCATTTGATGATAAAAGCACCAGAAGGTGGCACCAGTGTCTTTTACACTGCTGTTCTGATTTAGCACACATGTGTTTAATAAGGATCACCCAGTGTTCTGATTTAGCACACATGCGTTTAATAAAGATCACCCAGTGTTCTATCTGGCATACATAGTGTAACATGTGTTCCAGATATGTCACAATAGAACATTGCAGAACACACAGTGTTCCAGCCAGAACACATAGTGCTCCAGCCAGACCACATAGTGTTCCAGCCAGACCACATAGTGTTCCAATTTGTGTTCATTACAGAACACACTGGACACGTCATAGTGTCCACTACTTTAGAGTGTAGAGTTTGTGCTGGCTCAAAAATCCGGTGACCCCAAACGGTGCACTTGAAATTTGGACACTTTGGAAAAAATGCAAAAAATCACAATTTCCTCCTATTTCAAGTGCCAAAGGCACGGTAACCAAAATGGCTAGGCCACTTAAGTTGGGCCAATTTGAATTGCTTATTTATTGTACTTTTGACTGCTGTAGAGTTTGCTGGCTCAAAAATCTGGTGACCCCAAACGGTCCAATTGAAATTTGGACACTTTGGAAAAAATGCAAAAAATCACAATTTCCTCCTATTTCAAGTGCCAAAGGCATGGTAACCAAAATGGCTAGGCCACTTAAGTTGGGCCAATTTGAATTGCTTATTTATTGTACTTTTGACTGCTGTAGAGTTTGTGCTGGCTCAAAAATCCGGTGACCCCAAACGGTGCACTTGAAATTTGGACACTTTGAAAAAAATGCAAAAACTCCAAATTTCCTCCTATTTCAAGTGCCAAATGCACGGTAACCAAAATGGCTAGGCCACTTAAGTTGGGCCAATTTTGAATTGCTTATTTATTGTACTTTTGACTGCTGTAGAGTTTGTGCTGGCTCAAAAATCCGGTGATCCCAAACGGTCCACTTGAAATTTGGACACTTTGGAAAAAATGCAAAAAATCACAATTTCCTCCTATTTCAAGTGCCAAAGGCATGGTAACCAAAATGGCTAGGCCACTTAAGTTGGGCCAATTTGAATTGCTTATTTAGTGTTATTTTGACTGCTGTAGAGTTTGTGCTGGCTCAAGAATCCGGTGACCCCAAACGGTCCACTTGAAATTTGGACACTTTGAAAAAAATGCAAAAAATCACAATTTTCTCCTATTTCAAGTGCCAAAGGCACGGTAACCAAAATGGCTAGGCCACTTAAGTTGGGCCAATTTGAATTGCTTATTTATTGTACTTTTGACTGCTGTAGAGTTTGTGCTGGCTCAAAAATCCGGTGACCCCAAACGGTCCACTTGAAATTTGGACCCAATGGAAAAAAGCGAAATAGTGTTATTTCGTCACATTGCAACTGCCAAAGGAAGGGTGACCAAAATGGATAGGCAACTTAAGCTGGTCCAATTTGAATTGCTTATTTATTGTTCTTTTAACTGCCGCAGAGCTTGTGCTTGCTCACAAATCCGGTGACCCCAAACGGTCCACTTGAAATTTGGACACTTTGGAAAAAATGCAAAAAATCACAATTTCCTCCTATTTCAAGTGCCAAAGGCTCGGTAACCAAAATGGCTAGGCCACTTAAGTTGGGCCAATTTGAATTGCTTATTTATTGTTCTTTTAACTGCTGTAGAGTTTGTGCTGGCTCAAAAATCCGGTGACCCCATGAAGCCCTCTTGTAATTCCGTCCCAATCCTAAAAGAGCTAAAAAGTGTAATTTTGTCGTATTTCAAATGCCAAAGGCACGGTAACCAAAATAGCTAGGCCACTTAAGTTGGGCCAATTTGAATTGCTTGTTTATTGTACTTTTAACTGCTTTAGAGTTTGTGCTGGCTCAAAAATCTGGTGACCCCAAACGGTCCACTTGAAGTTCCGTCCCAATCCAAAAAGAGCGAAAAAGTGTAATTTCCTCATATTTCAACTGCCAAAGGAAGGGTTACCAAAATGGCTGGGCCACTTAAGTTGGGCCAGTTTGAATTGCTTATTTATTGTTCTTTTGACTGCTGTAGAGTTTGTGCTGGCTCAAAAATCCGGTGACCCCAAACGGTCCACTTGAAATTTGGACCCAATGGAAAAAATGCAAAAAATCACAATTTCCTCCTATTTCAACTGCCAAAGGCAGGGTAACCAAAATGGCTAGGCCACTTAAGTTGGGCCAATTTGAATTGCTTATTTATTGTTCTTTTGACTGCTGTAGAGTTTGTGCTGGCTCAAAAATCCGGTGATGCCAAACGGTCCACTTGAAATTTGGACCCACTGCGTGGAAAAAATGCAAAAAATCACAATTTCCTCTTATTTCAACTGCCAAAGGCAGGGTAACCAAAATGGCTAGGCCACTTAAGTTGGGCCAATTTGAATTGCTTATTTATTGTTCTTTTAACTGCTGTAGAGTTTGTGCTGGCTCAAAAATCCGGTGACCCCAAACGGTCCACTTGAAATTTGGACCCACTGGAAAAAATGCAAAAAATCACAATTTCCTCCCATTTCAACTGCCAAAGGCAGGGTAACCAAAATGGCTAGGCCACTTAAGTTGGGCCAATTTGAATTGCTTATTTATTGTTCTTTTAACTGCTGTAGAGTTTGTGCTGGCTCAAAAATCCGGTGACCCCAAACGGTCCACTTGAAATTTGGACACTTTGGAAAAAATGCAAAAAATCACAATTTCCTCCTATTTCAAGTGCCAAAGGCTCGGTAACCAAAATGGCTAGGCCACTTAAGTTGGGCCAATTTGAATTCCTTATTTATTGTACTTTTGACTGCTGTAGAGTTTGTGCTGGCTCAAAAATCCGGTGACCCCAAACGGTCCACTTGAAATTTGGACCCACTGGAAAAAATGCAAAAAATCACAATTTCCACCTATTTCAACTGCCAAAGGCAGGGTAACCAAAATGGCTAGGCCACTTAAGTTGGGCCAATTTGAATTGCTTATTTATTGTTCTTTTGTCTGCTGTAGAGTTTATGCTGGCTAAAAAATCCGGTGACCCCAAACGGTCCACTTGAAATTTGGACCCACTGCGTGGAAAAAATGCAAAAAATCACAATTTCCTCTTATTTCAACTGCCAAAGGCAGGGTAACCAAAATGGCTAGGCCACTTGAGTTGGGCCAATTTGAATTGCTTATTTATTGTACTTTTAACTGCTTTAGAGTTTGTGCTGGCTCAAAAATCTGGTGACCCCAAACGGTCCACTTGAAGTTCCGTCCCAATCCAAAAAGAGCGAAAAAGTGTAATTTCCTCATATTTCAACTGCCAAAGGAAGGGTTACCAAAATGGCTGGGCCACTTAAGTTGGGCCAGTTTGAATTGCTTATTTATTGTTCTTTTGACTGCTGTAGAGTTTGTGCTGGCTCAAAAATCCGGTGACCCCAAACGGTCCACTTGAAATTTGGACCCAATGGAAAAAATGCAAAAAATCACAATTTCCTCCTATTTCAACTGCCAAAGGCAGGGTAACCAAAATGGCTAGGCCACTTAAGTTGGGCCAATTTGAATTGCTTATTTATTGTTCTTTTGACTGCTGCAGAGTTTGTGCTGGCTCAAAAATCCGGTGACCCCAAACGGTCCACTTGAAATTTGGACCCACTGGAAAAAATGCAAAAAATCACAATTTCCTCCTATTTCAACTGCCAAAGGCAGGGTAACCAAAATGGCTAGGCCACTTAAGTTGGGCCAATTTGAATTGCTTATTTATTGTTCTTTTGACTGCTGTAGAGTTTGTGCTGGCTCAAAAATCCAGTGATGCCAAACGGTCCACTTGAAATTTGGACCCACTGCGTGGAAAAAATGCAAAAAATCACAATTTCCTCTTATTTCAACTGCCAAAGGCAGGGTAACAAAATGGCTAGGCCACTTAAGTTGGGCCAATTTGAATTGCTTATTTATTGTTCTTTTAACTGCTGTAGAGTTTGTGCTGGCTCAAAAATCCGGTGACCCCAAACGGTCCACTTGAAATTTGGACCCACTGGAAAAAATGCAAAAAATCACAATTTCCTCCTATTTCAACTGCCAAAGGCAGGGTAACCAAAATGGCTACGCCACTTAAGTTGGGCCAATTTGAATTGCTTATTTATTGTTCTTTTAACTGCTGTAGAGTTTGTGCTGGCTCAAAAATCCGGTGACCCCAAACGGTCCACTTGAAATTTGGACACTTTGGAAAAAATGCAAAAAATCACAATTTCCTCCTATTTCAAGTGCCAAAGGCAGGGTAACCAAAATGGCTAGGCCACTTAAGTTGGGCCAATTTGAATTCCTTATTTATTGTACTTTTGACTGCTGTAGAGTTTGTGCTGGCTCAAAAATCCGGTGACCCCAAACGGTCCACTTGAAATTTGGACCCACTGGAAAAAATGCAAAAAATCACAATTTCCACCTATTTCAACTGCCAAAGGCAGGGTAACCAAAATGGCTAGGCCACTTAAGTTGGGCCAATTTGAATTGCTTATTTATTGTTCTTTTGTCTGCTGTAGAGTTTATGCTGGCTAAAAAATCCGGTGACCCCAAACGGTCCACTTGAAATTTGGACCCACTGCGTGGAAAAAATGCAAAAAATCACAATTTCCTCTTATTTCAATTGCCAAAGGCAGGGTAACCAAAATGGCTAGGCCACTTGAGTTGGGCCAATTTGAATTGCTTATTTATTGTTTTTTGGACTTTTGTAGAGTTTGTGCTGGCTCAAAAGTCCGGTGACCCCAAACGGTCCACTTGAAGTTCCGTCCCAATCCAAAAAAAGCGAAAAAGTGTAATTTTGTCATATTTCAACTGCCAAAGGCAGGGTTACCAAAATGGCAAGGCCACTTAAGTTGGGTCAATTTGAATTGCTTATTTATTGTTCTTTTGACTGCTGTAGAGTATATGCTGGCTCAAAAATCCGGTGACCCCAAATGGTCCACTTGAAATTTGGACCCACTGGAAAAAATGCAAAAAATCACAATTTCCTCCCATTTCAACTGCCAAAGGCAGGGTAACCAAAATGGCTAGGCCACTTAAGTTGGGCCAATTTGAATTGCTTATTTATTGTACTTTTGACTGCTGTAGAGTTTGTGCTGGCTCAAAAATCTGGTGACCCCAAACGGTCCACTTGAAATTTGGACCCATTGGAAAAAAGCGAAATAGTGTTATTTCGTCACATTGCAACTGCCAAAGGAAGGGTGACTAAAATGGATAGGCAACTTAAGCTGGTCCAATTTGAATTGCTTATTTATTGTTCTTTTAACTGCCGCAGAGCTTGTGCTTGCTCACAAATCCGGTGACCCCAAACGGTCCACTTGAAATTTGGACACTTTGGAAAAAATGCAAAAAATCACAATTTCCTCCTATTTCAAGTGCCAAAGGCTCGGTAACCAAAATGGCTAGGCCACTTAAGTTGGGCCAATTTGAATTCCTTATTTATTGTTCTTTTGACTGCTGTAGAGTTTGTGCTGGCTCAAAAATCCGGTGACCCCATGAAGCCCTCTTGTAATTCCGTCCCAATCCTAAAAGAGCTAAAAAGTGTAATTTTGTCGTATTTCAAATGCCAAAGGCACGGTAACCAAAATAGCTAGGCCACTTAAGTTGGGCCAATTTGAATTGCTTGTTTATTGTACTTTTAACTGCTTTAGAGTTTGTGCTGGCTCAAAAATCTGGTGACCCCAAACGGTCCACTTGAAGTTCCGTCCCAATCCAAAAAGAGCGAAAAAGTGTAATTTCCTCATATTTCAACTGCCAAAGGAAGGGTTACCAAAATGGCTGGGCCACTTAAGTTGGGCCAGTTTGAATTGCTTATTTATTGTTCTTTTGACTGCTGTAGAGTTTGTGCTGGCTCAAAAATCCGGTGACCCCAAACGGTCCACTTGAAATTTGGACCCAATGGAAAAAATGCAAAAAATCACAATTTCCTCCTATTTCAACTGCCAAGGCAGGGTAACCAAAATGTCTAGGCCACTTAAGTTGGGCCAATTTGAATTGCTTATTTATTGTTCTTTTGACTGCTGTAGAGTTTGTGCTGGCTCAAAAATCCGGTGATGCCAAACGGTCCACTTGAAATTTGGACCCACTGCGTGGAAAAAATGCAAAAAATCACAATTTCCTCTTATTTCAACTGCCAAAGGCAGGGTAACCAAAATGGCTAGGCCACTTAAGTTGGGCCAATTTGAATTGCTTATTTATTGTTCTTTTAACTGCTGTAGAGTTTGTGCTGGCTCAAAAATCCGGTGACCCCAAACGGTCCACTTGAAATTTGGACCCACTGGAAAAAATGCAAAAAATCACAATTTCCTCCCATTTCAACTGCCAAAGGCAGGGTAACCAAAATGGCTAGGCCACTTAAGTTGGGCCAATTTGAATTGCTTATTTATTGTTCTTTTAACTGCTGTAGAGTTTGTGCTGGCTCAAAAATCCGGTGACCCCAAACGGTCCACTTGAAATTTGGACACTTTGGAAAAAATGCAAAAAATCACAATTTCCTCCTATTTCAAGTGCCAAAGGCTCGGTAACCAAAATGGCTAGGCCACTTAAGTTGGGCCAATTTGAATTCCTTATTTATTGTACTTTTGACTGCTGTAGAGTTTGTGCTGGCTCAAAAATCCGGTGACCCCAAACGGTCCACTTGAAATTTGGACCCACTGGAAAAAATGCAAAAAATCACAATTTCCTCCTATTTCAACTGCCAAAGGCAGGGTAACCAAAATGGCTAGGCCACTTAAGTTGGGCCAATTTGAATTGCTTATTTATTGTTCTTTTGTCTGCTGTAGAGTTTATGCTGGCTAAAAAATCCGGTGACCCCAAACGGTCCACTTGAAATTTGGACCCACTGCGTGGAAAAAATGCAAAAAATCACAATTTCCTCTTATTTCAACTGCCAAAGGCAGGGTAACCAAAATGGCTAGGCCACTTGAGTTGGGCCAATTTGAATTGCTTATTTATTGTTTTTTGGACTTTTGTAGAGTTTGTGCTGGCTCAAAAGTCCGGTGACCCCAAACGGTCCACTTGAAGTTCCGTCCCAATCCAAAAAGAGGGAAAAAGTGTAATTTTGTCATATTTCAACTGCCAAAGGCAGGGTTACCAAAATGGCAAGGCCACTTAAGTTGGGTCAATTTGAATTGCTTATTTATTGTTCTTTTGACTGCTGTAGAGTTTGTGCTGGCTCAAAAATCCGGTGACCCCAAACGGTCCACTTGAAATTCCGTCCCAATCCAAAAAGAGCGAAAAAGTGTTATTTCCTCATATTTCAACTGCCAAAGACAGGGTAACCAAAATGGCTAGGCCACTTAATTTGGGCAACTTTGAATTGCTTATTTATTGTTCTTTTAACTGCTGTAGAGTTTGTGCTGGCTCAAAATTCGGTGACCCCAAACGGTCCACTTGTAATTCCGTCCCAATCCAAAAAGAGCGAAAAAGTGTAATTTCGTCATATTTCAACTGCCACAGACAGGGTAACCAAAATGGCTAGGCCACTTAAGTTGGGCCAGTTTGAATTGCTTATTTATTGTTTTTTGGACTTCTGTAGAGTTTGTGCTGGCTCAAAAATCCGGTGACCCCACACGGTCCACTTGAAATTTGGACCCAATGGAAAAAATGCAAAAAATCACAATTTACTCCTATTTCAACTGCCAAAGGCAGGGTAACCAAAATGGCTAGGCCACTTAAGTTGGGCCAATTTGAATTGCTTATTTATTGTTCTTTTGACTGCTGTAGAGTTTGTGCTGGCTCAAAAATCCGGTGACCCCAAACGGTCCACTTGAAATTTGGACCCATTGGAAAAAATGCAAAAAATCACAATTTCCTCCTATTTCAACTGCCAAAGGCAGGGTAACCAAAATGGCTAGGCCACTTAAGTTGGGCCAATTTGAATTGCTTATTTATTGTTCTTTTGACTGCTGTAGAGTTTGTGTTGGCTCAAAGATCGGTGACCCCATGAAGCCCTCTTGTAATTCCGTCCCAATCCAAAACGAGCAAAAAAGTGTAATTTTGTCGTATTTCAAGTGCCAAAGGCACAGTAAACAAAGTGGCTAGGCCACTTAAGTTGGGCCAATTTGAATTGCTTGTTTATTGTACTTTTAACTGCTGTAGAGTTTGTGCTGGCTCAAAAATCCGGTGACCCAAACGGTTCACTTTTATCTATCTATCTATCTATCTACCTATCTATCTATATATCTATCTATCTATCTAGCTATCTAAGTGCAATCCCTGCAAAGTGACGAGCATTGTTTTTTTTTTTCGGCGGTCCATATATGTGACGAGCATTACATTCCCTCAAGCTATCTAGCTATCTAGCTATCTAGCTATCTAGCTATCTATCTATCTATCTATCTATCTATCTATCTATCTATCTATCCATCTATCTATCCATCTATCTATCCATCTATCTATCCACCTATCTATCCATCTATCTATCCATCTAAGTCCAATCCCAGCAAAGTGAGCATTTCTTTTTTTTCTGCTGTCTGTATACGTGACGAGCATTGCATTGCATTTCTTCTATCTATCTATCTGTCTATCTATATATCTATCTATCTATCTGCATGTCTATCTATTTATCTATCTTATTGCCATCCCCTCAAAGTGACGAGCATTGTTTTCGTTTTCTGCAGTCTATATACGTTTCATTTCTTCTATTTATCTAGCTGTCTATCTGGCTATCTATCTGGCTATCTGTCTAGTTATCTATCTAGCTATCTATCTACCTATCTATCTACCTATCTATGCTATCTATCTAAGCGCAATCCTGCAAAGTCACGCGCGTTCTATCTATCTGTCTATCTATCTCTTGTTTTCTATCGTCTATATATACATTATGTGACGAGCATTGCCTTTCTTGCAGCAATTTATCTATCTATCTATCTATCTATCTATCTATCTATCTATCTATCTATCTATCTATCTATCTATCTATCTATCTATCTATCTATCTAATGAGCTGCCTGTTGCAGGGGGATTCCTTACTGGGGAAACTCCCTTGGGGAATGCATATTATGATGTCATTCATTATATAGAATTGGGTTAAATGGATTTCCCTTGCCAGGGGGTTTGCTATGGGATTAATATGTACCAAAAGTTGAATGCTTCACGGGGAGGCCCATCACATGATACATGGTAAATAGCATTAGGATTGAAGAGAGTGGCTCAAAAATCAGGTTGTAGTTAAAAGGAAACCAAGAAGCTAAATAAAAGCTGACATCAAGCTCTTGGTGTCAGCCTTCATTTAGCACCTAAATTATTTGTTGATATTTCTTGAGATAACTAAACTGAACTAAACTAGTAATTTCTAGGAATTGTTTTTCTGCTGTTAACTTCAATTTAAAATGACCCGCTATAAAAACCCCATCAGACATTTATACTCCTGTTAATATTGGCTGTTGTTTAAAAAAAAATCTAATAGGCATTAGGTTCCTCCCCTTAACAAGAAATGCCTCTGACAGTTTGCCTGCATAGGTTCGAATCCCGGGTGGGAACCCAAAATTTTCATTGGACCTTTATGAGCAAAATCCCAGCTGGATGTCGTTCGGATGAGACGTTAAATTGGCGGCCCCTTGTAGCAGTGTCTGTGCTGGGCAAGTAAAAGATCTCTCACATTGGGTAAATGTGTAACATGTTGAGGACTCCCGCTCTCTGTCTCATCTCATCAATCAACCCTTGTGAGCGCCCAGAACTGGGCTTAGAGGGCTGCACTTACCATATCTATCTAAAGAATGATATATTGGCTGGTCCACTGAAAGAAACGAAGGCGACTGAAATCGACAAGATAGCGGAGAATGTTGCGAGAAGTAAGGCCACATTTGAGTTTCGATGGCAGCCATCTTCCATTAAGGAGAGGGTTAAAGGACAAACTATTGCATTGATGTCATCAAAACAACTTTCATTGAATTCCCAATTCCAGAAAACCTAGGTTTAGACCCAAATATCATGGTCGTATGACAATTATATCAGAAGATATGGCAAAAAATATGGTTTTGGTGGCCATTTTCCAAAATGGCTGCCAGAATATTGAACTGACATCATCAAAACCACTTTCATTGAATTCCTTATACCAGAAAACCTAGGTTTAGACCCAAAAATCATGGTCCTATGACAATTATATGAGGATATATGGCCAAAAATAGGGTTCTGGCCGCCATTTTGGAAAATGGCCCCTAGAATGGAATGCCCAAGGGTTTCCGGAGCGGCACCCGCCTGATTCTTGTTCTGGGGTGCCCCATCCATCATAATATGCAATAAAACTGTAATCATACCCCATGTCACACCTCCCCTCTGTGACTCCCTGACTAATCAACTTTTTACAGGGTGAACAAAATGGCTAGGCCACTAGTGTCTGGTATGAGTGAAACTGTAACTTCATATAGAATTCAATGGTGTATAGTTTTCTGCGGCGCAAAATTATTGTCAAGCCCCTGTAGGTGCACAAAGTTTGGTGGATGCACGAAAATTGCTTAAAATTCCACATTTTCCGCATTTCATCAGCTTTTTACAGGGTGAACAAAATGGCTAGGCCACTAGTGTCTGGTATGAGTGAAACTTTAACTTCATATAGAATTCAATGGTGTATAGTTTTCTGCGGTGCAAAATTATTGTCAAGCCCCTGTAGGTGCACAAAGTTTGGTGGATGCACGAAAATTGCTTAAAATTCCACATTTTCCGCATTTCATCAGCTTTTTACAGGGTGAACAAAATGGCTAGGCCACTAGTGTCTGGTATGAGTGAAACTTTAACTTCATATAGAATTCAATGGTGTATAGTTTTCTTTGGCACAAAATTATTGTGAACCCCCATAGCTGCACAAAGTTTGGCGCCTTTGCGAAAAAATCCACATATTCCGGCTTTCATTACCTTTTTACAGGCTGAACAAAATGGCTAGGCCACTAGTGTCTGGTATGATTAAAACTTTAACTTAATATAGAATTCAATGGTGTATAGTTTTCTGCAGCGCAAAATTATTGTCAAGCCCCTGTAGGTGCACAAAGTTTGGTGGATGCACGAAAATTGCTTAAAATTCCACATTTTCCGCATTTCATCAGCTTTTTACAGGGTGAACAAAATGGCTAGGCCACTAGTGTCTGGTATGAGTGAAACTTTAACTTCATATAGAATTCAATGGTGTATAGTTTTCTGCGGCGCAAAATTATTGTGAACCCCCGTAGCTGCATTAAATTTGGTCCCTGCGCGAAAATGGTAAAAAATTCTACATTTTTGATATTTCATCAGTTTTTTACAGGGTGAACAAAATAGCTAGGCCACTAGTGTCTGGTATGAGTGAAATGGTAACTTCATATAGAATTCAATGGTGTATAGTTTTTTTTGGCACAAAATTATTGTGAACCCCCATAGCTGCACAAAGTTTGGCGCCTTTGCGAAAAAATCGACATATTCAGGCTTTCATTAGCTTTTTACAGGGTGAACAAAATGGCTAGGCCACTAGTGTCTGGTATGAGTGAAACTTTAACTTCATATAGAATTCAATGGTGTATAGTTTTCTGCGGCGCAAAATTATTGCGAACCCCATAGCTACATAAAATTAGGTCCCTTTGCGAAATGGCTAAAAAAAAAGGGGGGAAAAAAAGCAATTTCATCCCATTTCAACTGTTTAGCTGAGGCTAACCAAAATGGCTAGGCCAATAAAGTTGGGTCAATTTCAATTCCCTATTTGTTCAGCTGTTGACTGCTGTGGAGTTTGTTCTGGCCCAAAAATTCTGGCACCCCAGCCTGACCTCTTCAATTTTGGTCAAATTGAATAAAGGCGAAAAAAAGTAATTTCACCCCATTTCACCTGCTTAGTTGAGACTTACCAAAACGGCTAGGCCATTAAAGATGGGTCAATTTCAATTCCCTATTTGTTCAGCTGTTCACTGCTGTGGAGTTTGTGCTGGCCCAAAAATGCGGTCTCCCCAGTCCGGCCTCTTCAATATCGGGCCATATCCTAAGTGAATAACTGGCACACCTAGCGGAAGGCAGGTCATTCTGCTGAGTGATGTCAAGTGAGCAGCACGTACTGCAGAGAGCTCTCTGAGTCAGTGCTGCTGCTGCTATCCTGCCCATGCTACTTTGATGGGTTTGGGATGTATTTGACACCAGTGCTGTGTGTTATCTGGTGATAGGATGATGCTAATATTTTACCTGTGCTGTGTGTGATCAGGTGTGTACTTGTGTAAATTGTATACCAGTGCTGTGTGTAATCTGGTGATTTATTCTTTACCTGTGCTGTGTGTGATCAGGTGGGCATCTGTGCTGTGTGTGATCAGATGGAAAAGAACCAGTGCTGTGTGCAATGCTGGTAATATGGTAAATATGATACCAGTGCTGTGTGTGATCTGGTAATATTTATTGTGTAATCTTGATACCAGTGCTGTGTGCAATCTGGTGATAACTTGTGTTGAGTGTAGAGCTCTGGTACTGTGCCTCCAGTGTATGGAATGCTATGTTGATGAAATACATAGTAGAGGCTTGTGAATACTGTTCATGCCAGAAAGTGGCTAGATCTTGTTAGTAATCACAGTGGAAATTATTGTTGTGAGAATTTGTTGAATGTTTTAATCAGTGTCACTGCTTGAGCAGGGCCATGCATTGATCAGTACTCTGGCCATTGTCACTGAACAATCATTGATTATGATTTATACATCAGGTAAATCTGTAAATAAGGTATTGCCATGGATAGGTGAATACTTTGGGAATATGAGAGAATTGAATAGTATTATGAGCAGCTACAGTGACAGCTTAAGTCTTGGTATTCACTTCCATGAGGTCATTGGAGTAACATTCTTTCCCAAATCAGGATGTTGAGTACATATATTTGACCTCCTGAGAATGCAGGTCAATGCTGAAAGCAGGTCAGTGCACCAAGAGCTAGCAAGCTAGTAACCACACTTGTGCAACCCCCACCCCTTCTGAAGGATTAGGGGGTGGGTGCCTGTCTTGGTACTTAATACACATGATGGATGAAAGAAACAGTCAGGAAAATTAAGATTTGATTCATCTGGAGATATTTTAAATGGACAATGCAGGTCATGTGACCCGGATGGTCATACAGGTATTTGTTGAACCTGCTTCTAATTTTAATTAGGGAAATGTTATTGGTATAAACATTTCAAAACTCTATTGAAAAAATGTGAAATGCATAGGAGCTGGGAGTTTGTTGGAAATTAATAAATTACATAACAGGAGTGAGGTATAAGGATGTGGACGAGCATAAATTTGTGAGTTATGAGAAGGCACTGTAATAGATCTTGTGACCCTTGCCTTACATAATAAGGACAGTGACCTACATAATCTCAGGGTATGGCACATCTTGACATATATTTCTAGTCAGGATGAGTATGGCTGCCAACCTTGTAAACAAAAGTCTCAATAGAGGTCACACTGACCTAGATTGGTCAGCTGGTGAAGCAGTGGCTTTTTTAGCACACATGTGGGACAAGCTCTATATCCTAACCCCACCTGGAGGCTGTTGAAGGGTGATGAGCAAATGAGTGCTGGCTGGCAGTGACATGAAATTTGTTAATAGAATGGTGGTAATTAATTGACCCAGGTAATTGGGAACTTGAAAGAGAATATAAATTAGCAAGGGAAAGAACAGTTATATTCAAGGGTGAAGCTGCATGAACTATTGATCCATGCTCTTGAAAGGTGGAGATTATTTATATGGGATACATATATATCTAGTTAGAAATAATTGAACACTGCCCATCACAACGTATTGAACCCATAGGACAATCCGAATATGAAAATAGCAGTCTTGTCTGCCCTGCCTGAAATATAACAATTTGTGCTGCAGCTAATAGGAAATTATATATATTTATGTGTAGACTTGAAAGTTCACCGGATAAGATTCCCTGCGAAATGTTGCTGACCAGTGTGGCATACTTAGTCAAGAGAAAAGGAAACACTGGAGAAGCCAGTTGTTCAACAGTTGGTATCTATTGTCTTAGTAATGTGCTTGAAGAATCTTTTTTAGTCTAATAACCTATATTGTTTATTAATTTGTTGTCTGGATTAAAGATCAAATTAAGTTTTAAAACATTGCAGCTGATTGATTTTGAAATCGTAATGTAAAGTTATGCCCTCTACTGATAGGAACAAACTTTGATTGTTTGGTGGTTTACTTTCACAGTGGAGGCCCAATTTAAGCCGAGGCCCATCTTCGGGGGCCAAATCTACAACAATGATTAATCGACAGGTGGTTCTAATAAGATATGGTGTGTTGGTGAACACTTCTTTGATAAAAGATGTACACTGCAATTTATACGGGTGACTGCGTGAACATTAAACATTGGTGTTGCAATAAGCTGTATTTTTATTTGTCAATATGTGGACAAGCACCAGATAAATTTTCTGAATTCAACTGTGGTTATCTGAATTGACCTTAAAGGTTCAAGTGGAAGGTTGTTGGAAAAATAAAATAAATGAACAATATGAAAGTAATAAATTAATAGCGCAGCTGATATGACAGGGCTTATGGCAAAGATTGTATTTTGATGGCCTATTACTGAGTGTGTAATGATACCGAGAGGCAATACCATAGACCTTACAACAAGTTACTTAAGTTTATCCCAGGTAAATCAAGGTTTGACCTCTCTTGTTAGGTCTGCAAGGCAGTCTGGCCGGGTTGTACTCGAAGTGGGGCCTACATCTGTGAAGTGATGCAAAGAACATGTAATAGAAGATTTATAACCGAATGAATTACATTAATAAATAAAAAATAAAAATCAAGAAAGGAAGCTGTAACTTTCCTTTGTCTTGTTAGATGGAAAGTAATAATATGAGGTTACTGTTTGAGTTCTCATTTATGAATTTACAATCATTGATATCCGTTGTAATGTCCTCTCTCGTTTTGGTTCCCGGAGACTCTGATTCTCTAGTGAAGCTTTACCCTTCACGTGGGAGCTGGATGGGAGGGGAGAATTATTTGCAATCTACCGTGTAATTATTTCTTAAATAACTGATTAAATAAATATATATATACAAAAATGTCAAAAATAGAAGTATGAAAGAAACATGACTCCTATATTAAAGAATTCTCAGTTCTTGTGAGGGAGTTATATATAATATGTGGAGAGTAAATGTGACAAGCAAGCGAGTCGTGAAGTGGCTTGATTGCAAATTTTCTCCCCTCCCAGTCCGGCTCCCTGTGCAGTGTGACAGGTTTGAATGACTGGTATGACGATGGGGTAGCTGATGCATCTCAATAGGTCCCTGGTTGTACAAAAAATATGGGTTTTTCCTGTATGATAAAGGAATTTTATACACATATCCCCCAGATGGAGGATGGGTACAAGATGCAGTTGTTCTGATAAGATATGGTTGTTATGATAAGAAATGGTTGTTATGAAATACCTTTGCTTTTCTCACTTGATCCTTTACATCATTAATAAACCAAATGTGAGTGCTAAAAGATTAATCACTGATGAAAGGGAATTGCAACCTACACGTCCTGGATAAAATGATTGGGTCAACTGACTGGTGACATATATGTCAAGTCAGAAGATAACAATGAGCATCTTTGAAGCATCTTCAGAGGTCTTTTTCTGAGTTTAATTCCCAGAATTACTACCAACTTTGAGCATCTGGGACGCTGCAATTAACAAATGGAAGAATTTCCCAGATTGTCTGTAGTCTATAATTAGTACAATATGGATTGTCAGGAATTGCACTGAATAGTGGAAAATATCAAATGATAAATTACAATTTAATTGCAGAACACAGATTCATCTATTATCAAATTCGTTGCCTGGGTGATAAAAAAGAGGTTTTTTCTCATATAATGAGAGGGTCTTGTTCCAGAGACAGAAGCAAACAATACCAATTGATTTGATATGGACAAGCAGTCGGCAACAAGACATACCCTAGAACTTCTAAGCTACAAAGTAGTGGATTTTCGTGGCAGCTTCTTTGAAAAATTTCACTTGGAGGTGGAGGCATTCGAATGAGAGGATAGGCTTCCTGTCCTTGCCTCCGATTGGTCCAGCCATTTGGATCCAGGCTGGAATATATAGTCAATTTTATTGTAACTTGAAGGTTCTATAATTCTGCTATTTTCTTTGACAAAATTTGGAAGTTGTGTTTCTGAATTTTTAATGTGTATATCTCATTTGTGTGTAAAGCCAACTAAGAAGCATTGAATGGCAAAAGAACTTTTGGGGCCAAGTTTAGGCCACTACATGAATGGGTCTATTAAATTGTATAGTCAATCACCAGTGTCTCCCCCCCCCTTTCCCTACCCTTGGATCTGTACTATGAGAAGATGTTAAGCCTAAAAAACTCAGGCTAAGTGGCCCTAGAACGCTTTGAGACTAAAGCTGTTGAGCATACGCTTGGCACTCTCTCCCAGGCTCCTCCATGTCCGACCAATTCCCCCCCCCCCCCCCCGTGTGAAATGCAACTCAGAGTCAGAGCTATGGTTATTGTAAAGGAATTAAAGGACTCCTGGAGTATAAGTGAATATAAGTGAACGAACAATTTGTGATCTTCTTTTCGTGAATATACCTATCCGGCTGTGTGGTCTTAGCAGGAATTACAACAAATAGAGCGTCTCAGGAGTGATATTTAAAAAAAAAAAGGTTTTTGAACAATCAAAGATTAAGTTTCTGCTGGGAGGTGGATCTATTTCTGGATCAGTACAGAATATAAAGTGTAATAAGGGAATTCCGTAATAACAGCCTCATCTGATCAACTGAAAAAAAAACAACAAAAAAACAACAATAACAACAATTGGAATTCTAAGTTTGTTCTATCAAAAGTGTGCTATTGTTTATTGTGACTTCATAATTATCATGGGATTCATGTCATATCTGCCCTGTCACTCAGAAAGTCGACTCAGGAATTGGCCATGCAAATGAGTCGGAAACAGTTGGCAAATGAGCATGATGTGATGGAGTGAAGTTTGAACACTATATATAGTCTCACTTAAAGTTTGGGAATTTTAATTGTTACTGATTCATAGCAATAACTAATCAGATTACTGGCCTTATATTTAATGTTTGTATTTATTTTTCAATACGACTCTTCAGTAAATCGATATGATTTTATTTTATTTCACTTGAAAAATGAATAACAAGGAAAATGTTTATAATTTCAAGTTATCAGTCCGAACTACAAGTTATTTATGTGTCAATAACATATGTTGGAGAAACAAAACCAAGTGACATAATGAGTCTTTGTTAATAAATCACACTAGTTGTTTTGGGAAAAATCCGAAAAAAACAATGTTTATGAAACGCTATGTAATCAATCAGTAAATTTCCCTCTGACACACGTCACTGGAAAACAAACATAATCTAGTCCTGCGGAGTCTTGGAAAAACCATAGAATTACCAGTGCAATGGCAGATGTGTAGGACTGTCTGTTACAATAAATATGCAATTAGAGATGTCGCTGCTGTAGAAATTAGGGATATAAGGTTTGGGATGGAAAAGAAAGTTGTGAAACAGAGAGAGAGTGATGTAATTACAGCCGGACTAATGCAGATTTGCAGGAATGTATTGAGCACAACAAAATGGTACTAACCTTCTTTTGTAGGATAGTTACATCCTTGGATAATGTGCTAACAAATTTTGATAAACACCCGTGTAGGAGAAAGATGTACTATGAAGAGGCAATTGGAGGTCCAGGTAGAAATAGACTAGGAAGACATCATCATTCTGAAGGACCTATGTCTAAACAATGTAGAGACTGATCAAAAGACCCCTAACTGTAACGGCACTAGAAGAGGAAGGCATCTGTCCTTTGTGATGCCAATGAGACTGTCAGAAGAACATTTGGTTACTCGTTGTGAGCAATACATGTGCATTATTCAAACACCTTTTGACAATTAGCGAGTATCCACTATGTAATTTTCATGTTAAAATCTGAAGCTCGTAAGATATGTATATATGAATCTAACTGTGCCTAAGCCGTCTATACATTGAGGTTTTGAGAACTGTGATACAATACAAACTAGTCTCTCATGAGTCAATATGGCTGGCTTCAACTATACATACATGTATTGTAGGTTTTTAGCATGTTGAGGTAAATATTGAATTAATGGTTGTGATTATTAATTGTCATGAATGCACAAGAGAAGGTATATCGTCTGTGCCAAAAGAATTCAGGAGGAAATTATGCCTTGGTTAGAGAAACTTGAAAAGGATGAGCAAGACGGGATGCATGTAATATTTTATTCTATAAATAGTAGGAGAGGGAGATGTGCAATGCGAGATCAGCAGTGTCTCTAATTGCAACAATGATTTTGACTAGTGCTATAAATTGGAGGAGGCAGTCATTGTCAAAATATCTCTTTGCCTTGGCAGCACCAGGCTGTGACCACAGATTTGCCTTAGTAATGTTAAGACACTTTATATTTCACATTTAAACTTGTTATGTATCATGTGGTTCATGTGGTCATTTAGTGTCCAGACAGTGCGCACGAATGCTCAGATAGATAAGTGGATAATGTGACCAGTATACAACTTGCTGCTGACATGTGGTGAAGCATGTGAAGGGCACCTAACAGACTCCGAATGTGTATGTATTAATAAAATTAGATGCTTCCAAAAAACCTGGGTATTGTTGGCTTCTTTTGGATTGTATGGAGAAGTATCACCTCCACCTACTAGGAACCTCTTGTGCCTGCTTGGCTGCTCATATGAAATAGGCCTAACATCTAACAGGATGGTGAGATGAACCCTGAAGAAGCTTCATGAAGATACGGAACCTGTAAATGAAAAGTAAATTTTTTCAAAAGAAAACCGAACGTTTTGGATTTTGAATGACATGGTGGTAGTGGTAGTTTTATTGTCTGGTGAGCCCACCGACCAATTAAGTATTGTCTACAATTACACACGGTTGTAGCATTTGATGACAGAATAACAAAAGGCTGAAATTTGTCTATAGTCTCCTGAAAAGAAATCCAATAACGAAATATTTTTGTCTATGTTGTGCACATGACGCAGATGTGCTGTTTCAGGGCATTTCCGAAGAACATGCAACTCATCCTGAATTTTCCCTCATCCACATAACCTTTGTTCACATAATCGATGACTTGTCAGACTCGATAGACATAGGCGAGTACGGACCGCTCTGTAGTGCTCTTGAATTGGTGGCCACACAGTATCTAAAGAAGGAGGTGACAAATCTGAAGTCCTACCTGCGTAAGGACCAGGCCATTGCATGTGGTTGTCCTGACATTCAAGAGTCATTTGATGGTCGACATGTATACGGTATCAGCGGTTTGTAAAAAAAATTTTAGTGAACTATGTTTCCCACGAAATGATGTTAACTTGAACACATGGCCAATTTTGGACTTCAAAGGCGCGTTCACCTGATTTGTGATGCTTGTTGCAGCAATTGGTGTTCAAAGATAGGTGTATCAGTCAGTATGGTAAATTTCAGGTGATATAATACAAAATACAGATGCAAAAAGCAACGAATAGATCCATACTTAGAGATCAGTGGCCGAGCTCAGAGTTCACAGCACTACGGGGACAACAAGAATGAAAGTTGGATGGCCTATAAACAGAGGTAGCAGTTAAGTGCATAGGTCGCATTAGAGTATCACGGCATCAGAGCACTCCTAGCCTTTTTGAAATTGAATTAGGTCCTTGAAACAAATAAATGCTCCTATTTGGGTGTGTTTTTTCTGGTCACAGTAAATTAAAAGATCAATTTCTGGTCCCTTAATCTCTTGTATTATTGGGACAGGTATGGCCCACTGCCGTGCTATGAGAGGTAGGTCTGGATACTCTATGAGAGGGTACTTACAGGCAAATAAACTAATTTTAATGATGAAATATATTTTCAAATATGATACACGTAACACTAATAAGTGTAATGTTTTTGATGAAACTTTGGGCCGCTGAGCTTCTAAGGGGCTGAAGAACAAATGAGGTATGGGAAGGGTTTAATGAGGAATGGGATACCACATTTGTTGAGGGGTTACTGTACGCGGATGATTGACGGTATATAAGGGGGCATGGTTGCCAAAGGGAAACTATTCTCATGCCATATCTTAATCCCTGCATGGAGCATGGTGTGGTAGATATTCCCTTTGGATACCATCTTATCCTAAGTGAATAACTGGCACACCTAGCGGAAGGCAGGTCATTCTGCTGAGTGATGTCGGAGGGAGAAAGTAAGGTAACAAAGAGGGGCGAGAGCATGTCGGAAGGTAGAAGTATACAGGAAGAAGAACCTGAAGGAGAGTATTAGAACGGGCCCAGTATGGGAATCTGGAATAACTTCAGACTGAATTACATTAAGTTGACTCCCACCCAACCCTCCCTATAAGAACAGGGGCTACCAACCTGAGCCATGCGGGAAACTATTCTCATGCCATATCTTAATCCCCTGCATGGAGCATGGTGTGGTAGATATTCCCTTTGGATACCATCTAATTGAAAACAGGTGAAAAAAAGTAATTTCACCCCATTTCAACTGCTTATAGCTGAGGCTTAACAAAATGGCTAGGCCACTACAATTGGGCCAATTTGAATTGCCTATTTGTTTGGCTGTTAACTGCTGTAGAGTTTGTGCTGGTCCATTTCACTTTTCAAAATTTCCAAAGTGGTTTTTGACAACCCCTTTCAAAGAATTAAAAAAGGTTACAACCATGCACCTTTTTTGTTTCTGTAATTACTTCTATGGTTTGGTGATGTTTGCCCTGAAAATCCGTGACGTCACCTAAAAAGCCTCTAGCTTCAATCCTATCAACAATAAAATGCACCAAAAATGTAAGTTTAGATATAACCGTGGGGGGGGGCCTCTCACCTAACCCGGGCTTATCGCCCGGACCTACTCTATACAATACAATACAATACAATCTATCCATCTATCTATATATATATATATATAGCTATTTATCTATCTTTTTTAGTGCAATCCCTGCAAAGTGACGAGCTCTGCATTTGTTTTCTGCAGTCAATATACGTGACGGACATTGCATTTCTTCTAACTATCTATCTATCTATCTATCTATCTATCTATCTATCTATCTATCTATCTATCTATCTATCTATCTATCTATCTATCTATCTATCTATCTATCTATCTATCTGTCTAGCTATCTATTTAGATATTTATCTA